>JAOYRS010000003.1:0-600000 GCA_032432895.1 Dryadula phaetusa
GACAATATTTTCTAAAGAAATCAATGTGTTTTCAAAGTTACCAATCCCTTAAACATATGGTAGTGCTTTAAAACTAAAGTTGTTACAAATAAAATTTTCAGTATTCTTTCCAAAATTAACTTATTTGAAGCAATAAATCATATATTATGCTATATACATGAATAAAAACTTCTCTTCCCTCTCATATTGAACTCTGCAGAAAAATAATTAAGAAGACTTTGTCCTCAACTAACGTTTTTAATAAGAGCTCTGGGAAAATGACAACAAAATTATACAAAATCCAAAAATGCATTCTCCTTTACCATATTGCAAAAAAATCCCAATAAAATTATGCCCAGACAAGTTGTTACATTAAAAGTCTAAGAATAGAATACTCTGGTAATCGTTTGCATAAGTACGTCCGTTTGTTAAATGTCTTTATGATTTTCATAAGGCTACGTGTCAAACTATTTACACGATACAAAAGCTACTCTAAGATATTTGAGAAAAAAAATCACGTACATAGTTCTCGCAGTTAGGGTTACCATTTTTAAAAAACATTTTAAAATTTGGATAATTTGCCAGTTTGGTTTGCAATTCCATTAAAAAAAAATGTCACAAATTCCCAAATGTCTATTAAAACTAAACTATGAGCATAAGTTGATAAACAGTGGCCCGCGGTTCAGTGTCTCCACATATCTCCAAATTCAATAAAACTTTTATTGCTTATCAAACGCAATACACTCTCACTTAACACAATCTTTGTTTATACTATCTCACTACAAATATTATAATCTTAATTGTTTTCAGGAGTACACCTTTTTAGTGACGCAATGTATTATCAATATAATTATTTTCGGTTCAGCTGCCTATTGTCGTTTCGTTATCTAAAATATAATAAAATAGTAAAAAATGGATCTTTGTATCAAATATAATAAAGAAAAGAATATAGGATAATGAAAAATTAGTAATAAATTAGAAAAAAAAGCAAAAGCAAGAAAGGCACGTTTTAGACCAATTAAAGTAAATAATTATATTTTTAAAATAATTGAAAAATAAATCTTAAAGCTGAAAAGATGTAATAGCTATTTTAGCAAACAATTCGCCATTTGACCTTTGTTCTTTTTCTTATTTTTATGCTGTACACCGATCGTGTAATCCTTCACTCAGTATGCCTTCTGGACCTTGGCGACCATAAGTGAGACAAAACCAGTACCATTTAAAAATGTATCTTACCCTCGAATCTATTTTTTAGAATATTATTATTGAAATAGTTTCTCTTTGTCGTATCATTATACTAGCGGCCCGGTCGCGGATTCACCCGCGTGGACTCACTATACTATGGCTATTTCCTTCATTTACCAGCAGGCGTTTATGCTTATATTACAGACTTTGCCTAAATTGTAATACTCATATAAACAAATTTATAATATACACTTGCGAGAGTCCTTAAACCTTTTAATTTAAGTCTGTCATAAAAACCGTTTTTAAGGAACATCTTCTACCCTCAACCACATATAGTGGTGCCGCACAGTCCACATGTAATTTCACTCATCCACACATGATATCATGGTCTTCATGCGATTTTACTCGTCCACACATGACATCATGGTCCATATGTGATTTTGCTCATCCATATGACATCTTGACCCACATGTGATTTTCTCGTCCACTATGATATCATGATTTCACTCTCCATAGATACCACAATGGTTCACATGTAATTTCACTCGTATACATATGACATCATATTCCACATGTGATATCACTCTTCCACATATGCCATTATGGTTGACATGCGATATTACTCGTCCAAAACATATCATGGCCCACATGTGACTTTACTCATCCACATATGACATCTTGATCCACAGGGAAATTACTTGTATGATATTATGATCTACATGTGTTTTACTCGTCCACATATGTCATCTTGGTCCACATGTGAATTACGTGTCCACGTATGACATCATGGTCTACATGTGTTTTATCGTCCACATATGAAATTATAGTCCACATATGATTTCACCTTCCACACATGCTATGATGGTCCACATGTGAATTTACTCGTCCACGTATGACATCATGGTCTACATGGGATTTGACTCATCCACATGAAATCATGTTCCACATCTGACTTCATGTGTTAATATGCAATTTCAAGAGTTCATACACGTGTTCAATTGCCCATAGGCAATCGTGGTGCAGTGGAACTGAACACAGAGCGCCAGACTGAAACGCAATTGGTATATTCCATTACACTCAGGAAAAAAGTTGTATTATATTTATTTCTTTTTTTTTGTGTTTTAACTTAAATTAGAAACATTTATCATTTCTTTATATCCAATATATTTTTATTAAATATTTCATATGTACATCTATTTTGTTACTGCATCGCCTCTTATCTCTCGTCCCTCGTTCTCCCTTAGATCAGAGACTTTTTGAAATGAATTTTTCCCTTCTAAATTAAATTTTCCTCATATGTCAATGTGTATGAAAATGGTGTTAAAGTTTGTTACATGGTTTGGAATATCCTCGGTGCCGGCAGACTTCGTGAAGATTATATGCTGGAAACGTTTACCCAGCAATGTACAGACGGTGTTAGCATCGCAGCCAACGTTATCGCCCAAGCAACTCGTCGACGTCACTAACAATACCCAAGATATTTCGAAAAACTAATATTGAAATGGTTACGTATTACATTAACAACTTACTTATACGTGAAGTCACAAGTACACGGGATCTGGGTGTTATATTCGAGAGTTCATTGTGTTTTAGATACATTTCGATAATATTATAAGAAAGGCTCCGAATTATCGGGTTTTAATAGACTATTAAAACTATTTAAACAACCATTTATCACTATTTTTGTAATTAACACTTTAGTACAAAAATCTACAATACTGTATACAGAATAGAAAGTGTTTAAAAGAGATTCCTATATCATGTTCATATACAGAAAATAAATGCCGTGAGTTGAATTCCTACGCAAATCGCTGAAAATATTACAAGATATCGCCTCTTTACCGACGTAGGAAAATACACGATATACTTTTTCTATACAATCTAATCATGGAATCAGTGACGCCGCTGAGCTGCTGCATCGTCTAAATTCCTCAGTACCCGTCCCAGTAGTCGTGTGCAAAATCGAAAATCGTTCCGTCTTCCTAACACTAAGACTAATATATTGAGACATTAGCCTTCATATCGCATGTGTTCTTTCTATAATGCTATCTGCTTTAAAATAGATATTTTCATCGATGTCACCGCAGCTCCTCTCTCTCTCTGCGACGCCAATTAAATAACTTGTTTAGAAAAAGTTACAAATTTTAACTTAAGTACTAATTATAAAATTGTTTACTGTGTTGTGTAATTCCATTTTTTATGTTATGTTAATTAAAACTTTAAATTACAATTTCGCTTATTGTAGTCTTTGTTACTATAGGCGATATTAATTTTAATTATTTTAAGTGCATGCTGTGTCTGCATATATAAAATACAATCATTGATATTATTTTTGTAAAGTACCTTATTTACATGTGTTTAATTGTATTTGTTTTGTGGCCCAATAAATAGAAAAAAAACAGCGCGGTAGCAGTGTCTTACAAGTCTTCCAATAACGGTCCGTTGAGCGAGATTCAGAGTTAAAAATAATGATAGTGCAATTGACGCTAAAGGTGGCTGAAAATGGTGGCGCTACGATGACAGATCCCTGCCACGTCATTAGATTGCTTGGTCAGAGTTCAAAGTCTACGTGATGGCTGAAGGCCTTGTGGTAATTATCGTAAGTTAAATAAACCTACTCTTCCAGACAAATATCCCATCCGCAATATCCAGGACATTTTTCATAGTCTAGCTTACTATACTATCTTTACTACCTTGAACTTATTTTGGCGTACAAACAAGTACCTGTAAATCCGCCTGATGTAGCAAAGACAGTTATTACAACACCATTTGGTCTGTACGAATTTCCGTATTTGGCCTTCGCAACGTTCCTCCGACATTTTAGTGGTTTATGGATTAGACTACGTGCAGGTACTGCTACATTGATGACATTTTAATTTTTCTAAAGACTATGATACTTATCAGAAACATTTACATGGGAAAAACATTATCTTATTTTGTGACATCAGTGGTTTTTCTCTTTGACCATACATAGCAAAATTTTACAGGCGCCAGGTCTTCGAGGCTCTGCATTGTTTGAGCCACCCTGGAGCCAAAGCGTCTATTAAATTGGTAAGTGACCGTTACGTGTGGCCAGGAATCTAGAAGGATTATCGCGAATGGACTCGCCATTATATTGCGAGCCAATGTTTTCAAGTCACAAGACATGTTTCTGCCCCGCTAGAAAACCACGGTATTCCAAATTTCAGGTAGTTCCATTGATCTCATTTAGACCCTTGCCACCATCAGATTATAGATATTGTCTTAGCGTCGTTGATAGTTTTACACGATGGTCCGAGACAATATCTATAAAGCATATAAACGTAGAAACCGCAGCCTTGTTTAAATATGATGATCCACTGGGATTAGGTCTAAGCTAACCACATAAGAAGCTGGAAGCTTCAGACCGATTGGAGAAATACGAAGAAAGGATTCTAAAAAGCTAGACAACTGTGAAATAGAAATGAAGTGTTGAAGTAAGTTGGCAAAATCTTAGGATCGAAGCTGCGACAGTGATGTATGGTATCGGGAAAAGAGGCTTTAGTAAAAACCACGATGAATGGTGGGATGATGAAGTGAAAGATGCAATAGACAGAAAAAAAAAGCTTGGAAAACACACAGCTTTTCTAGCGAGAAGTTAGTGATTCTCGGCGTTGTTCGTTAACCTGTAGAAAGAATGAGATGCTTTCTGAGGACGGTAAAGTTCTTACAGAAAGAACACATGTTTTGCAACGGTGGGCGGAATTCTACAAGATGTATGAATGTGATGACGCCTCTGTCTCAAGCGAGCAGCAATATGCTGAGTTTTGATGTAGCAGATGGCGGAATCAATCATATAAAGAAGTAAAGAATGCTATGCGAAATGATTGAAATGTGGGGAGGCCGCGGGAGCAAATAGAGTTACTGCAGAGATGATCAAATAATTAGGGCCGCGTATCTTGGACTGTTCTTTTTTATATGCCATTTATGCTGGAAAACGAGAGGTCCCGCATGATTGGCGATCTCCATGAAGTGAAAGAAAGTGATATAGGAGTGAAAGTTGGTGATTTGACAGTTAACTGTTTGTTGTACGCTGATAATGCACTGCTAACTTCATCATCAGAATGCTAGTTACAGGCATTGGTCACCACTCTGAAAGAAAAGTGTGTAAGTAATGGTCTAAATCTGAATTCGAGTAACACTAAGATTCTAGTCTTTGAAAGAGATAAAGAAAAAATGGAATGTAAGATTACGGTAGATAGAAAGATATTAGAAGAACAAGTGAATTTGGTGGTATATCTGGGAAGTATGTTTAGTAGAGATGGATGATACGAATTGGTTGTGAAAAATCTATTGCTGCCAGTAACAGGGTTAACGGTGTTCTTGCTGCATTGATGCGAGGGCAACACGTCAGAGTCAGACCCTCGAAGGTGTGTATGAAGAGGCTAGTAACTGTGGACAAGGCGGGGCGGCGGAGGATAAAGCGTGAGAACTTGCTTATACGCAAAAAAAACTCACAGCCACACACTCACACCACAAACTTCACAAACTAGCACACATACACACTCACACTCCCACACGCACACGCACACGCACACGTACACCTGACGTCAAATGTAACCAAACTAGAATAGGACGCTTGTGGGAAGGGGAGTAGTGGAGCTACTTTTATGTTTACATTTTATTTATTAAAATATTTATACGTAATTACTATTACATGTTTTATATTTTATGTGAATGTGAACATGTTACTTTTTATTATCTGTGTGTAATTATTCTAGTATAATAGGTCTAGCGGCCGTTTATTGAACCAGCACGACGGTGTACGAGGGGTGTCCGAGCGACTCCTCGGTCGCTCGCAGCTCGACCTGCGCCATTCGTTCACACATTCCTTCTCCTTTTGCATGTACTCTGTTCCTTTTGGTTTTTTGTGTTTAGTATAAGTAAAATGAATATTAATTATCATATTTGATATGTCAGCATTTGCCTTCCCGCAACATAAAGTATTTTATTAAATATTTGGATATAATTTTAGTCAAAAATCTGAGCACCTGTGGTCGCATGAGGAGTCTAACCGAGCAAATACGAAAGCTAAAAAAAATAACATCATACGTAAAGAAGTTATTATTTTAAATGAAACTGTTTTGAATAGATAAACGCGTGTATTTTTAGTATTCGAAGATATACGCGATTAGTCCCTTTGAAATAGTTTTATTAAAATGTGTAAAAATTGAAATTCAGGGATATTATTAAAGTTATTATTATAACATTTTGTGCACTACTTTTGCATTCGTGAGCCGAGACGCGTGTCGCCGCGGAGCCGGCGCCGCAATGAAACGACGACGGGCGTTTGGAACAATAATATATTTAATTAATGAACTATGTAGTACGAGAGTGGCATCGCCATCATTTATAATATTATATGACTTCGAAGGAATGAAATATTTTTATTTACACGCCTGTCGCTCGTCGCTCGTCCCGCGCCGCCTCAGCACCTGCAACACGACGGAGGAGCGTTAGCGGCGCGCTGGGAGCAGAGACGGGGGCGGGGGCGGGGGAGGGGCGGGGCGGCGCGTCACCTGGGCGGCGGCGGCTGGTGCGCGGGCGGGTGCGGCGGCAGCGCGCCGGCGGCAGCGCCACGCCCGCGGGCGGCGCCAGCAGCACGCCGGGCGCCGCGTAGGGCCGGTAGGGCAGCGCACCCGGCATGGCGCCCGCCGGCGGCTTTGGGTCGCGCATGAGCTCGTGGTAGAGGTTGAGCGCGTCCACGAGGTCGGCGCTGAGCTGCGTGAGGCGCGCGTGGCGGCGGTCGGCGCGCTCCAGCGCCGCGTCCACGAGCGGGCCCATGCGCAGCACGCGCGCCTCGCGGGCCGCGGCCGGCGACGCGGCGGGCTCGGGCGAGGCGCGCGCCGGGTCCGCCTCGTGCAGCGCCGCCAGCGCCGCGTCCATCTCCGCCTCGTCGATGGCGACGGGCTCCTCCTCCGCCGCCTCCGCGAACTGCACGCGTCGCGTCGCGCCCGCGTCCGCGCCCGCCTCCGCCTCCACGGGCGCGCGCAGGTCTGCGGTCACGAAGTTGGCGGGGAACAGGCCCTCGCCGCGCTCGTTGTGGCCCTTCCACCAGTTGGGATCACTAGAATCGGTCACGTGCACTGTGAACCCGCAAGTAATAACCTTTCAATATTATGTAAAAACAAATATAATAATATAATTTAAACAGGAAGTTTTGTATTCTTTTGATTAAAGACACTTGAATTTAAAATTTCAAGAAAATGTTGTGCAAGGAGGGCCGACTGCCGCCACGACGACAGATCATCAATTTTTCACAACAAATACTACAAAGTGCAGTCTATTCACGAATTCATTAATATGGGTTTTCTTTGTAATTTGGAATTCAAAATTAAAAAAAATAGTATTCGTATATTGTATGATACTACTTTTAGTTAGGTGTTAGTTCAGTAATAAAAGTGAGTTATTTAGTGTTACAAACCTTCGTACTCCGCTTTTCCACCGAATTCAAGACTGCGTGTTGAGTAGCGGAACTCAATGACGCACTTTGTCTTACAAGAGCGAGAAAATGTAAATAATTTATTATCATCTTCCCCTGGTGGGAATCGAATCCACGACCGATCTTGTTTACAGTCCGACGCTGTGACATTGTCCAAATGGTATTTAAGTTCACTTGAAAACATTGATCACATGGTTATGTACATTCAAAGTATTGCAATAATACAATTGTATAACTTTTAAATTACCGATTTCACCGGCGAGGAAGGTCAGCTCATTATCTTCGGCGGCTTCAAAGTCATACAGCGCGCGCACCTTGCGCGGAGTCGTGCCCGCCGCGCCGGTCGCGCCCGCGCCCGCCGCGCTCGCCGCCTCCTCCACGCGCGGGTACAGCGCGCCGCCGCCCGCGCCTCGCGCCCGCCCCCGCGCCCCGCGCCGCTCCTCGCGCAGCGACAGCGCGATGGCGCGCGCCAGCTCCTCCTGCTCGCGCTTTTCGGCGGCGTCCGAAACAGCGGCGGGGGGGCGGCGCCCGGGGCCGCAACGGGCGGCGGGTGACGGGGGCGCCCGCCTCCGCGCTCAGCTTGGCGTGCAGCGAGGGGATGAGGGTCGAGCTGAGGGTCGTCGCGGAAGTCCCCCTCGGCCCACTTGCGGAGCATGGCGAGCAGGCGGGCGGCCCACGGCAGGCTCGCGCGAGCTAGCAGGCGGCGGAACTCGGCCTCGAAGTCGCGCGAGGCGACCTCGAGGAGGAACACGCGTCCGCAGTTGGCGACGCACGCGTCCAGCAGTGTGGCGGCGTGCACCTGCACGTGCGGGTCAGCGTGCGCGAGACGGCGCAGCACGGGCGCGCAGGCAGTCGCGCGCGCTGGCGGCCGCTCGCGCCCGCACGATCGCAGATCTCCAGGATCAGACCCCACTCCTCGCTTGTGTGTTCTCGCTGGTCGCGCGTTCTGTAACGTGAATTAATCGAGTATTTATTTCTGACAACGAATCCTAGACGACAGACACGGTGAGGTGTTTAAAAATGTCGAGTTTAAAAATGTCTCATTTTACATCGAATAATACTCTATTTATGGCTGTAAACCTCAATTGTATCGTATATATTTTCGAGACTCAAGTTAATTTCAAATTTCTATAGTTGTTTTTGAAATTATTATAAACAGACGAACAGATATGAAAACGACAAATATAATATATCTAATATTTATAATAAATTGTAATATTCTGATTGCCTTCAATTACTTTTTCACTATGTTCAATACAAATGACTATAGTATAAATGAAAAACAAGGACAAAACAATAGAATTATAGATTATTATTGTTGTCAATGGCTTATCAAAGAAATTTCTAGAAAGTATAAATATATTTTACTGTGTTCTTAAAATTAAAAACATAATTAGAATGTAGCAGTCATCATCATATCATTAGCGAGGGTGTGTCGTGTGACCAGTGTTCGTGAGCTACAATTGGACATTGTGTTATAAAATGGTGATATTGAATTGTACTAATTCATCATACAGTTAAAAGTGAAGACAATATAAGAAACCCATAATATACTTTAACATTTAAAAAAAATAAAATATTTGTTTTATTTGAATACCAGAAAATAAATGATGCCTCTTGCAACATTGTATCTGTCATGTGAAAGACAAGATGTTGATGCATTGCAGGGTTTCATATTATGTACAATGCAAAAAGAATTGTCATTATAATGAAGTAAACAACTAAAATGGTCACATGATGAGAGAAAACAACAGAAAATGGACAAAAGTCTAAAGTTTTGTCTAGGAGTAACATAAAGTGCACACGGAGCATACCTTCTCACAAACCACCTATAAATTGAACACTAATACTGAAACATAAACTGCACCAAACAAGTCTAAAGTTTTTTTTCTAAACTACTAGATAATGGTACTACTATCTGTTTTGTAAATAAACAAATATTTTAGTTGATCTATAAACATATAACTCACAATACAATGTAAATGAAAGATTATCGGGATTCATATCAGGTTGAAATATTTCAGAAAAATTCCAACCTCTTTAATTATTTCAAATTACTCTAATAATCCTCCACTATCTTCCATCATACCTTCTTTTTCTTCAGTAGAGGGATTACCACCCCAATGCTTTTATAACTCCAAAAAGAATCCTAAATAAGGCCGGGTTTTTAATTGGAAGAACAACATATCTCTTACCGCTGAGAAATTGTTAATAGCAAAAATATGATTGATGACAATTTTTTGACTAAATGATGACCACATTATTTCAATAAAATTGATATAGTAGAAGGTTTTAACAAAAAAATACAGTTCTTTCTGTAAAATGTTATACAATACTTTGTTAAAATTAAATGATTTTTTTTTTAATTTTCACATAAATAAATTCTATTTTTTATTTATTACTTTAATTACTGAAAAACTATAAAAGGTAGATTTTGTTGTAGAGTTCTTTCCTATTTAAGATTTATAATTATATTAAAAAAAACATCAACACATTGTATCAAATTAAAAGTTAAAGTAAAAAAGCAAGCTATCAACAATTTAAGAATGACAGGTAAAATAAGAAGTAAGGGCGTTGAAACAAATATTATATGTATTTACTATTTTTAAAGTGTTATTCCACACTTAGGATTAGAAAACATTTTTGAAAAAATGTATAAAAATTTGAATGCAGCGGGATTCGAACCCGCGCCTCTTGGATACCATCAATTTTTATATTTTTTTAAAAATATTATATGTATACATCTAGATATCAATATAAAACAGTGTTAAATTTTAATGCATTTTCTTATAATTAATATATACTGAAGCTGCCATTACCTGAAGATGCCATTCTTAAATATAATTAACATTTGTAATTTAATATAATATTGTGCTTTTTTGATTGTACACATCATTATTTTAAATATATACTTAATTAAAATATCAAGCTATTATTATAATGTATATGATTGAAGGCAAGGTAAATATAATATAAATCTATTTGTTAGCTGTTGACATAAAAACAAGAAAATTAACTAAACATGACGAAATGTGATAAAGAAAATTTATGACTCATAGCAAGTAAATGTGCAACATACTACAATTAAGTATATATTTTGTGTAATGCGCAATAAAAAAATATTATTCTTAAATGTTTTTAGTTATTATTAAATAAAGGTGTTAAACAATACACACAGAATCGCATATACGTAGACTTTTGTTAAACAAGACAGTTTTAGTGACATGACATACATTTTTACATAATAACGTGCATTAAAACGTACGTAATCAATTCGTAAAATATAAAGATTTTTAACGCACCAACATCCTGATCGAATGGTGAAGACGCTCCGAAGATTCCCATTGTTTCTATCAATTAATGCACTGTACAAATAGTCAATTCAAAATTTGATAAATAATTAAGTTATACATTCGAATATAATCAACATTAACATCGCTATTTCCAAATTTCTTTATCAGAGTGCTAAATTCACTGAATATAACTTTTAGTTGTATTGTTCCTAATTTGATAAAACATAAAATACAATGGTCAATGACAAATTGACAAGTCACAACAAGACAATCCTTCCGTCACTGTCAAACCCAAAACACAAATGTCACGTAACTTGCCTCTACGCTACTGTACCACAGATAATGTCAACTACCTGAAAATTGCACCAAAGAAGTTTATTGTAATTGTTGTAATTGTTTATTTTTTATTAATATGTTGTAATTCTTAATATAACCAAATGCCATTTTTATTTGTTTTAGATTCTTTTAAAATGAAGTTTTTTAATATTAAATTTAATACTATAACATACTTTGAGTTTCACGTTGTCAAATGTATAATAGAAGTTTTCAGTGCTTAATAACGTATCTTGATGCAATAGAACAGAATCGATTATAAACGCGATTGGTTGTTGATTCGATTCCCACTTAGAGGAATGATTATATTCAAAATAAATTTCAATTCTTCGGTCAGGTAATATGTCGTTTAGATTCTCCACTTAATACGCATTATTCGGTTCGGAAAAGTTAAAAGGGAAATATCTGGCTTGAAGGTAAACGTGTTTCGAGCGCTCGCTTGGGGTATATCTTAGAAAAAAGTAGTCATGATTAACAGTTATTTAATTTCGATAATATCGGAATATACAGAAAACAAATAGATAAGTACCTAAAAAGCATATGAAAAAAAACAGAGGTCCCAAAGGAGTTTTTCAAATACTAATCGTAATAATATTATCAATGTAGGGTATATTTAATTTTTTTTTTGAAAAATAATACATGATAAGCTATTTTATCGAAAAATAAAGGAAGTACTTTCTTTACCCCCTTCTGGTCGCACTCTTGAGCTGAACGTAAATGGTCACGCAAGGTCTGTGTTTACGCAATTTATTTATTTTTATTTATTACTGTCAAATACTATTAACAAATCACCTTAATACAATATAAGCATTACAGAAAACCACTTAGGTTTATCTCGAGTACCGTATTCGTCTTATTTTATAATGATGAACTTAAATAATATTCTTTTAACAATAGTTTGCAGTTCTTATCAGTTATTATAGATCGAATATTGATATCTAGGCTATTTATTAAATGAGGAATTATGTAATCCCTGGTGCGCTTACCGTGTTTATTTGTAGTTATTTTAGTTACTTAATTATTTTTGGTCATATTACGTGTCACTATATAATGCGAAACTTTTTTATAAAGATGTATGGATAATTTTCTTTTAATATTAGATATTTGATTTTATCATAAAAGGGAATAACTTTACAATGGTCAAAGAGCGCCTTTTCATCAAACTCCGATCTTAGTTTGATATTTATAGGAATGATATTTCTAAGTATTCTAGTTTGCAATTTACATATATGCTACAAGTGTGTTTTATCAGTTCTACCGTAACTACTTAGGCCATAGGATAAAATGGAGTCTGCTAGTGCGATATGAAGCATCAATTTAGTTTTATAAGTTAACCTATTTTTTATGATATGAATTTTTGCCAAAACCACTCTAATTTGTCACATACGTGATTAATATGTTCATGCCAGTTAAATTTGTGATCAATTATTAAACCTAAATACCTATGATGCAAAACTATTTCAATAGCGGGACAGCCACAGTGAGCGCTAGGGTTGTGCAAGCAGCTGTCAGTATGGGCTATAATGTTACAATTTATTTTACTTTTGAATTTTAGGTTTGGCGAATGAATACGTAATATTTTCGTTTTGAGTGGATTTAATACAAAACTACAATCATGACACCACTTATTCAAGATATCGAAATCTTCCTGAAGTAAAATCATTCCTTCATTGACATCCTTCGCCGCTACAAGCATACGAGTGTCGTCAGCGTATTGGTAAATTGTACAATATCTAAATATTTTATTCATATTATTTTGTATTATATAGACTATGGAGTGTAATGACCCTAATACTGAGTCTTGCGCCGTGCCTTCTGTATGATCGTATCCTTCATGCTTGGATTAATGCTATTGCTTACTCTCATGCAGTAGCTTCTGTCTTGAGATAATTTTACACCATTCCAACAGTACCCCAGCTATGCCTGTATTTTCTAATCTATGATCGAAGTTGTTGTGGTCTAGTGTATCAAATGCGCGAGAACAAATAACAAACAACGCCTGGACGTGTAATTTCTGGGCTTACCATGAATTTATTTGATCCGTGAACGTTGACAATAATATTGTAGTAATTTTACCTGCTCGAAGCCCATGCTGTGTATCATTTAATATATTTTTTTTTCACAAAATGAATGAATTTGATTACAGGCAAATTTTTCGATAATTTTATTTAATACCTAAGTTAATTTCATTGGCCTAGAATTGTTGAAATTATCTTATTTCCCTTTTTTATACACGAGTCTAACACAACCAGCTTTTGGTTCATCCGGGTAGGTTCCTGTTTCAACACTAATATTTATAAGCTTGGCAAGGGGTATACAGATTTTTTTGGCAGTTACTTTAATTTCTTCTAACACCATCACTCCCGGGGTCTTGTCACCATTTAAATTATTAATTAATTTTAAAACGTCATGTCCAGCTGCTTCTTTAAAATAAATACTACATATTGATGAATTATCACTATCGTTTTTACAATTGAGTAAATTTTGTTTACAATTTGGTATAATATTTTTACTGCGTCCGAAAATCCTACTGCAAACAATTCTGTATTTTTTTTTGATGATATACTAATAGAATTAAACGCGGACAATACTACTTGGTCGATTGATTTACAAACTCGGCCATTAATATTATTTAATATATTCCAAAGTGTCTAAAAATTTTTATAATTATTACATATTTTATTTTGATAATATAAATTTCTATAATATTCGATTACAATATGAACTTTATTTCTCGTCTTCTTGTATTGTAATCTTAAATAAGAGTTATCCGGATAACGTTTCGATTTATTAAGCAATCGATCTATTTGTTTAGATAAATTAACTATATATTTTTTAATCTAGGGGACTACACGAGGATTGTTATTAGTTTTAAGGATCACTTTAGTGGCTTTAGAATAGGCAGTTCAAAATAATTGCTTAATATAAGTATGGATATCTACCGGTGTGGACAAACTATCAACGCGCTTCAATTCCGCATTATATAATTCCTTTCTCAATATTAAAGAATCAAATACTTTTATTTGTCTATGAGATATAATAGTCGGGTGACAATGATTCATATACTTCACACAGTGCGACGACGACTAGCCGATGGTCCGCACAGTCCGGTACAGTGTCGACTGCCGCAGCGCACGGGCTAGTTAAGCGTGACCTTACAAATGCGTGATCTAAACATGTTTTTGTAATAGTATTTAATCTTTTTTCTATAGTCCGTGCTCCGCTATTACATTCAGATACATATCTTCAATGTTGGATGATACCCGACTGTGTGAGTCATGATGATGATGATGATGATGAGGGAATTATGTGCTTCGTGGCCATAGGTTGACTATTTTTAATGAATCCTGTGACGTTCGATTCATATAAGCCTTGCGAGCGTGACTAATGACATGGTATTACTTAAAATTTACCACAGCAAGAGCTAAACGCCATATTGTCGGTCTAGTGTGTGAATATGGTCTATAGTAGAAAGTTCTGAGCGGAAGCCAGTTTGTTCTATAGGTTGGTTGTTATCTTTTTTCGGTGTTAATTGTTTATCGAGTGATGATAACGATTTCATGTTGTATTCATATTTTAAGAGTTTTATGTTATTTAATTTTGTGGGTTGTGAGGATGGTGGTCTGTATCCCTACGGTGACAGTCGGGTTGGGGATAGGCTGTTGGGCATTTTATTTCCTTATTTACTATTGTTTGCTGCCTCCTGGTTGTGAGTTTGATGTAGGTGATTCATGTATTTTATTGTTTTTATTACTTCTCCTTTGTTTTGATCCGCTTTAAGGCTGGATTCAGTAGGTACTTTCGATAGAGACCTCTATCTCTTTTCGATGACTTTTCCTTGATTATCTTTTTCTTTTATTATCATCTTATCGTATCGTAGGAACGCTTTATTTCTTCTTGTTGTTTTTACGTCTTTTTTAATTTCAAATATTTTTTTGGAAAATCATTGGTGACGTGGGTTCGGTTCCAAATTAAAGACAATTACACTAATATTGGTTTTGTCTTCTTCGCAGTCGGTGGACACTACTATTTTCCCACTTGTCAAATTCTTCCATATTATTATTAACACTTGCTGCCTTGTTGTTAATAGTTGTTGTCAATATTTTTTTTTAGTTTCTGCCACAATTTACTCGATATCGTGTTATTTGAGTTTAGTTTTAATGAATTTGCAACTATCCACACTCTACTTCGCGAGGCTATGAAAGTTGTTGTACATTAGTTTTTTACACTGTTTTCGATTAAAAATCGTGCGCTGATATAATAACAATTCCTTCGTGTCAATTGTCGCACCGGAAGATTTAGATTATTTTATTAGTTACGTAAAAACCATGTGTGATGGTTCCCATTTAAAAGTGTTAAGGTACTATGAATGTAATCTTTTTTATACACATGATAATCCTGATCTAAGTTAACATCATGCGCCACCGGAAGCCGGAACTCCCCACTCGGAAACATAAATAGATTGCCTTTCTCATTCTAAACTCCTCAATACATTAAAGCACACTTAATTCAATTTTAATTTTCTTGATGAAACCTTAATTATATTTGCAATTAAGGTAAGTTTAAAGTATATAAATAATTTGGTATTAGAATTCAGAAGCTGAAAGCGTAGTGGTATAATTACTACTACTTCTCTTATCAATTGACGCATTGTTATTTTTATAAGTTGATAATATTATACGTTTTAGCAAAGTGTGATTTAAGTGCGAGAAAACAACAGGACGAAAATATGAAATAATTGTATTTCAATTTATGTGAATTCAATTTATTCAATAAATTCATCATTCAATTTTACAAATCAACAGAAACAAAATAAAATGAAAATTTCTTATTTAACTAATAAATATATTAACATCTTTGAGATCATTCCATAAACACAATCAACTACGTTATAGTAACTACCACGTATTTTTGACATTTTTCATAATGAACCTTCAATTACAGACCGGCCGCGTGCTCTCGTTTACAGAGTTTGTTTTCAAAATTTGTTTCTGTATTCAGAGATCCGAATGCCGAAAAATCTATATAAAATATACTAGTTGCCGAAATGAGGCCAGTCGTGGCGCAGTGTGATAGCGTCTGTTGTGGATTCGATTCCCACTTGGGGAAGATACTATATTTAAATTATTTCTTTTTCCTCGGTCTGGTACGACAAAGCACCCTGTTGAGTTCGCCAATCAACACGCAATACCTCGTATTCAGCGGAGAGCAAAGTACGGAATGTCTTGACACTAAATATATACTTTCTGTCTACCCTATTATTTGCGATAAAAGCGTGAAGCTAAAAAATTATAGAACACTTTGGTTTCTTTCAAACGGAAAAAAAAATACTGAACGTACATTTTGAATGTTCGGAGAGAACATAATCATTTGTCACATTTGCCATTATGAAGTTCATTATAAAATCAAGTTAACTTGAAGTAATCTTAACATTGTTCTCTTCAATTAAATTTGACTTTCTTAGATTCACTAAATTTTCAATTAGTATTAACTGAAACATAAACTTTACAAATTTAAAATAATTATATAGGTTATATATACATACATACATACTTAGGTTCATACTATTGTAAGCAACGAGAATAAATTAACGAAGCATCGTAAACGTCTTCTATCCGCGCGGGGATTTTGGGGCCCTAGGCACAAACAAAATCTATCTGAAATTGAATATATTATGTCATAGGGCTACTGAGGTGAGGTGAGTTATACTACCACACCTAGATGCAAACCACAAAGTGATTAAACTGATTGCAAATACATTTTATATAGATAGTTGAGATCTGTAGAAAGACGTAGTTTTTATCGGTATCTCACGGAGAAGAAGCTGCAAGTGAAAACTAATCGGTTACTATTTATTTCCTTGATAATTATTAGACATACCGTGACTCAAGTAAATGAATATTGATTTCTTATAATAATATAAATTATCAAGTGTATGTTGTAATACTTATGCCGACTTTCTTGACATTTCGAAACGTGTAAAGTAGATCGGTGACTCGGGTAGATTTGGTGGCAGCAACGCCGGGGATATCGCATGTGGATTGTAAGTCAAATATTTTTTAATTTGAGCGGCGCTCGGCCGACACTCTGGCTCCGAGTGGCAACAATCCATCACCAACCTTCTGCTGTAATTTAAAACAACAAATACGTTGCAACATATTACCTGTTTTATTTTACTAATAGTACAATGAGTTAATAGTTTAATTTTCTCCTGAAGTTGACAAGATTTTTACAAGGAACAATATTTTTAGCGATATACGATTACCTTAAATGACTTGGAGAACAATATTTACAACAGAATTTAATATAAACGTATGCATATAGAAACTTACGTGTAGATTGAGGTGTCTGGTGGTAGTGGTGGATGTCCCCCGCATCGTATATATTGGACCACTACATCAAGCGACCAGTCCCCAAAAGGTCGAGAGCCAAATGTTGCAACTTCCAACAACAAAACTCCAAGAGACCATACGTCCGAAGCGGATGAAAATACACCAGACCTTATACTCTCCGGCGCCATCCAAATAACGGGAAATAACGCTCGGCGTTGTGTCACGTACTGAGGTTCCTCACTATCTAATTCACGAGCCATACCGAAGTCGGCTAATTTCAATGATCGATTTTTATCGACAAGACAATTTCCTGCTCGAACGTCCCTGTGAACGAGTCTGCACTTTGTAAGATATTCTAGAGCACCAGCCGCTTCTCGTGCAAGCCGCGTCAATTCCTCATCTGACACTTCCTTAGCCTCTTCGATTGTCATATGATTACGCTGAGCTCCATCCACAAACTGACGTCGTAATATAAGATAGTTTTGCAGATCATTATAAAACGCATGCTCCATTAGAACTATAGGTGGACCGTCTTCTATGCAGACACCCTCGAGTCGAATGACGTTCTCGTGATTTAAAAGTGCAAGAACATATGCTTCACGAAGGAAAATATTTTCATCATCAAATGAGAACAAATTACGAGGTTCCTTTGCAGCTACGACAACTGTTTCAGTGTCATTTTTATGTAACTTAGCGAAACGCACTTGGCCAAAACTTCCAAGACCTATTACATGCATTAACTGAACTGCAGTTCGCTTTACCATGTAGTTTTCTAGTATAGACGTTGCACGCCGCCGGCTGTTAATTAGGTACTCCTGCTGTTGCTTTTTGAGAAGTTTCATACTTAAATGACGGTTTCGGTATACTTTATATAATATACCTAGTATAAGAATTACTAAGACAATAGTTATAAAAAATATCACATCATGGCATCGTGGTGCAAAAGGATCGCCTGTTTTTATTAAACATCTAAACCTGTCTTCGGGCGTCTCTTTACCAAGTATTTCTTTACATGTTGGAGTTCGATTCCAAGTAATGTCTATTATTTTTTCGGGGGTAATATGCCATACTGCGGCTACACTTCCTTTGCTTCCCTGCCAGTTACCAACTACTACAAGTGGATAGGGATAAGATGTATTTCTGGCTCGCACTGTCATGTTGAAATTTTCGGGTAATTTTCTGAAATAAAATTTTTGCAATTTGTATTTTTTATTTAATCTGAATGTCGCGTCGAATAAGTACTAAATCTTTATTAACTATTTTTAAAGTGTTATTCCACACTTAGGATTAGAAAACATTTAAAAAAAAAACGTATAAAAATCCGTTTAAATTTTTATACGTTTTTTCTAAAATGTTAATTTTATTCTTGCTTGAAATTTGAAACATGTAGCTCTCTATTAAAAATAATTTCTTAAAATCTCTTTATTCAATAGAAGCGGAAAAATAACATTTGCCTCTATACTTTTTTATATTATAAAGTATTTGTTAATTAACTTTTAATAAAATTTAAATAAATTGACATTAATAAAAAAAGTATGTTATAGATGATCAAGAGTAAGATTAACTATTTAAATAGGAATAGAAACTGTTAAAATTTTGTTTCAAATGGTCGATTGGTGAAATATTCTACGGTTCTACGAATACTGTATAGTAAAATTTTACTTTTATTTTTAAATATTAGAAAAACATTTACCAGACATATACTCACCGTTTACCACTTACATCGTGAAAGGAATATATATGCGATGGATATTGATGTATGAATGAAGTGATCCAGTATCCGAGTTGCAGCAATGCATCCATTACGGAGGATGAATCAACCTTGGCTGAGGTAAGTTCTGTGTAGTTCCAAAGGAAGTCTCTTGACGTATTCGAGTCATCTGCATTTAAGCTCTTACGTGACGTCATTTCTAAAGTGTAATGGGAAAAATATTCACTGTTATTGAAATTCTCGCATTCCTTAAATCGCCAATCTCTCGTAATCCATATAAAGCGAGCGTCTGTCATACCCAAACTCGATGCTGTACAAAGAATGGTATTAGTCATTGTCCAATGCGTATTAATTAAAATTATGCGAGCATTGTCACTTTCCAAACTTTTCAAATAAAAGTTGACACTCGTTGATGTCACTATAACTTCTCGATAAACAATGTTGTTTTCTTTTAGACGAAAATTGTCCATGAACGTTTGGGAATAATTTGAGTTATCTGATATAATGGCTATACGAGACCAATCGCATAGATTCAGAAGATGCATATACGCTCGAGTGAGGTCAATGAGACTACCGGTAGCAGCATGAACAATCGATCCTTGAGATACATGAGGAGACGTAGGGCCCGCCAGCAACATTGGCAGGCCAACTTGCTCCGCCTGCTTCACTCCTGAGTTCACGCCTAAAATGGAGCTCCATGTTATAGAACCAACTATTGAGTTCCATTTAGTTGAGCCTTTTATTGACTTATCATGAGCTAAATTAATGAAATTTTTTTCAAGAAAGTAGCTGTTTTGACAATTAAATAAAATTAATTCGATTTTGAAATTTATGTCATTAAAATATATTTTAAATAAATTTGCTACATGTTTGATATCATCTTGGTATTGTTCATAGTAATGGTCGTCGTTGCACAGATACACATTTATATAAAAAGGCAAATTTCTATCATTAAAATTTGAAGGAATAAGTTGTTTAAACTGTTCCTTATTGTGGAGCGCCCACAAACAAGTAGCTTCCACGATATCAGACACGGATATCTCATTTTCAAATATTTGTAACAGTTGTGTGGCGTTTGGGTTAATATCATTAACCGTTTTATATATGGCAGGTGCTTTTATTCTCATATAAAACCCATTTCCAGTGCGAAAGTATCTTGCATAGATATTTTTTAAAGAATAGTCTAAACTTCTACATCCTATGTAAGGTGGCAGGCACACGTAAAAGACATTCAAGATATTCTTCCAAATATCATCATCGAGAAATAAAAAGTTTTTTTGTTGCTGTCTCAGTTTTTGCATTTCTTTACGAAATTGGGAATCTTTGGGGAAGTGTTTTATTTCTAATGGTATATTAGATTCTGCAATCAGCTTCTCTAACTCATTTAATACAAGAACATCAATCTCGGTCTGTTTTCGGACCAAAATGGCAAAGCATCCGGTGCAGTTACTGAAACCAAAATAAAAGGTTAAAATATCTAAAGCTAATTACATTATCGTGGTGTGTGTATTAATGTTTATAAAATATGTAGAATTAGATAAAAACAAACAAACAGACATAAATTCTTTGGGCACGTAATATGAGCAAATCGTAAAGATAAAAAAGATAGAACTGGGATACAAAAGTAGAATGAAAACCTTTACCTGCTTCCATCTATCGATATTGAATGAGATTTTGTAAATTGACAATCTTCAAGTACAGAATTGTTGACATAAAGTGAATCGTTGGTTACCAACGCTGTACACGTACTGTTCCACATGTAAGCCATCACATGTACGGTGACGTCTGACATGGCACTGCCAAGTGAAGTGAGGGCATCGAATTGATGAATACCGTTGTTGCATTTCTTGGCGGCTATCGTCGCTACTGGCGCTATCACGGTGACTACTCTGTTGATACGACAGAAGATAGTCATTTTATATAAGAAACGTATTTTTTTTACTATTTTCAAAGTGTTATTCTGCAGTTAGGCTTAGAAAATAGAACTCTCACCTCAAAATATTAGAAACCGTTTAAGCTCCCTGACCACTGAGTCTGTATAGTAAATCAAATGTTTTACATCTGGCTGGGACAACACTTCGTATATACTTACTTTTTTATGTTGTTCATCTCTGTATAGAGATTTTTACAAATTAAAAATAAATATAAGCAAAACCTCTTCTGTTAAAATAAATGTACTCACTTTCTCCAGTCGTTGCGTAGGTCTGAAAGATCGCACAGGTCGGGTGTGCCCTCAGAGAGCTGCGCCGCGTACCCCAGCCCGTAACGCAATACCACAAGCAGCAAGGCCGCCACAGCGCGAGCTCCTCCACCCTCACCCATTACCGTCACGTTCAGGTTTTCCTCATATATTACTACAGGAACATCTTAAATCAATAAAGTATAGAAAATTACAAAAGTTGAACAAACTATTTGACGGAATACCTAACTACGACACTCTAAGATATTCTACGTATTAATAACGAACCGATCCATTACACTGATGTGCCTGTGACTTAAACTTGATTAGGCTTGGCTCCATTAAACCGGACAGTAACGCTCATCGTCACAGTTCGAACTCTTCTCTCCAATTTAGTTTTTTAATGTGTCATATGAAATACATTTCGAAAACAAATTAAAATATCACCATATTTCTAGACAGGTAATTTTTTTGGAATGTGGTTTGTTTGAACTCTAGCTTGTGTAGCATCCGTGTGCAATGAAACCCTGGCACACCCTGGGCCTGATACGTGAAATAAGTTTTATTTTGAGTTGGAATAAAATTTTCGAAAAAAAAGTCGATAAGCTCGCGTTTGATAACTGAAGCCTATGTATGGAGTGTGTAGAGCAGTTAGGCGGCAGGACGCTGGCTGACAGTGTCGATAGTGTTCTTAAAAGTTTCTGAGGATGTATATTTGATTTGGATCAGACTTTACAGTATCATAGGTTGTAATTTGGTCGTAATATAACAACGATCAATAAGTCAGCTAAAAATTTTCCCTCTGGGAACTATCTTAGCGTGCACTGATAGAACCAGTAGAGTAACACAAATATGATGTAGTGTAGGATTGTTTGTCTTAAACAGTTCTAAATAAAAGTTCTGGATAGTATGTATCTATCTTTTACGTGTAAATCACTATGAACAAAATAGTGAACTACAAATTTAATTAATTGGATACTTTTTTACAATGCCCATTTTAGACTATTTATAAAATCCTTATCGAAATCAGTACAATGTAAAAATTATAACGATATGATTGACTTGATTGCCATAAAGTGCCTAATAGATGGAGGCGCGGCGCGGGGAAGAAAAATTTCGTGATAATACGATAACTGTCAAACATACAAACAGTTTTTATCAACACACCAAGCGAGCGATGCCGCGGGCGAAACCTAGTGATAAGCTTAAAATCTATATATATTTGTTAATTATGTACGATCATGTACATCTCCGTTGTATGTTTAGTTAAATTAGCTAACAAATAACGGCGCGGACACGTGTACGGTGTAAGGGAAACATGTTTTTCATGTATTAAACCTGTATTATATTTGCTTTACCGCGGTAACGGAGAGCCATGCGGGCCTGCAGCTCGCTGCAGTGCGCGGTGGCGTTGTGCGACGCCGACGCGCCCACTACGGCGTGCAATCCCACTCCCACTATCACTGTCAATGGCCACAAAAACATTTTACACAACTTAGTCCATCAACATTTGCACGTGAACTAGTTCACACTTATAATGTTAATTAATCAAACATTTTTCCTGTGAAATTTCCTTATATTAAATTAAGTTATCGGTTTATAAATAACTCTTTGTATTTATATACGTATTATAAAGTCTCTTCCCCTCCGCTGTGCCTATAACACACTCAAAATAGAACAGTTGATGCAATTTCTTAATATAAAGTGAGCCTTTGATGAATTTCTTTCGTTATTATTCATTACATAGTTTATTGTACTACAATTAATAATCAGGCCGGTCGTGGCGCAGTAGGACAGCGTCTGACTGTAAACACGACCGGTTGTGGATTCGATCCCCATTCGGGAGAGTGATTATATTTATATTATTTTCACTTTCTCGCTCTGGTAAAAACTAACTCAGGCGTTGAGTTCCATCACTCAACACGCGATGTCTCGAATTCGATGGAAAGCAAAGAACTGAGTATTTTGACACTAGGTACTTTCTGTCTACCCTGCGAAGTGTCTTGACACTAGGTACTTTGTGTCTACCCTGCGGAGTTTCTTGACACTAGGTAATTTCTGTCTACCCTGCTATGCGGGATAAAAGTGTGAAACAAAAAAAAATATTTAAAGGTAAATTAAAGTTTTAATTTTATATGGAATAGAATTGGAATGTGTTCGTTTGTTGATAAATTACTAAGATCATCAGGTTTTGTGAAGTATTAATCTTTTATTATTTCAGTGATAAAGAAAGGAAATAAAAAAATATATATGTACGTATTTTTTATTAAAATCGTATCTTGCTATACGAAATAATGTTTGACATCAATTCGTTAAATACATTCATCATGGCATTCAAAGCTCGCGTAAATTTAACTTAAATTAAAACCAATACCATTTTAAAACTAAGCACTAAGTGCGTGCGCAATAAATAAAATAACTAAAGCTTAATACTAAATTAAAGGTATAATGACTAGATAGTATCGGAATGATATAGACTGCGTGACGATAGGCGCGTGGCTCGTGCCGCGTCGTGCTACGGCAGGAAGCGGTCGGTCTCCTTGGGCGCGTCGGCGCTGAGGTAGGTGGTGTCGGTGGCCTGCGAGGCGGGCGCCGCCCACGACACGCGCCGCGCGGCCGGCTCAGCACCCAGCGGCAGCGCGTCAAGCGGCGCGTCCGCGCACGGCGCCAGCAGCCGCGGCCAGTCCGCCAAGAACGCCGCCACCGCCGACGCCGAGGGTCGGGCGCGCGCCTCGCGCTGCCAGCACGATTTGATCAGCCCCTCGCTAGAAAGTATAGAAAATAGGAATTATATCATATTAATTAAAAATAAATCATACATTGGTATATATAAAATACATTGATATCTACAATTAACATAATAAAATCCCATGTAGTTTATTTATTGCTCGTTTTTAAAACATTGCGCACCGGAATCATATTAAATGAATAAATATTGAATGCTGTAATTATGTACGGTACGACGTATAGTAAATCTTCTTTAAAGTGTTACTAATTGGCACTTTCATGTACTTAAGGTAATACTAAATTTGGAAGACAGAACGATTTGTTTGGCCATAAAGATATTCATAAAAATATACATAATACTACAGTTTAGGGTGGCACATAATAATGTACCTATATCTTTTTTTGATGTTTTTATGCGGGAACTTTTTATGTTTGTTCTCTTAATGATGTTTGAGGAGTCATACAGATTGAAATTCACAATGAAATTTCCGATGTCTGTGTGTAATACATTGTTTAACTTACAGCTGAGGCTTCAATCCGGATGGGAGCTCTAGTGTCTGCCCACTTTTAACTCGGACTAAAACTTCGCTATTGCTGAGGCCTTGAAACGGCAATGACCCGAATGTAACAATTTCGTAGAGCAACACGCCGAACGACCACACATCAGAAGCGGGAGAGAATACTCCGAGTGCCAGACTTTCAGGAGCCATCCATCGAACTGGTAGCATTCCTTTTCTGCTGAATCGGTAGTAATCGTTTTCGAAAACTAAACGAGTCATTCCAAAGTCTGCAATCTTCACGACGCGGCGGGCACTGACGAGGCAGTTGCGAGCCGCAACGTCACGGTGTACGTAACGCAATTGCGCCAGGTACGACAACGCGCGCGCCACGTCCAGCGCCATGCTGGTCAGGCGACGCGCGGACACTTCCTCTTCGGGGTCCTCGCCAGCCACCGCACACGCCAAGTGCCTTCGATCTAACAAGTAATTTTTTAAGTCGCCATATAACATGAATTCCATCACGGTACAGACAGGTTCAGTCTTTGTCACTACACCAAGCAGTCTCACTACATTTTTATGGTCAAAACGCTTCATAGCTTCAGCTTCAGATAAAAAGTCTAATTTTTCTTCTGTACTTGCGCCAGCCTTGAGAGTTTTCACTGCCACAGCAGTCCAACCACGATCTTCAGCCAGTAAGGCGTGTCCACCGTACACAGTACCAAACGCTCCCATTCCTAGCTTACGATTTATAACAACACGTTCTCGCGGTATTTCCCAACGATCTGGTCCAATAGTTTTTGGTAAAATAGATCTCAAGCCGAGTGCTTGCAGCCGGTTCCGATACTTGCGTTCTACTCGTCGCTTGCAGTACATGACTGTCGCGGCGAGAGACGCCATTAACAATGTGAAGAGCATTGTACCCAGAATAATAAAAGTGGTTCGACATTCACTATGGAAGAACTCAGCTATCGGCTGAAGGACGCATTTTTCACTCCCATCATCGGGTACGAGATTGTCTGCAGTTTTCCAACGTAGTAAATTCTCATGCAGCTCTAGTTGGCCTCGATCCCAATGACCCACCTCCCGGTACATACTTCCATCCCACTGTAGCAGCACCAGCGGCGTTACCCGGTAAAACGCCGTGCCGTTATCTCCGTTACTTCCCGTTGCTTCCCATTTGAATTCTCCAGTAAGTCCCTTAAACTGGCTCTTCGTTGTATTTGTTACCAGAGCTCTGCAAGAACACAAAATTAATTTATTTAAAGAGAAAGTCGAAAAAAAGGAAACTGTTAACATTATTACAACGGTAATCTTATAATATAATATTTAAGATAAGTAAATACCGACATATATATAATAACCCCAAGTTTATTCATAATAATGGGCATATTAACACTAAATAATGCAGTTTTCACCGAAAAGACCATAATGTCAAGACATGTTAGTCTTCGCTTATCGTCCAAATGAAGGCATTGTCTATTGAGTTGGGGAGCGCAATGCAGCGCTTAGTCTTAACAGCAGGGCAAAAATATAAAAATTCAATTCCCCTATGTACACAGTACGGACGGTCACAGGTAGACCGAATATGTGATCATTCGTACTGTACCGTATCGAGTGACCCCGACGCATGACCCTATCGGTTTTCCATATTGCAAATAACAAAATTAATTTGATTATCTCCGTCAAAATAATTCTACTTAAATTGTTCAAAATCGCGGAAACCAAAGATCTTATTACATTGCGATTTCCCCAATACTATACTGCGGTGTACTGTAGTGCGGTGTAACCACTGTGCCATGTTAGACTTATGTAGTATATACGTAAGAAAATATATTAATTACATTTAGTACCTGATAAGTTCGATGTCGTGAAGATTGTATAGCGCTTTAGGTTGTTCCCGGAAGAGCTGCGCGAGCTGCGCGGCCCATAGCAGCACGGCGTCGTACAGCAGCGCGGCGTGTGGGCCCGGCTGCGCGCACTCGCCGTGCCGGAAGCGACAGTACTTGAGCCACCGTGACCGCCACTTGCTTACTACGATATCGTTAGAACTCGTCACTTTACTTTCTTTATTTGTGTTTTGTTTTTGTGTTGTCATATTCTGAAACATTTGAATAAATCATTCCGTGTTATCATTTAACTTAATATATAATACAAATATTTAGTATTTATAAAGTTCTTAAATCATAAAATCGTAAAAATATATGTTGACAGTATATATGAGTGACGTATGTTATCAATTTCAGATTTTTTAAAGTAATATTCAATATCAGCCCTATAAATTTAACTCACTTGATTGCGCTCCGCCAGCCACGCTAGCTGCCAGTCCGGGGCAATGCTGAAGTGTCCGTCCAGCATTTCATGGAGGTGCTCCTGCAGGCAGGCATCGGACCGATGGGGCGAGAGCGCGCCAGGCGGCAGCGTGGCCGGCAGCAGCCACACGGCGCCGGCACTGGGCCGCAGTCCTGCCGCATGCCCGGCGCACAGAGCCGCCCGCAGCGCGCGCGCATCCTCTACGCACAGGTAGATGATGCGCCCGTTCACCTGCACCACGCGCTGCGCCCACTGACACGAATATTAACGTCACTTTAAAACTGACATTATTCAAGATAAGCTCAATTTAGAATATGTTTGTATTAAAAATTAAGCTTAAAATACCTTTGTAAAAATAGAGTAATCGTAATCCGGTTCATCATTAGGCAATTCGAGGTGGGCGATGAGATCTGCCTGAAGACGGGCAACTGCTAAAGATGCTCGTGTCGCCGGTTCGCTGAGTATTGCGACTCGACGCCATTGCATTTGAGCTAAAAAGGATCCATAAACTGAGGCGTAATTACGTGCATCCCCAGCGGTTAGCAACGCTAGCGAGGACGTCGACGGGGCCTGAGCAGTGTACGCGATGGTGGGCAGGACAAACTGCATGCTCTGGCGGGTAACGTCCGTGAAAGCAGCGCCACACGCAGGTCCAGCGACGGCTGTGAGTCCGTCGTATTCGTCACTCAGAGCCGAATATAAGTACTGAACGGCTGTAGTTGCGTCACATCCATCATCGTGGGTTTGTACCTAATAAGATAAATGAATCGTGGAAACAATGATGCTCGAAAATAAAAAAATAGTTCAATTTTTCACATTGTATACATTGTACCTATATATGTACATTTACCTTAAATCTAATACCTGACCAACTTTTTTCAAGATCAGCTTCAGCCAGCGCCGCCGCGGCAGCTAAAGATATTCCGTCATACGTCTCACGCGGTGTCGTTGCTGGTAATAGTACAGCAACTCGTACTTCACTAATTAGAGCCTTAAGTGGGTGGTGATGTACAAACATTAGAGCTGCTTGCTTCGGATCGTGAAATCTGGCCAACTGTGTTAGCTCATACAGTTCATGGCTTTTCATTCGAAGTTGTAATAATGCCATAATGGCTGAGTGAGAGCGAGCTAGGGCTCTGGCGTTGACTAATTTCATAAAACGGCGGCTTTCGAACGGACATCGATCGGTGTCCGAAAATGCGTCACAAGGCGTCGGCCCGAGAGTGTGTAGAATTTGCACAGAAAGATTAGCCCTTTCCGGATTCCAATCACATATCAAAGTGCGTGGACCAAGCTCCTTTGCGACGGCAGAGAGCGCTGCCCCTAAAGGATGCACGTTTGCGTAAAGACCATGTTGGCGAATGACATTCATCAGAACAGAAGCCTCTCCTTCATCGCTCGTTAATAAAGACGCACACTCGGCGTCGGTGGAGGCGCACCAGTCAGGTTGTAGTATACTCTGTGAATAGTCACTATCCACCAATGTTTTATTTAAAGCATTCGCCAATTCAATAGATGTTATATGACATTTTTTTGCTATTTTGCTATGAGTGAAGTCCAGAAGCGACAGCGCTGGGGCTGGAGAGACACAGAGACGACGCCCAGGAGGCGCTACATCGCCCAACTCGTCGAGGCCAAGGTCACGAAGTGAATGCGCGGAGGAGGTGACGGCGGCCGGCACGGTGACGAAGGCGACGTGCAAGGTGCCTCTTTTTAATTCATTTTTTATCGAGTTGCGGCACTGCGGCGCGTCGGCGGCGGCGGGCGGTCGGCAAGTGAGTGGCGGGGGCACCGCCCGTGCGCTCTCCCCGACAGCGCGCAGTGCCAACACCGCCAGCTCGGCTAGGGCGGGTGCGCCGGGGCCACTGTCACCAGGCACGCTTGCTGTCACCAATAGTGTCGTACTCTCGTTTGCTTTAACTCCAGCATATTCTCCTATAAGCAGACATTAAATTACACCAAGAAAATACACAGTAAATTATATATAAAAAATTTGAAATAAGAACTTACTCAATAGGCTTCCGATAAGAACCAATAAAATATAGACATTGTGCCCCTTCCTGGAAAGAAAGTGTATATTTAAAAATTATTTATTTCAAAACAAATATAAAACTTTGTAACAACTTTCACGGTTTGTCCCCGACAGAATTGACGACTGAAGTCTCTCTATTTTTTGTACAACAAATATTTAAATGTAATATATAGTTACAATATAAACTACCTCATAATATTTAAGAGAGCGGCAACGCAGGGGCCACCGCGCTGTCAGGTGACGCGCACGCGTTGTTGCCTCTGAGATAGCTTCCTAGCACATAAAAATACATGTAAATTAAATGTTTGGATTAAAGACTTCTTGTTGGTACCAGGTTCTGATTTATTCTGATCATACATACACTTAACTTACACTTGAGAAATGCCGCAGGCTACCACACTACACTCTAAAGATCAAGTTATTGTTAATATAATAAAAACAGTTTGTGCCTATGCTTGCAATCGCCATAGGGTCGATTACCACTTGTTGATTGTATTTAAATTATTTCATTTTCCCATTATGACCAGCCAAAGTGATGTCAAGGGTTCTGCCACACAATATGCAATATCTGGACGCTGAGCGCAAAGTAGAGTGAAGAGAGTTTTAACACTGGGTTGTATCTGATTATTCTACTGTATATGAGACGACACTAGAGGAACGGGGCGCTTCTCGTGAATAATATATTTTTAATGCTGGAAATATCAGATTCTTAGGATTACTTGTAATATATACGACTGAGGCCGATCGTGGCGCAGTGTGTCAGCGTCTGTGGGCTGTGGGTATATATATATATATATATATATATATATATATATATATATATATATATATATACATATACACACACGTGTATATGTGTAATAGAGCACTGATCGGTACTAATGTAAAATCTCAATAAATCAAATGAGTTGATTAATGGAGCTCATTGATTCAGAGCAGCGTCCCGCTCAATTGCGCAGTTGTGAGTTGTCTTCGAGCGGATGATGCGTAGAAACATATTGGTTATACGATATTAATAAATTGTGTTACCTTCTCTATACGGTCACTTTATACAATGTATTATGTAGATGACCACATTCAACCATATATCATTTTTCTAAAATTTCTTACATTTTAAATATACGGGTAGCTCAGACTGATCATCAGTTACATTTATCTTTTTACATCTTATAATAAAGGCGTACGTATATTTACTATATTGTACAAATCCAGGATATAATGAATCATTAAATCATTTATTCATTCATTCAGTCATATTTGTTTCCGATACAAATATTTATTATTTATTCAAATTATAATGTGGCAATGATTCAAGTTTGTAGTAGCCATTATAATTGATTATATTTATTTAATATAGAATCATCATCTAATGGAATATTATCTGTAATTTTTCTTATAATACGTAAGTCGATGGATTTAATATTTGAGCGTGTAATGTTAATTACAATGGCTATCTTTAATTGTACACGAGTAATGTATTTTTATTTTCAAATGAGAGAGAACAGAACGCGGCGCAGAACATTTATTGTTTTCTTATTGTTCACGGTCAACATACTTGATGTTGGCATAATTGTATGTCGCAACTCAAATTATACTGTTACTACTGCGTCACTCACTTGCGTCACTATCTCGCTGTGTCACTACGTCGCTGTGTCACTGTGTCACTAAACTTATAAAAATCAACAGCGCGACGACTTTATTTATTTTGTAATATAATTGCTGTAAATTGCGTAGTTATTGATAACAAAAAAATCATAACTATTGTGTAACTTGTAAATGTTACTCAGTACAGTACTTGAAATAAAAAAATAAATAAATACATTTATTAGAAAATTAATTTGGATAAGGAGGGTGAAGTGAAGGAGGGTGTGGTGAAAGTACCTGAAGGTAGTGTTGATGACCACAACTGCGCTCGCGACCATCCCCGCGACCGCGCCTGCATCCAATCCCAACAAACACTCTAACAGACTGCACTCTGCTACACTGCGCTCCACATGTACACAAACGGTTACAGTTATTTACCATCCGAATAATTGTTTAATACAATATGTTAGCGCGTCATCAGAACAAACTGATGGTAGATGCAACATTATAGTACACTGGTCGATTTTCTTGAAGTTTTACGTATCTGAGGTCGATCGAGATCGATAACGTCCGCGGGCCGACGCGCAACGCGCACTTCTAGCCGACTCACTAGCCGCGACACTTGCTGGCAAGCGGCTGCTGGCAGCGGCGCGCGCGCCCGGCGCCCGGCTCCCCGCCACTACTGTGACGACTCCACTACTATGTAACTACCAGAAACTAGCTCACTACTATCAATGTTGGCACCAGCCGCACTTTAGGAGATAGAAGTTACTACTGTTGGTACCAATGCTGTGGAAACCTCACTCGTTTTATTGTTGTTCAACTTGTACTCATAAGATTGTTGGCAAAAACACTTGCGTCAATAACTTAAGGGACATATTGTTGACAGGACATACAGACATCAGTCGTATATAGGACATACCGTGGTATATTTATTTTACTTTTTAAATAAAAAAATATTGTAAATAAAACGATAATTTTGTATTATAAATAATCTGATAATAAAATACAGTTGTTGAAATCCTTGTCAGGACATTACAACCTCATAAGATAAACTAAATAAGTCTTATCAATTGTAATTATCAAAATAAGAGACCTACGTAAAACCTTCTACCTAGAACAGGTATGTTAGGAACTCTATACTACATAGCTCACAAAATATCAATTAAAAATAAGATTACGTTGACGCGATTGTTAAAAATATATACCTAAAGATTTTAATACTAGTATTGTAAGGAATAATTTAAAATTATCAAAAATATTATGTAAAAAATGCTTTCAAAGAGCAGTAGAGAAGATAGAATTATATAAAAGAGAGATCATATTGTCATACAATTTGTAATACGTGCATGATCCATCGACAGCAGGGGAGGTGGTTTGGAAAGTCTTTCTATAGTATACATTTTTCAAGCTGCTAAGCTACTTAGATTAGTTTAACACACAAACTTGCTGGTGCCGGAACACTTTAAAATAATTTTGTTCAAAGTAAGAAGTTACATGCCTTGCTGTCTCAACATTAAATAACTTACCACCAGTCACTAAACTTAATGCCTCATGAGAAGAATCGGCGCAAGAAACTCAGCAGGACTTTTTCTTTTTTACTAGTAACAATGATACCTTTAAAATGGACTGGGGGGAGCATTTCACTTCCATGGCGTGTTATCATTTATAAAACTATTAATTTGGTAATAACCTTTAACACACGCACTTTTTTTGCAACTTTTTTGAATTGGACCGGTCGTGGCGCAGTGGGACAGCGTCTGAATGTAAACGCTATCGGTTGTGGGTACGATCCCCATTCGGGGGAGTGATTATATTTCAATTATTTTCACTTCCTCACTCTGGTCAAGACAAAATGCGACGTTGAATTCCACCACTCATCACGCAATGTCTCCAATTCGGTGGAAAGCAAAGTATGGAGTGTCTTGACATTATGTCTTTTCAGTCTACTCTGCTTTGCGGGATAAAAAGCATGAAGCTACAATAATGAATTAGAGCTCTATGGGACATTATCTAGGATCCTCAAATAAAGTGAACACATTCTCCCTCGAAAAAATTTTTTAGATGTCATCAAGTTACAGGCGCGGTGAGTTTATGTCTATTTTTAGTGCTAATATGGTATTTATTCTCGCTTTTATATTCTTTTGTTTGGATGAAAAGTAGACTAGTTATTGTTTGAATGTGTTCTGATGCAAGCGTTACTCAATTTCTGCTTAAAGGAACGTTGTCAATGCTGTTATACATATTCATATCTATTTCTGTTCGGAATGCGTTCGCGGTTTTTTATTTTATTTACGGTACATTCGAGAAGCTATACATTCTAAACTATTTATTTGTGTTTATTTGTTGCAGCCAGCGGAGAGTCTTGACAACTAGACTCTTTCTGATTAACCTGGCTTGCGTAGACTTGAAGCTAAATTTCATGTATAACCATGTGCAAAGCGTACATAATACCAATTGTTCACGATATCTATTATAGTGGCTTGTTGCTAATATATTATAAATAGTTTTATCTACAATTCTACATATAAATATTCAACAAAAAAGATATGAAAATTCTAGAACGCCATGTCTTTGTGTGTTACTAAAAATATAACCGGATTGTAATTACCAAGTACATACCGCCATGTATGCTTGGAATGTTTTAAGTACCTTTTCCTGACCATTTGATCTTTGATAATCCAATGAGTTTCTCTAACATAGTCTAAATTCTTAACTTATGGATTTTTTTCAATGGAATTGTAAGTTTTGTTTATTGTCCTGTCCTACTACATCGATAAGATAAGATGATCTTTTGACAAAGGATCTACTTGTAGCAACACATACGCGTGAGTACAAACATACGTAAGACAGACAGCTCCACACCACTTACTGGCTACACTAATGGCTGGCAATACTTTTTTTATAATTTAAAATAACCTTAAGAACTGTAAATTGTAAAAGTAGATAATTTTTAATATTTCTACTTATATTAAGTGGTGTTTATTTTAACATAGGCGGAAGTCGAATAGCGACGTTTGGGAAAGTCACATTCTTTGGAAGCTTTACTACAGATCACTCTTGCTAATCTGAGCTTCGATACGAGTGAATATTGCATGCGTGCCTGCCACATGCCACATGTCACTTGCCACATGCCACATGCCACATGCCACATGCCACATGCCACACGCCATATGCCACATGTCACTCAAACGACACGCAACGTTGCTAGAGATATCTTAAATATATGCAAAAATGTAGAATATCTCGAATGGAAATAATCCTTAGTAATTACTTCGAGAGCTCACCGATTGAGCATAAATTAGTGTATGTGAATAGGTGGAGCTAGAACTCTTTGAAATACTTATCTACCATAAAACAGTTTGGAAATTGTAACTACGTATAAGTTAATGATATTTTCTTGTGTGTTTGTTTATATTTTTTCAAAATTCAAATTTTAGGTTATTTAGAAGTTCTTTTTTATAATAAAAGTATATATAAATATATATTCGTGAAAAATATTTTTATCAAAATTCATTAATATTTTTTAATACAAAAATGTAAACTGAGATAACAATTACTTAGAAAATTTTACAATTAGCCGTATCTTATTAAAATCAAATCAAAAAACGAAACAACGTCTATTCTTGCCCATGCGAGTGGAACTCCGCCGCGTGTCTTGTTCTTATACATACTTACATTGTATACCGATATTTAATGTGACCATACAGCAGTACACCTTACAGCAGTGTGTTTCACAAAGCAACCGATGTGAGATTAAATAATGTTTTAATAAATATATTCAACACTAAGATCTTCCGCAGTACGTTTATTATATGTATATTATAATACAATGTTAGATTAGATTGTATAAGTTAATGTGTGATTCTCGGTATTGCTAACGGCGCTCTCTGAACGACTTCCTCTGCAAGTACTGCGGGTACTGCTGGGGCCAGCGGAGTTTATTTATACGGATACCAGACGTTTTAACAAATATTTCAAATCAAAATAATATTTTTTTCCCTCCGAATTCGAGACATAGCGTTTTGAGTGGTGGAACACAACGCTACATTTTGTCTTTACCAGAGCGAGGAAGTGAAAATAATTTAAATATAAACATTTACAATTTTGTAAACACTCGAGTGGGGATCGAACCCAAAACCACCCAGTCTAAAATTATTGAAAAAAAATTCAATATCATAAGATAATTATACCTATGTGTATATTTGTTTGTATGTACGTACGTAAGTAGTAGAGCGCGCGTGACATTGTTTTGATACTTCATTACAATTGATAACTACTGCGCTATCATGTTTATGCGATACAACCGATAGCGCACTTGTTGTCACAACCCCTCCCCCTCCCTGTCCACTCCCCTTCACCCTACCCTGCCCCCTGCTCCTCCCTACACCGCACTTATCTATCCACACTGTACACGCTTTTCATTGAACTTGGGTATTTAAATAAATAATGAAGTATAATTATTCAAGGCGACATGACTTAGAATATTTGTAGCTCATATTGAATGGTTTTAATATTAAATAACGCATGTAGAGACGGTCAGTAGGGTCACGTGGCGCGCGCGTCGTCGCCAAAGCGCGTCGCGGTGCAATCGGCATGATTGTGTATGAAATAAAAAAACATATGCAAAAGCTCTAATATAAAAACTGCGGAGTGCGGCTTTACTTATCTTTTTGTAATTTTATATTTTGCCTTTAATTAATTTAATTAATATTAAATTAAAAATGCTTTGCACAGGACGATAAAAATTGAATTGTTCTCATAAAACCGAATTAGCAAATAAAATACAATAACATTCTGTTATAAATGAAATACTCGTGTTATGTTTCCTCGACCACGACTGATAAGACGAAGTGCGGCGTTGAGTTCCGCCACTCAACACGCTATGTGTCGAATTTGGCCGAAAGCGAAGCATGAAGTGTATAGATACTAGGTGCTTTCTGTCTTTCCTCTTATGCAGGATAAAAGTGTTAAGCTAAAAAAAATTAAAATAGAAACAGGTTAATGGGTCAGTGATATGCTTATATTTTCCTATCTACTGCTGCCCAAGTGCCCAGTACCTACTGTCTACCAGAGACCAATCTCAACTTATTTTGCAAGAATTCAGGGCAGTAAGAGAGAGCTGGTAAGACACAGATGGTGGTAGTTATAAATATTTTTTGTATCATATGACAGACAAATGTCACCCCAATCTAACTAAGGCCACGGACAATTGTAAAGTGTACGAAACGTGAGATTCTCGAATACCAAAATATACGCTATTAATCCGTTTAAAATTGAAACAGTACTATTGAAAGAAAAGCGTAGTCTACCTACTATCAGAGACAAGAGAAGATTATAGATCGTAAAAAATAATATTTTTGTTAAAATTTACCATCTATATGGAATATCAATATCTAAGTTTACGTTGTTCATTAGATCTTCAGGACGTGAGTGTATGTACTGTTACAGAAAGTGTTTCATAGAGAAAACAATATGACACGTACATACTTGTATTGTTTGAGCACTTGAACGCAGTATAAGATACCAAGATACCAGGTGAAGTGCGTTACATGCTGGGGATGTAGTCCGCGTAACTGTACACGGTTTTGTATCATACAAACTAAAGTTAATTAAGCAACGCTTCGTAACAGACACTTTACGCTTTTATCCCGCATAAAAGGGTAGACAGAAAGTACCTAGTGTCAAGACACTCCGTACTTCGCTTTACACCGAATTTGAGACATTGCGTGTTGAGTGGTAGAACTCAACGCCGCGTTTTGTCTTAACAAAGCGAAGAAGAAAAAATAATTTGAATAAAATCACTTCCTCGAGTGGGAATCGAATCCACAACCGATCGCGTTTACAGGCACGGACGTCGGACGCAGTCCCACTGCGCCACGACCGGCCTACAGTACTATATACAATAGATACCGTAGTTAATCAATAAATAAATAAATATATATATATATATATATATATATATATATATATATATATATATATATATATATATATATATATATATTAAGAATAGCTTCCATTTAGAGTATTGTTCACTGATGGAGGTCAAGGAACAACGAATAAGGCTAATTGGTACGAGGCATTATGTAACGCTCAGGCAATAACTGATGCGATTCTTTATAGCTTATTTGCTTAATATATTTGTTTTGTGAATCAAAATCGACGCGTGATTAATTAGAAGTTAACGAACTTACCTCTTATGTCCAACAACGTATTAATATGTAAATGAGCGTTCGATCGCGCCGTCAATTCCTCTTCTTTGCTAAACAAGTTCTTATTACGTCCTTTTAAAATTTTTCTTAGAAAACAACTTTTATTAAAATTATTAAAAGTCGACTCTCATATTTACACTATCATATAATTCACGTATGATTTAAAACAAAGATATTACAAGTAACCATCATTCCTATACTTATAGTTTGAATATTTTACAACAAAATTTGAACTGAGGCCGGTCGTGGCACAGTGGGTCAGCGTCTGACTGTAAACGCGATCGCTTGGGGTTTCGATTCCCACTCGGGGAAGTGTATATATTTAAATTATCTTTACTTCTTTCTTTCTTTGGGATAAAAGCGTGAAACTAAAAAAGAAATCGTGGTACACATTTCTAAGTATACAGGTGAAGACGATGTTTAAATAGATATTAGTAGAAGTTCTACTAAATAGAAATTGGTGAGCAATGCGTCTAGACAATCTAGAATGCTACGTCCGTCACGTCGCTCCGTGGCGCTCGCACGCCCGCGACACAAAGGGACCGCGGCGCCGCCCCGACCACAGCTGATGGAAAGCTGTTCCACTTCACGTCAAATTAGTAAGAATATGTAGCTTGAGTGTGCTTCACCACTGCCGCAGCTGTATCTGGAACTTATCACGACTGGAAAATACAAGGCTGAAAAATTGATAACAGACATAAAGTTAAAAACGCAATATTTGCGTACACATATTATAAAAAAAATTAATGCCAATTACAAGACATTTGCGTAATGATTGTTTGGAGATTTCCATTAGGAATGATTAACAGCTCGCACACAGAGGCCCTCGCCTATACGCGTCGCGAAAACTTTGTACAATATAATTTAAATATTTTTTTATTCGTGAATATTTAAAATCTAACTGATTGCTTATGTCACATTATTTACGTGAACAGTGTTTTGTTTAGCGTCCACGCATCAGTGTCACCCGAGCTGGTTACCCCCCGGGGGATATATACGTCAGGCGGGTACTGCTGTAGTACACCAGATATGAATTCCTTGTACATGCATACATATATTGAATACAATTAGTAATTTTAATTGATGTTTCATACAAACGACACCGCACAAGAGTCAGTCAGTCACATCCGCCACGCAAATAGGGAACCTTACTTTAATTACAAGACACGAATATATTACAATGATATGTACATGTACGTGTGTTTGTACGTACACTGGCACACGCTTGTGTATGTAATATATGTAAAAAACAAGGACGTAATAATAATTTAAAACTTATTTACTTATCTTGAATATATGTAAAATACGAACGAGTGGGAATATGTAATTAATTAATTAAATAATTATTTAATATAATAAATATATTGTAATGTAATTGAGATGTAAAAAATATACTTGAGGCAATTTAGTATGAGGCAAGTGCCACGAGCAATGATGGAAATTGTTCTAGTGAATTCACTAAGCACCATAGTGCTGTGGTCAATACATTCTCGCGCAACCCATTGGCGTCGCATTCGTTACATATTGATGTAGCGCACTCGAGCACGATTGTTTCATGCGAAATGTATTTGTGCTAATGATTCGAAATATTCATTGTTTAATTGCGGAAATTAACGCCGCACCTTTTCTTACCGGAGAAATGAAGTGAAAATAATTTAAATATAATCACTCCCCTGAGTGGGAATCAAACCCACAGCCCAATGCGTTTACACGCTGTCATACCTCGCCACAACCGGCCTCAATTCACGCGAAGTACGAAGTTAACACTGGGTACTTTCTATCTACCCTGCTATGCGGGACAAAAGCGAGAAGCTAATTATAAAAAAAACAATGTTGTCGGCTCTTCCACAACTGTACTGAAAGGTGACAGAATGTTAAAAACTATTATTAAGAACATATATTCGTGGAATTCATTGTATAAGTATGTAGAATGTTTGAGTGTGTCTTCGACCTTGCATGCATTTGCATAATCAATTCGTAAACAAAAAGAGTGGACTAGAAAATGAAGTGTGTAGTGTCACATTGGAACATGTCCAGAATGAATTTAATGGGCGAAAAGCTTTTTTAAAGCTGAATAATTCAATTTATGTAAGTATGTAATGTGTTATCTTCACGCTTCCTCCACGTGTTTACGGTGCGGGCACCCGTACCGACGCGTATCGTAGTGCGTCTGGAACATAGTCTCATATATTTTTGTCACTATTTTCCCGTTAATGAATAATTCCCGTTAATGAGTTAATTGTAGTCATAACGCGCCAAGGGAGAGTCTCAAACGGAAATTTAAGGAGAGATTTTTTTCTATAGTCTAATTATTTCTTCATTTTTTTAATTATAGGGATGGTACAAATTCAATGACAATGCATAATTGGCAGAACCTAGTGTTAAGACACTCCGTTCTGTGATTTTGTAACATATTGTTAATTGTATTGACTAGTCGGTAACTAACACTCACAAGTCACAAGAAGTAAGACTTGTTGAGTAAATATCGTAGTTTTGCTTTACATTGTTAAAGATAAATAATACATTTATTTTATAACTTATTGGAAAAACTCACAGCGCTCATACTTACTTCTAGGAAAAATTATCTCAACAACTAATATCTGTTATTGGAAATGCCGATTATGTCATACTTCATAGCACTTACTGTATATAGGATAGCAGTAAGCTCGTTTTTATGTTTTGGACAAAGCCCGGCGTTAAATTTCGATACATAGAAAATTGAATCTCTTGTTCTAAATAAGGTTCTCACTGTTTTCATGAATAAATAGAAAGGAATTACATGTTAATAATGCAACCTATGTAGGTCAGTTGATGAGTTGTGTATCTCAGTATGATATATATTTATGTTTTCTGTATTCTACAATAAGTATAAAATAAATGTTACCTAGAGACGAATGTTCCTAAACACAAACGGCATTAATGGCAGTATACTAGTACTAGTACTAGTGGAACGGGAAAACGACAACTTCCAATAAATATGTACGCGCAGGTATTGCGCAAGTACTAGGTACATGTAGCTTCTAAAGGAAAATAGTGTTTTGCACGATCCGCGATTATTATCTAAAATTAATATTTTAATTTAATAAAATTAATATTTTAATTTAATAAAGCCTCGAATTCAGTGGAAAGCGGAGTACCGAGTGTCTTGACACTGGGTACTTCTTGTCTATTTTGCTATGCGGGATAAAAGTTTGAATCTAAATTTAAAAAAAAATTTCGACGATAAGTAACAAAGAATACAACTATTTAAATGAAATTTATTACTTCTCACACTTAAAATATATATAAATTATTTAGACTTTAAATCGCGCATCGCGGCGTGTCGAATATTGTCTACAGAACACATTAGCCGTAGCGCAGTCGTCACAGTTCATGCGGCGATATGTTTCTGTTGAAAGAAAAACAGAACTACGCAATTTGCTTGTTACACTTATTTGTTTTGAGTGAACAAGTATTTAATTAAACAAAATATTCAGCAATTATTAAATCACAATGTTGTGATCCTAATCCTAATGGAAATATTGTGATTTAATACTAGTCTGTATTTTCCTTCAGAGCACCCGCAGGCCTGAAGACTTGCAGGATGATCACAATGACTATCCCGCTGTGGCTCCTTTAGGGTAAGAGGAGTTGGAGATGCGCATATCATAGCAGTTCACCTAAGCCAACTATAGCAGCCTCTATTGGGTTGCTCCACCGACATCAGTTACAGTAATATAGCTTACTGATAACTGAGCACACTCACCGAACCCCGACGCAAGACAGCAGCAGACTCAATATTACCAACCAACATCGCCATAGCAGCTCACCAAAGTCAACTACAGCAACCTGAGTGACGCCAAGCAACGTTGGGTTGCGCCACCGACATCAGTGAACAGTAAGCTGTAATGACAGTCACGCAACGCCAGTACATGACGGATCGCTTATCCGTTTAAGAATATTACATAAATATAACCATAAAAAGGTTTATTCGCTCAATACATCACATTTTATTAGACATAATTTATTAGTTATTGTTCGCAGCGCTCAGTAGAATATTCAAATATTTTATAATGCTCCGTAAATGCATATAACAATATGTTCATGCAATACTATTCAAAGCGGCAGATGCTTCAGTATTTTTATATTACAAATTTCATATATCTCTTAGAATGTACATTCTAAAATTTTAATTTTTTTTTAGCTTCACGCTTTATCCCTGCATACCTCTTTCGCCTCGTCCACAGTCATTATCCTCTTCATGCATGCCCTTCGGGAGGTCCTTAAGCTTTTTACGTGACCTTACGTAACCTTGCACTAAGCGTCACGATGTTGTATTATTACGAAATGACTATTTTGTATGCTTGATGAAAAATTATATTGTCTATACATTATACTGTTAGTTTCATCTTTAGGCTGCAATATTTACCCCGAAACATATAGCTGAGGTCCTACACACACGCAAACACACACGCAAACACACCCGCAAACACACACGATACAGTCTCCGTCACCGACGAGGTCCTAGTTTTTAACCGTCTTACGCCAATAAGTCTAGTTCGAACAGGCAGTCTCCTACTACAAACGGCATACACAAACCGATGTTCGTGCCTCACAGGAGTTGGCCTGGTGACACTGTGTTCTAAGCTGACGGTTTCCTCTCCAGGTCTCCACGCCAACCTCGGAGCTCTTCTAACTCGGTCTCCCACAAAACACGGTGACGCTGTTCAGGCTAGGAGAGCCAAAAGGAGTGTAGTAACACATTGGAAAAAATGCAGTCTTTATTGTACAAATATCAGGCTAACTGCTTCATTACAGCCTCCCTACAACCGACTGTGGGGGAATCAATAGCTTTAGATCTATGTCAGCTACAGGTAATATATTATTAACATACGGTTGCGAATGCTATTATGATACGGCTAGTATTCATTATTACTTGGACTATTATGTCTTAACTATATTCTAGCTTTGTTCTAATTTTTACTTTAAACTTTAAATAATATTTCATATAAACTTATGAGAACCTTTATTTTACTGTTAGAAACATCTTGCTTACTACCAAAGATCTTCATAATCTGCCAAAATCCATTCTTACCAACTTCCATTGTCCCTCTTGTTATTCACATATGTTACATAAAAATCATTAAAATTATGTTTTACACTTTAAAGTTAATAATTAGGAGGTGTTCATTGTGAATGCATTGAGTGTGACGTGTGCGGGTATGAGTGGTGAGTGTATGAGTGCAGTTGTTGACGTGTGACAGGATGTGCAGTCACATGTGAGCACATGTGAATTCACGTTTGAAGAAATTAAAGAATTAAAAAAAAAAATAATGTCACTTTTGATATTAATGTAGATTTATTTGATCATTTTAGAATGCATTAATTAACATATATTTATTCTATACATTATTTGATACTGACGTAACGTTTGAGTGAAAGTGTTCTAGAAAAGCTAAAAACATATACAGCACCACAAATGCCAAGGTCGTATTGGTGAACTGATCTTGTATACACATATTACATATATATTTATATATTAAATAATATGGGCGATTAACATTTGCGAGTTTCGTATATTACAGTAAGCCATTTACTATAAGTGATGGAAATATTTTTAGAATACCATTATTGTATATATAAAATATGGGGTTTCCCAATAAGAACGATATGTTTTGAAATTGAAATAAAACATGTAATATTCAATTATAAAATAATGCCACGAATTAATTACAAATAAGTTAATAATAATAATTATTAAATACTTAAAACTTGATTTTGAATTAAATAAATTTATTATTAAGTTATTTTAGTTTAATATTATTAACTTGTATTGTATCCACAAAACCAGTAAATATTACAGTTCCCATAGCAGTTGTTCTCATAGCAATGACACTCTCAACCGTTTCAAACTTCAAACAATGTCAATTTTTTATCCAATTGAAATGTACTATTGAATATATATGAATGATAGAGATGCAAATAACTTTAATATTAAGTATTATTTTATTTATTTAGTATTAATTAAGTATTAATTTATTATTATTCTTACATATTAAAAACTTAATTTTTTGATTTATGTTAATAATATATTGCGGTTTTATAATATGAAAACATAATTATGAAGGTAAGAGAAAATTAGAATAGTAATAACATAACTATCTGCTCAAATGGTAAATGACAACTTTAGTCATTTAAAAACCCAAACTATTATACTATATACCTATAATTGTTTTTGAACACAAATGTGGTGATCAATGTCGCTTAGTACATGCACTCGGGAGTACAGACGTATATAATAATATTAGTAACACTTTGACCTCGGCGTCTATTTACACAGTACTGAGATAAACAGATTTATTTATTTCTTACATAGATATAATTTATCTCACTATTTATCTTTATGCATATAATCTTCAGAACTCAGTGTTAAATCACTTCGTCGTTACATTTTTGTTGTAGTAAATCTTATTTTAAATATTTTTTTTTCATTTATAATCACAAGGTACTTTAACGTTTTGATATTTAAAATAATGCATTAAATATGTTTAAATGTTATAATATAAATATATGGTTTCTTAGTAGACTCAAGTAACTGTAAATAATACCGTATTTAGATTGTTAATTCAAATAACACAGTATGTTATAAATATATAATAATAATAATATAACATATAGATTTTTGCCAATGTACGAATTAAAAATCCTCCATTGCTATTAGAATAAAAACGGATTAGTACAAAAATATATTTACTTTGAAATCTTAATGTAACCTCTGAGTGAAGTTGGGATCTTAATGATTTTATTTGAATTAAACACGCTGGCTTTTATTTTCTATTATTATGCATATTTAATGATGTTAGATATCTCGTTGACGCATTCACAACGCGTTGCCATAACAACGTGTTACATACACGTTACTATGGCAACACACAATAAATGTAACACACACAACTACATATGTGTCAAACACATATGTAGTTGTGTGTGTTACATTTGTTTCATTTATAATAGATATTTACGCATTACTTTTAAAAAAATATTAGCATCTTGCATTCCTTCTCTATATACACTGTAGATCATAACTGGGCTAAATTCCATACTCCTCAGTTAGCGTTACTTTCGAAGAAAAATAATAAACATGTTGTTTCACGTATGAATATATAGATAGAGCTCTTTGAGATGAAATATGAAATAAAAAATATTAATGTTAATTAAGATTATTAAGAAAAATATAATGTACATTTTTGAAATGGTTTTATTTTAAGTACTAACGTATTTTTTTCATGTTAAAATTATATTCGAATTTTTACACTAATTACAAAATAAAGCATACAAATAAAACTAAATCATCGACTGCATTCACCTCGTTGTAACGCTGCGAGAACACACCGACCTCTGGTGAGGCAACTTTTATATTACCTGCTCATTTTATAGTGATCTTTTGTTAATAAGTATTTAATGTTTTATAATAATATATTTAACTATACGAATATTTGTATCACACATATATATATATATATATATATATATATATATAATGTGTACAACAAAATACAAAACCTATATAATAAATACACATTAAAATATCTCTTACAATGTAAGGCGGAAGCAAAGCACATTGTTAGAGGCGGACCGCTTCAACCGCTCTCTAAGATTATTCCAATTTCTTTTTAGCTTCACGCTTGTATCCCGCTTAGCAGGGTAGACAGGAAGTAGCTAGTGTCAAGACACTCCGTCAACGAAATGCTATGTCTTAACAGAGCAAGAAAATAAAAATAATTTAAATATAATCATTCGACCGAGTGGGAATCGAACCCATAACAGATTACGTTTACAGTCTGACGCTGTCCCACTGTGCTACGGCCAGTCAAATTCAAAGTTACCATATATATATAGAAATAATAAATAAGTGGATTGGAAGACAATAAACAAATTTTCAGTCCATCGTCTTTAATATGATACTCGCACATGTTCGAGATTGGAAAAATACTCGCATAAGAAACGTATTACTTTAAAAATACTTTGTCCCGATGTTGCCAAATCGATGTCGTTAAAAAGATATAGCGCTCGTCTCTTGTACTGTTTTTAAAATAATATACTATTGAAAAACTACACCTAGAAAAATTTGGCAAGAGCGGTTGAAGCGGTCCGCCTCTAACAATGTGCTTTGCTTCCGCCTTACATTGTAACAGATATTTTAATGTGTATTTATTATATAGGTTTTGTATTTTGTTGTACACATTATATATATATATATATATATATATATATATATATATATATATATATATATATATATATATATATATATATATATATATATATAAAAGTTTATTTCCGTATTGTGGGGCCTCTACTTGTGCCACTTTATATTATAGGATATAAAAAATCAATGTAAATAACAATTCATAATTGGCAAATAAAATTGCAAAGTGGTTTATTTGTTAAAATAAACAAATTGAAATGTAGTTTCAGATAAACAATGTGTTTACTTCACTTGTTAAACAAGGTTTCTTGGAAATTAAAAATGTATCAATAGTTAATCATAATTAATTTGTGAAATTACAAGATCCACTGAAGCCCTACCAAGTAGCACACAGCAATCTCAGCCACGTGGAAGACGAGAGCTCTTATAAGATTAGAGGCTTGTAATGGAAGACGCCCGCGCTCGGGGCGCGCGAGCTGGTGACATGTGAACATGTTTTGATCGCAAGCGTGAAGGTTCCCCGAAGGTCGGTCGCGGATCAACGTCCCGCCTATTTATACTTCACCTTTAAAAGTTTCGATGATTGTTTCCATCAAAAATATATTATGAATATAAAAACATTCATCTATATAAATTTCTATATTATAAAAGCACTGGATTATTAGAAATTATTGCAATGTCCATAAATATCACGTGCTCACACTGAAACATATTCATTCACATATTCACTGAAACAAATTTCTAATTACGCATTCCGTATATTTGATAGATATTTAAGACGAATTTAAGATTAAGAAGTCTAGTTTTGAGATAAAATCAGCTTGCGCATCGCGTATTCAATATAATTAAGACTGAACGATAAATAAATATTACCCTGATATTGTACTTGAAAATCAAGATTTAGATAACAGTTTATGTTCATATATTACATATAAGTAGTAGTGATTGAAGACTTCTGGTTCAACCCGGCGATCTCGTGAAGAGGTCTCTCTGGCTCGTTTGATATATATTTTAATTACATTATCAAATTCTGCATAAACAATACAATCGACGATTTGAATCGTAGAAGTTTCAAAACGAACGTAGTTGTTTAGTTGGTAGACAAATCAAGAATTAAATGAAAAGCTGGTAGACAGTAGCGTATAGCGCTATTCTCTTTCCAATACCTTTGTTAAGAAAATGTACGCCCGTTCCAGAGAACAATATGAGATAGGCTGCAGTTTTGAGTTGACAACTACAAAAGTTGAAAGCTACAAAATTATACTATTCATAATTAAAGGGATACTTAGTAAGACTAATATTAAAAGCTATACACGGCTTGGATTATTTTAAAATATCACTATCCAAAATTTTTATTTTAGAATATCACTATCCTAAATTTTTATTTTAGAATATCACTATCCTAAATTTTTCCCTGAACGTCTGCTGGTAGTGTTAAGACTAATTTTCAACTCTAGTAATGGAATGGGATAGAAATTAATACCGGAAATGTATTGAGCGTGTCCGTAAAATTTTATTTTCAGGTCGAGACACTACTACATGCTCATATATGTACTATTTATATGGAGTAAGAAAAACACGTGACAAACATTGTATCGTTTAAATGAATAAATAGATTTTACTGACGATGTTTTTAACATATTTGTGTCCACGTAACATTAAAATACACAAAGGTTGTCGGAAACACGAGCGTAATTGTGTCAGTGTGTATTTAAGTGAGTATCAAAACAATACTACGGAGTGCTCCGAGCAGCGCCGAGGTGGCGTGCGTCACGAGGCGGCGCGGCGTCACCTCGCTCACTTTTCTCACAATAGCAACATGTTTAGAGAGAATCTACTGTCAGAACACTACGCTCGCCGCCCGTCGGCTGTCGTGTGGTCGCTGATAAGTAGCGGAATTTAACGCAGTTGTATTTAAACTGAATGAATAATTTAAAAGTACGTAAACATAGTAATTTCCCAGTAATTCAATAGTCAATGTTATAGACAACAAGAACTAGCGACCGCCCATTCCACATTGTTGGTTTGTTTTATTTTTAACAACGATCTATCGCCTTGTCCTCTCGCCTTACCTGAACGTGGACGTTGACGCCTCAACTTCCAGAAATAGTATTTACCAGTATTTTTTAATTCCTTTACACATAAAGTAGAGTACAAACATTAAAAACAAAATTGCTTCCAAGTTATTTTTTTAGCTTCACGCTTTGTCTGAGATATTCCTATTGACTGGCGGAACTCAACGCCGCGTTTTGTCTTATCAGAGTGAGGAAATGAGAATTACTTAAGTATAATCTTTTTCCCGAGTGGGACTTGAACCCAAAACCAGACGCGTTTAAAGTTCAGACGACCTTTATTATAAAATAAAAATTGTCAAAAATTTAAAGTATTGACCTTATCAACTTATACTATGATTACATGTAAACGAGATGACGGACGGACGTCAGTTACGGTTTCACATAAAAACTGAACATCTGAAGTTAAAATTGTCGGTAACATACATACTTTATTATATATGTGTAATTTAGTCATAATAAAACGCCAAGGTCAATCAGATGGTCTAGTTAAAACATGAAAAAATGTAAATGATTGCAGTGAGCGTATAAACAGCGTTTGCGTTACGCAAAGCAATATAAATATATTTGAACGATGTTATTGTGGCGCTGAGCTGGACACGTTATAAACGGGTATTTCTCGAAATCATGTAAACAATATAGGTAATAGTCGCTGTGAGTATGTAAATTGATGTCACGACTGTAGCACACCAATTGTGTTCTTGCTTTATTACTCAATGTTATCAAAAACACGTTTAAATAAATGGTCCAAATATATGTTTTAGATATATTTTATATATATTTGAAAAGAATCGTGTTATTTGTTAGTCATTCATACACATTGGGTTATAAGAAGGTAGATGACGCCGGTCGTGGTGTCGTGGGATAGCGTCTGACTGTAAACGCCATCGTTTGTGGGTTCGATCTCCACTCGGGGAAGTGATTATATTTAAATTATTTTCATTTCGTCGTTATGGTAAGACAAAGTGCGGCGTTGAGTTCCACCACTGAACACACAATGTTTAATTCTGTGGAAAGTGAAGTACGGAGTGTCTTGACACTAGGTAACCTGCTGTGCGGGATAACAGCGTGAAGCTAAAAATTTATTATTTTTCTCTTCGTATCAATCATTGCCATCATAGAGACATTCGTACAAAAAAACGATACACTTCTTTTAAGTTAGCACAGAGCATTTCAGCTCAAAAAATATTCAAACAAAATGTGAGTTGGATGGAGTGACTTGGAACTATGTTCTATAATTGTATGAGAGATACGAGAAGATATAAAAATATTACATATTTAACATTATATTCTCTTAAAATGGTTGTAAATTTATTAAAATTGCATTGTCTCCTTAATGAAAAATGTAGATTTTAATTTTGCAAACTCCCAAATGTAAGTCATTCTTATCGTAGACGCGCAGTACAGGAAGTCCCGGCAAAGATTAGTTCGCGGTAACGTAGTTGCGAGCGCAAGTGAAGCAAAACAATTGCATAAGATAAGCGTCATCTGAACGCGATTCAAGCGGAGATAGTTGTTGGCAATAACACGGTGCTTGTTTAATAATATGCACACATATGTATGCATATTAAATAGTATGTGCGTACTACAGAAAGAGGCTAAGTTTCATTTTATGTTGTCGATATCAGGTTGCTTTGCAGGTTTGCGCACGGTACAGTATCATAATTTTTATTTTGCTTCTGTTGACAGCCAGGTCCAGTTTCAACATCTCTATCTCCAGTCTTTAAAACAGATTCCTCATGTCTTTAACAGATCTTGTAGTTAGCTCTCGTCAGCGTACCTAAGGTTGGATAAACGCTTTCTATCTCTTTCCTATTTTTCAAGCGTATTACGAATGAGACTAATAAAGAATTCATTTTATTTTATAAATTCAGTTTTTCTTTTCTTCTTCCTGGCATTTGTCCCAGCTTAGCCAGGGCCTACCTTTCCACTTAACCTATTCCACTTTGCACGGTCTTTGGCATCCTCGGTAGTAAGTTAATTGGCTTTCATATCCTGTTTCACGACATCCAGCCATCGCTTCCTTGGGCGTTCGGGGGTCTAACTCCAGGGACAGACATATCAAGGCATATTCGTCCGACATAGTTCTCAGGTCGGCGTGTAACATATCCATACCATCTCGGGCGACGCTCTTGAAGCTTATCAACTACTTCACGGACTACCTCGGATGAATGTGTTACGTATCGCGGTCAACCCGCATTACGCCACCTTAGCATCTTTATTTCTGTGACGTGAAGCTCCTGAGTGTGCCGAGATAATGCCGGCCAACATTCGCTACCATATAAGAGAACTGGTCAGATTATGCTTTTGTATAATTGCCGCTTGGGGTTGGGCGGTATTCTGCCGTTGCAGACCACACTTATGACTTCACGCCATTTGGCCCAAGCAGCGCTGATATGGCCATGGATGTTGTGACAAATGCCCCCTGACTCATGCACGAAGGATCCAAAGTACGTGAACTTCTCCGACTTAACGGCTGGTTCAGCAAATCAATATAGGCCTGAGGGATCCCTTTTCGCAATGCCCACCAGATGCATTGACGAGGCACAAAGTTAAAAGTCTTCTGCAGATCTAAATATGCTAGGTGCAGAGCTCTCCTTTTTTCCTTGTATGCCTTCATAAAAATTCTGAGGGCAAAAATTGCGTCCATGATACCCGTTCCTTGCTGAAATCCATATTGATCCAACAGACAGTATACTCTTGGCAAAACCTAAGGTAGATTACGCACTCAAAGAACTTCATGGTGTGACTCATAATCATAATACCCCTATAACTATCACAATCTTAAACACTGCCCCTGCAAATGCAAAATCAGTGATCAAGTAGTCAGTAAGCAGGAGCACACCATGAGAGCCCAATAATTTCCACGCTTCGATTGCATTTTGGTCAGGTCCCACCGCTTTCCAATTCTTCATACGTCGAAAACAATTCCGAGTTTCGTCAGGTGCTATTGGAGTAACAACTCCGAGCTTCTTGAAGTAGCAACTCCATCTCGCCTTCACAGAGTCATGGTTACACAGCAGTTTTTGCGATGTCCTACGTCGATGTGCAGTTTCAAGATTATCATATAGTGATGACAACTTGTCACTGCGGGCTCTGGCTACAGCTCTTTTACTGGTACGTTTGGCTGCTGTATAACCTATTCTGTCTTCAGGAGAGCCTGTGGTCTGCCATTCCTTAAAGGCCTTCTTACTACGAATCACCTCCTGCACTTTATCATTCCACCACCATGTCTCCCTATCGATGACTTGCCTCCCCTAGAAAGACCAAGAAGTCGTTCAGCCGCTGCAATAATTGCTGACTGGGCTCAATCACTAGCTTCCTGGGCAGTTTTGGTTTTGGTCGATAGATTTTGACTCTCAACCTCAGCCAGGAAGTCGGACATCGGTCCATTCAGCAACCACTACTTGATTCAAGGTTGGCGTTTCTCAGCTACTTTCTTTTTCAGGGTAAAGACGTAGTCTACAACAATGAGACGATGTTGAGCCGACAGTCTTTCACCCGGAATGACTTTACAGTTCGTCACTCTGCGTATATGACACCGCCTGGTCAGCAGATAATCTATTTGAATTGAGTGGAACCAGCTCTTATAGGTGATAAGGTGTTGATGATTTTTTTGAAATTTGAAAAACAGTTAAATCAGTCATAATACAGGTTCTTAGAATATTTTCTCCCTCTGTATTGCAACGACCATAACCATCCCTACCTACGTGACCGTTCAAATCTCCCACAATTATGATTACTTTGGCAACCAGTATAGCAAGTAGAACCTCTTCAAACTGTTCTGAAAATGATTCCTTATCGGCCACATTACATACCGCCTGGGGGGCATAGGTACTGATTAAGTTAGTAATTACACCCTCAATCAGTACCCTCACCCGCATTAGGCGGTCACAGCGACGGTCAACTTTAAGGAGACCATTCTTAAGCTCTTCAGATAGCACTATCGCTACACCAGCCTTGCCTGAAGGTAACCCAGTGTATATAAGCTGGTATTCTTACAATCCTCTCTCCCTATCTGATGTTACGAGACTTGTTGCCTCTCCATCGCGTTTCCTGTAGGAAAGCACACTGGAACGCACGCCTCATGAGTACATCTGCGAGTTCTCTGCATCATCGTCTCTGCTCTGCATCGGTTAAAGAGCAAATATTCCACGTTGCAAAACGGAGTTTCCGTCTGGGTACTTGCGTCTTTAGCCGTGCCCGTACTTGACACGGTAGCCCTTGCCCACATGCCACAGGTATAGGACGATGTGCCAGCGCGTGGTTAAACGGCAACGCCCTAACTATATCCAGCTTTCCTTTTTTACGGTGCATTGTAGTGGCGTAGAGTAGATTTAATAGAGCAATTGCCATCTAACCTTCAAACCCCACATAGTGGATAAAACTACGGAAGAAAGAGGGAAATAAAAGGGGAAAGCGGTTTGGAATTGAGGGGAGGTGGTGGTGACAGGACACCACTTTCAAGGATCGGATAGAACTATGATAGTGGTGGCTCGAGGATCCGGGGTCACATACCTGAATGCCCAAGACCAAATATCGGACATCCTCTGGATTATAACAATATAAATTCAGTTTTTATAATATTTTATCAATCAATAATAATATAAGTTATGGATTTCATTAGACTTAATTATTAGAAATGAATCCTACAAGATTCGAATTACTTGCATATATATACTATGTGGTTTGTCTAACTACGTAGCGGATATTAACGCAGTTTTCATTACGTAGGGCGCTTAGAGGTAAAGTGATTCGAGTCAATTTTATTGACTCAACTCAAATTTGGTATAGTTATATGTTCAAATATAACATTTAATTATAGAACTTTATCAAATTTTATTTAATTTAATTGTAAGCGTGCGATATGAAAAAAAATTTACATTTTAACAAAGTTTCTGATCTATGGAAGAACGTGGGTGGGAGAAAAATCATAATAGAGAGGGTCGGTAGTATTAAATATTACGATACATAATGAAATAATCTTTTCATATCAATAAATCAATTAGTTATAATATTAACTGACTCACGTTTGATCAATTTTATTAACTTTTAATAAGTGATCTGCTATCACAAGATCCTATCGTAAGGTAGGATTATTCGTTTTCACAGAATTTCATCAGGATGATACAAATCTTCCTTCAGGAAAAAGGAAATCCTTTGATTTATATAATTGTGTATAATCATTCATACTTATAATTATTTAATATTGAGTTATAAGAATAACATTATATTTATTTCCTATATTACATAACCGTATTATATTGTATCGTGTGTTCTAGTTACCTACGACCATTGTAAAAATACTTAACTTTGATAACAGCAACCATTCTACCGTTATCTACTAAGTGTTACTATTTAGAATTACAGTATTATCACAGGCATCGTCGTTATCTGCATATGGAGTATAGTTGGCAGTGCACTTCAATTATTCATCATTAGTTGAATACTCAGTACTTATTATAATTTCAACTATTTATCTATATATTTGAGGCCGGTCGTGGCACAGTGGGGCAGCGACTGACTGTAAACGCGATGGATTGCGGGTTCAATCTCCAGTCGGGGGAGTGATTATATTTAAATTATTTTCACTTCCTCGCTCCGGTATAAAGACAAAGTGCGGCGTTGGGTTCCACCACTGTCTCGAATTCGGTTGAAAGCAAAGTACGGAGTGTCTTGACACACATGTCTTGACACAAGTACTCATACTTTCTATCTGCCCTGCTATGCGGGATAATAGCGTGAAGCTAAAAAAAAGGTTTCAAATATCGAACTTACCAGAAGTCGAACCCCTATTGACGGGTTACTAAAAATTGATGATTATTTATGTATTTACTAGTTGATGGTTATAAAACCTTACCCAATGTTATGTTATTTCATGACTCTCTTGAACATATAGTGAACAAATTAATTTAAAGAAAGAAGTTAAATGGAACTCTTAAATTTTTGTATTAAATTTATATATGGCGGGTATATGCATGAAATTGTATGAAAAAAGTCCATACGCCACAAAATTTGACTCTAAACGTGTATATAACTTAAACACCATATTAAATGAAACTATTTTAAACGGATTAATTGCGTATTTGTTGGTATTCGAAAATATATCTTTGGAAATCTTCAAGTATGTAAATTAAAAATTAAATAACATAACTTTAGTAGAAATATTAAAGTCATCAATTTTTTTAGCTTCACGCTTTTATCGCGTATAGCAATGTAGACAGGGAGTACCTAATGTCAAGACACTCCGTAATTCGCTTTCCACCGAATTCGAAACATGGCGTGTGGAGTGGTGGAACTCAACACCACACTTTATCTTTAGCAGAGCAAGGAAGAGAAAATAATTTAAATAAAATCACTCCTCCGAGTGGGATCAAACCCACAACCGATCGTGTTTACAGTCAGTCTGTCCCACTGCGCCACCAATCGTGTCACTATTGTAATAAATCTGTTTTGTCACCACACGTGGCATACGATCAGTGCTATACTTTAAACATTTACGTTGAAATACAAAACATGTAAGTAAGTTCTTTATTTATTAGTTGGTACCTTTCTAACAGTTCTAACAGTTTGTATGTAATCATTTCATAGGAGACTATTCTCTTGTTAGACACACTATTTGCCACTTGCCTGTCAAACTCCCGGCCTATGTTGTTATTGTTATTACGCACGTTTAGTTTTTACATTTGAATCGTAATTTTATAAATCAAGTGATTCCAAGCAAAGCCGTTAGCAACATTTAATAATATTTATATGCTTAAAATCTTCTAAGAAATCTCCTTCATTTGAGACTCCAGACGGCACTGTAAAGAATTAGTTTTTTAGCTCTTTACTTTAAGTCCCTTTGATGGCGCTGTTGTCAGTTTAACGTGACGTCATATAGACTATAACCGGCGGAATGTGAGGAGACTTCTCACCTCTTTTATCTAATTATGATAACTGAACTTTAAATTAACACCAAATCATCTTTAATTATATATAGCCAGTAGTGTTTACATGATTACATGGACAAACTAAAGAATAGACAATAGACGTCAGACACACAAAAATTAAATAGTGTGTTTTTTTCGTTCTGTTTCCTGATGTATTTATTAACGTACTCATTAAAACATGTCAAGAATAGATTTTTCATTTATTTTCAAATTTATACATAGATTATTCTAAATTTACAAATATCCAGAATACTAATATTTCCTTATTACAAAATAAGGATAAATATATATACGTAATGTACAGTAAACTACAGTAATAAGTACCTACTTAATAGTTTACATCATCGTGTTAGCATTAGTGGATCATGCTATTATTTTGTCATATGAAATTAATGTTATTTAATAAGCTTTATTGTACACACACAGTTCCGATTTGGCACCGACCGGCGACGGTCGTGTGACAATATTGGGGCATCCCCCTTCTCGATTGTGCGTCCGAGCGCTGCTTTTCGTGTCGTTGTGCGTCAGTGTCAGAGTTCCAGAGTGTCGCCGCTGTGAGGACCGCGCCGTGCCGTACCCCGTGTGCTGTACTGCGCGTCGTCTAGCTGTGGTTGGCGGTTCTTGGAGTAAGTGTTCACAGTTGTCCTTACACACCCCCGTTCACCAAACGGGCATACTTAGTGTTTCTAGTGCCACACACCCTCCCCCGCCGAAAGGTGAGGGGAGACATTTAATCTCGTCGCCGCCGCCAAAATGGAGGGCCTCTCGAAGGAGGACCTCTTCAGGTACTTACGTACCTTTCACGCCGAGGCCTACGATGGCCTCCGAAATTTTGCTTCTGCGAAGGAGAGCCCGCGCTCCCCCGACGCCGGCCTGAGCGCCGCCGAAGTGCCCCGAGGCACTATTAGGACGCGTGCGACGTCCCCCGAGCGGGACTCTAGTTCAGCGTCAGAAATGGATGTGTCAGGCGCCGAGTCGGACACGTCCTCGCAGGATTTTGAGACCGTAGTCTCAAAATCAGCAAAGAGGAAGGCGAAAAAGGCCCCTCAGGCCGTCGCGCCTTCGAAAGCGCGTAAACCCGACGCGCAAACGTCGGCCGTGCGGGCTTCACCCGCCCCCGCGTCTACCAAGCCGCTTCCCCCGACCGCTCCGGTGTCCGCGCACACCGCAACGGGCCCTCGCCCCGCGCCGGCCCCGCGTGCCGCTCCCCTTGCGCCCTCTGCGCCCGGTCCTCGCCCTTCAGGCGCAGCGACCGGTAATCAACAACCGCCTCGCCCTAAACTACCGCCGCCGGTCTATATTCAAGAGAAAGGACGGTGGAACGAAGTATCCGCGTGGATGCTGTCTAATAAAGTGGCGTACAGCTCCGCGAGGCTGACGTCCATCGGAATAAAAGTCCAGGTCCCGTCGGCCGCGGACCACCGCGCCTTAACCCGCCGCATGCGAGAAACAAACGTGGGTTTCCACACCTACGCTCTAGAGGAGGAGAAAACCCTCCGCGTCGTCATAAAAGGCGTCCCCCGCGAATTGGACGCCGAGTACATAGAGAGCGACCTTAAGTCGCGGCTTCCGGTACGCGAAGTGCACCGCATGTACAACATGCGCACAAAAGTAAAGTATGACAGCATACTCGTAGTGTTGGACAGAACAAATGAGGGCAAGGAGGTCTTCAACCTCCGGTCCATTTGTAACCTGACGGGGATCCGCGTGGAACCCCCCCGGTATAAAGGCTTAATAGGGCAGTGTCACCGCTGCCAAAATTACGGGCACTCGGCCAAGCACTGCCACGCGCGTCCGCGCTGTGTAAAGTGCCTGGACGACCACGCCACAGCGGAATGCCCGCGGAAAATTCCCGACCCGGAAATTCCTCCCAGCTGCGTCCTCTGCGAGACGCAGGGTCACCCCGCGAACTATCGCGGCTGCGTCCGCGCCCCGCGCAGGCGCACTGGTAAAGGAGGGTACCGGAAGAGGACCTTCCCCGCTCGCCAAATGGAGCAACCGAAGGAGCCCTCAGCTCCGGAGGTATTTACACCGGCTCCACCTCCAAAGGTGAACGCGTGGTTCAAGCCCACGCCACCTCCAGCAGCGGCACGTGTTGCGGTGCCGGCTGCGACTCGCGCACCGATGGCCCCGCGGCCCTCCCCGCGCCCGCAACCCCCTCAGGGTAGTCCCGCGAGCGACCTCTCGCTCGTCATGGACTTTGCCGGCGCGCTAAATTTCGTCGAACTCGGCGTGTTCGCGGCTAAGCTGCGCAACACGAACGGGAATAATATGGCTCGCCTACAAGCGGTATGCGAGCACGCCACTCTTCTGGAAGCCATCGTAGGCTTCCAGGCTAAATAAATTCCAAAATTAAATAATTAGATGGCGGTCAATAATAGTTTTACCCCTCGGCCCGCTGATTCGCGTCTCGCGCGCGTAAAACCATTAGCCCTAAAAATCGCGACATTCAACGCAAACGGTGTCAAAGGCCAGAAAGAGCTTATGAGTGAGTACGTCCACTCAAGACAGTTAGATTTCTTCTGTATACAAGAGTCCTTTCTTAAACCTAGCGTTCGCTCTCCTGGCATTGCGAACTATAGGATTGTAAGGAATGATAGGGCCACCGCAAAAGGTGGCACTATGATTTATTACAATAAGAAACTACATTGTATACCGCTAGACCCTCCGTCGCTTGCTAACATCGAAGCGTCAGTGTGCCAAATCCACATGACAGGCCATCAGCCAATAATCATAGCCTCGGTGTATCTCTCGCCGAACAAACCAATAATAGAAAGCGACATCAAGTCGCTCTTAGACATGGGTGACTCAGTCCTTCTGACTGGGGACCTAAATTGTAAACACATCAGCTGGAATTCGTCGAAAACCACGAAAAGAGGTAAGGCTCTCGACGAAATAGCTGTCAAATACAATGCGGCCGTCATCGGCCCCCCCACCCCCTCCCGCTTTGGCCCCTCAGGCACGCCGGAGGTGTTAGATATTGCGATCCTTAAGAATGTCGCCCTCTGGCAACACTCTATCGAATCGCAGCCGGAACTAGATTCTGATCATAGACCGGTGTTAATTAAACTAGGTACGGAGCGCCCCTCAGGCCCTCCGACCAAAACAATTACAGACTGGAAGAAGTTCGCAAAGCTTCTTCGAGCCAACAATTCTCCACTTAAGGAGCTAATTCCAGGCATCACTGACTCGGTTGATTTAGCAATAGACGCGGCTAATCAATTCTCAGATTACATACACGATACGATCCTCAGCTGCTCTAAAGAGATTACAAACGTACCGCAAGGACGATTTGAAATCTCAGAAAAGCTCAGGAAATTAATAAGGCGTAAAAACGCCGCAGCCAGACGACACGACACATACCCGACAGACGACAACCGTAGGGAACTGAACAGGTTGAGGAGGAGCGTTCGACACGCGTTCGACATGCTCCGCGGCGAGTCGTGGGACAAGAGACTAGAGGGACTCGCGCCTTCGCACCAGGCTTTCTGGGCGCTGTCGCGAGCCTTCAGGTCGGACGGTCTCGTGACTATGCCACCTCTCATTAGGCCCGACAATTCTATCGCCGCCGATGACACTGAAAAAGCGGAATGTTTAGCCGACAGTTTAGAGGCTCAATGTTCCCCCAGCGATCAGCCTTGCGACCCGGACCACCTAACGAAGGTGGACTCCGAGGTTGCAACCTGGGCTTCTCTACCTCCCTCAGGTGAACCGCTTCGCCCAACCTCCGCCGGTGAGGTTCAAAATATCATTAAGAACCTGAAAGACAGGAAGGCCCCGGGGCCCGACGGTCTTAATAACAGGACATTAAAAACGTTACCGGCCCAGTTCGTGTCCTTATTAGTACTCATTTTTAATTGCCTCCTCAAATCTTGTACCTTCCCAGATCAATGGAAGGAGGCAATAGTCATAGGTATTCCGAAGCCGAACAAGCCGAGGAATCTCCCCAGCAGCTACAGGCCTATCAGCCTGCTGAGCTGCCTAGGTAAAATTTACGAGAGAATAATTCTCATTAGACTCTCCGAAGCGGTAGAGACGAAACGTCTGCTCTTAGACGAGCAATTCGGGTTCCGCAAGGGCCACTCCGCCGTACACCAAGTGCATCGGCTAGTAGAACACATAGCCAGATATAATGTTAGATACCGTGTCCGCAGCTCCACTGCGGCCATTTTTCTCGATATCGCGAAAGCATTCGATAAAGTTTGGCATAGTGGCTTGATTTACAAGCTGCACAATGCCGGCCTCCCGGATCATTTAATTCGCGTCCTCAAGGACTATCTCTCAAACAGATATTTCCGTTTTAAAGTGGAAGGTACACTCTCCACTCCCCGCCTAATTCGCGCCGGAGTCCCTCAGGGCTCCACGCTCTCTCCTATTCTGTATGCGCTGTACACCAGCGACATACCGAGAGTCGACAATGTCCATCTGGCTATGTACGCCGACGACACCGCCCTATACACCACTTCCCACCACTCTTTCGTCATTGCCGAGAGACTCCAGGCGGCCGCCGACGCCCTAGGCGCTTGGTACCGCAAATGGAGGATCGAGGTCAATCCCGAAAAGAGTGCCGCGGTACTGTTCCCTCGACTTAAACACGAAACGGTCTCTACCGTATACCTAATTAACAAGCCAATTCCGTGGCAAAAACATTTTAAGTACCTCGGAGTCACTCTAGACTCCCAACTCTCCTTCAGAAAACACATTAGTCGAGTGTGTAATAAAGCCCGCTTCTATCTTAATAGATTGCACCCCTTAATTTGTAAACGCAGTAAAATGTCACTTAGAAATAAGCTGACATTGTATAAAACCTGCATTAGGCCCGTCCTCACGTACGCTTGTGTGGCGTTCGCGCACACCGAGCTTAAACCACTTCAAGTGGTTCAAAACAGATTTCTACGAATCGCATCGGGTTCCCCCTGGTACGTTCGTAATATAGACTTACATAAGGATTTCGAACTGGAATCGATAAAAGAGTTCTGCAACGGCCTAGCCAAGCGCTATTACGAGCGCGCAGACACTCACGCAAATCCCCTCGTCGTACGGGCGTGCGATTACGCCCCGTCCGCGCATCCTAAACTTAGACGCCCGCGTAGCGTCTTATTAGACCCCGATGACCCCATCACGGCAGCAAATGGAAAAATGTTAGGTAGGAAACACTCCACCAACACTACACACAAACACCGCCGTCGTCGGAAACGACGGCGAAGTCCAGTTTACGTCACGGCCCGTCCGCGCGTTGGCGCGGCCGGGTCCAACGGTTAGGGACTGTAATAGGCTCCCTTAGAATAGTTAAAAAATTCCCCCAGTCGCGACTTCACGCCGCGGCTGGCTTGTGTTTTTAGAGTAGGGAAAAATCCCCCGCCCGCTCGCCGACCGCAAGCCGAGGTTCGAGCCCCGCAGGGGGCGCCCTTGCGGTCGTCGGCTTCCTCTCAAGCAGACACGTCAGTGCTTGCTAATACTTCGCAGGGCTAGAGTACCCTCTTCCCTCCCCCTCCCGGTGTCGCTGTAAAGACCATTAAGGTCAACAGCATTTAACTCAATGACAAAAAAAAAAAAAAAAAAAAACTTTATTGTAAACCAATTGTTATAATTAAAATATTTAACGATAACATTTGCTCATTAGATTTGCCTAAATTTATTTTAGTCAATTGATGTACTTGTAAAATATAGTTGCTGTTTTGATTGATTTTGTAAAGTATAAAAAGCTAGCCCAGACAACGATTATAGTGTAGAAATAAATTAAGTGTTATAAGTGTACCGCTGTGTTTATTTGCAACCTACCTGGATAATTCTAATGATCAGTAATATTTTTTGGTATATTTTTGATGTATTATTTATACTTTGACGAATTGAATGGCGCGGTATTGGACCTTGACCATATTAAATGAGGAATGGGGAATTAAAGGGAAAGCATGCCTCTGCCTCTCTGAAATGTCAAGTCTGATTAGTTATTTCACATTAATATATAATTAATAGTCCGATCTGAACCACTCAAATCTAATGTGGTAAACTCAAACCAAAATAACTGGAAAGATCATATATGAACTACTTGCAGTATGGAAAATAGAAGTCTTAAATAATTTTTCAACGTAATGTGCACTTTTATTTCACAATAAAGGATAGTCTATCTATAGTAGCGGCCAGTTCTCTAATCCTAGAATAGATGGGGATAAAATTCTCATGAATTTTATCCGCATTTGTGCGTTACACTACCATAAGTACATGTGCGCAGTGACCACCCGTCGCAATCGGATTACTGCCAGTGTAAATATTTTTGTAGCGTACTATGACCATCATACCCTGCGCAATTAACAATTTGTTCATAATTTCTGGGACTCAAATATTCTATTTAAAAATGGTACTCCTGGTAAGCAAAGTTAGCCTAGGTGACTATTATAACTGAATGTTATTATGTTTATTTTGGTCTCAATTCGAAATTAATTTACTTTGGTTTCCTCCAGAACGACAACAGACATAAAAAATCTAAATGATAAAAATGTTAGTCAGCAAAAGAAGAGAACACGACACACGACATAACGCTGTCATCTTTGGCACGCTCGAAGCGCCATATATAAAGAACTGAATTGAACTGCACCATAGAATTCTCTTACATATTATAGAAGATATAAAGATAAATATTTCTTTGCAAAAAAGAATTTCAGGAGAAAAGGTGTTGCCAAAAAGGTGCAGATCAGCGTGACAGAAAAAACTAAAGGCACTGGCAACTGTCATAAAGAGATGTCAGTAAGAAAATAAAAAAAAACATGTAATCGGAATTCTACTGTAGAACGTCGATTTATTTATCACTAGATTTATCCTGTTTTAGCAAAAACGGGGAAATCCGCAAAGATAACATTATAAAGCAGATATATTTAAGTACCTACATAGATGTATATACATACTTTGTGTCAATATCATTATGTTTTATTATTTATTATGTTTTTAAAAACTAAAAGTCATAGTATCTAGAAACCTGCACCTTACATTTGCGCAGCAAACATGAAAGACTATTAGAGTCGGAGACTTTGTATTGCCACAAATTTAATAATATCGTAAAGAACAGTAAAAATGAACACTTATCAAATGCACTTACACTGCACTTACACTTGCACTCCGTTAAAATGTGAACTGTTCGTACTTTAATCCATACGATAGTGGACTTCGAAATTCTGGCTCATAACGGTGTCAATTGACAGGGAAAATAATATAACGCTCTCGATAATCAACGCTTTGCAGTGTTGACACAGGATTGTCATTTTTATAACTAATCCGTTATTCTTTTATTTAATTTACTAAAATAGATAAGCGATGCATATTTGACTATAATGAACTAATAATTACTTCTAAATATTATTGTAATATATATAACCTTATATTAAAATATTATTATATTTACTCAAAGGTTTCTTTCCTTAATATTTAACTCTAAACGTATTTCATTGTTAAAGACTCCGAACAGTTTGTATGACCACATAAAATCATTAATTTTGCCATTTTTCTTATTGCTATTTAAAGCTTCGTACCTTTTAAATTCTCCTTGGACTTCAACATATTTTAAAGTTAGATTAGCTGACTGATCTAACAAACTACATTTTATTTATATACATATTTATATATACTATAAAGAAAAGAGCTCATTCTTTTTGAACGTTTATATAAGATTTTTTTCCCGCTTTTATCCCGCATAGCAGGGTAGACAGAAAGTACTTAGTCAAGACATTTCGTACTTCACTTTCCACCGAATTTTAGACATAGCGTATTGAGTGGTGGAAGTCAACGCCGAACCTTGTCTTTACCAAAGCGAGGAAGTGAAAATAATTTAAATACAATCACTCCCCCTAGTGGAGATCGAACCCAAAACCGATCGCGCTTACAGTCGGACGCTGTCACACTGCGCCACGACCGGCCTCCTATGTATTGTTCGTGTATATTGTGGTTCTGTGGCGTTTGATAGACTAAAATTGTCCGCCATCTTTTTACACGAATGTGAACCCCTAAAACAATGAAGAACGGAGTGAACATTGAAAACAAAACAGTATCCATTTTGCAAGAATAATTTCAACAAATTAATTATTAGATAAGTTGTAGATAATTTTTAATAATATCTGATATTGAGTACAGAAATTACATTTTTCATTACAAGTAATACTAATGTAATAAAATAATCATTTAATTTTATATATATGTTTTTTTTAATTAATTAATCTTATTCGAATATCAGTATTGATGCAACGGTGTGACGTGTAACGTGTGACGTGTGGCGCGCGCGCAATCAGTGCACTCAATGATCCATACAGTATGTGCGACGGTAAATTGTGTATATACATTTTTTTTAGCTTCACGCTTTTATCCCGCACAGCTCAGCCACAGGGTACACAGGAAGTACCCAGTGTCAAGAGACTACGTCGTTTGCGACGACATTGCGTGTTGAGTCTTTTACCAGAGCGAGGAAGTGAAAATAATTTAAATCGAACCCACAACCGATCACGTTTACTTACAGTCAGACGTTGTACCACTGCGCCACGACCGGCCGGTGTGTATATGTACAGATGTGTATTAACACAATATATAATAAACTACATATGGGGTTTCCCAATAAGAACAATATGTTTTGAAATTGAAATAAAACATGTAATATATGTTCAAATTTTGTGCTCAATGGCTTTGGCTCAATGCTTTATTTGATAGGAAATTTTATGCTTTTTATTATTTCAACAAAATATCGTCCAAATGACCGCCACGACTTTTTTTGCACTGGTGAATACGATCGGTCCAATTTTCAATGACTCGGTGCAGCATTTCGGCTGGTATGGCCGCTATAGTCGCTCGAATGATGCGTTCAAGGTTTTGAATCGTAGCCGGTTTATTGGAATACACTTAAGATTTAACTTACTCCCACAAAAAATAATCCAAGGGTGTTAAATCACATGATCTTGGTGGCCAATTGTGAGGACCGTTGCGAGAAATAACCGACTCACCAAACTTATCACGCAATAAATCCAAATTGTGACGGTCGCAGTGTGGCATGTTGCACCATCTTATTGAAAATAAATGGCCTCCGTATCGATTTCATACACTTCAGGAGAAAAAAATCGTTCAACATGTCACGATAACGGTCGCCATTGACAGCAACAGTACGGCCTTCGTCCATGATTCCACCGTACCATAATCCGCACCAAACAGTCAATTTTTCAGGATGCAATGGTGTTTTATGAACCACTCTTGGATTTGACTCACTCTAGTAATGACAATTCTGTTTGTTCACATAACCATTGAGCCAAAAGTGAGCCTCATCTGAAAAGATGATTTTCCTATGAAATTCGGTGTCCGTTTCCATCATGTCAAGCGCCCAATCAGCAAATTCACGACGTAATCGATAGTCTGCTGGCTTGAGTTCTTATGCCAACACAATCTTGTATCGATGTAGGCCAAGATCCATACGTAAAATTCGCCAGGTTGTCATTCTGGATAAGCCCAATTCTTGTGCACGTCGTGGAACGGAAACATTTTGATTTTCTTCGACATTGGCTGATACGGCGGCAAGATTTTCTTCACTACGGCCTGTTGTCGTGTTAGTGGTCTACTATCGTGTAAAGAATATTCACTTTCCAGTTTTTGGATTATGCGACGTATAGCGAGCTCAGCCGGTGCACCATGACGACCATATTTAGCACGAAATGCTCTTTGAGTAGAGACAATAATACTCGAATTTTGATAGAAAATTTGGACAATTTCTAAATGTTGAGGTAAGGTGAACTTGTTCATGATTAAATGGTAAACATTATTAAATACAAAATAATACAAATGTCAAATGTTAAACAACCAAGATGGCGGCTGTCAACTATCAAAATCCTATCATACCTATTGGAAAATTTATTGGAAAAATTAAGTATATAGAATCATATACTTGATAATACAATATTAAATATAAAATGATCTTATATATAATCATAGTTTACTCAATAAATTTTAATATAGTGCATTCTTTAAAGCAATACGCGAGTTAGCAGCGTCTGACTGTAAACGTGGTTGTGGGTTCAATTACCACTCGGGGGAATGATTATATATAAATTATATTGCAATACAAAAAAAAGGACACGACTCAATATTTTTCATATTCGTATTTTAATATACATTTTTGGCACATTGTGAATAATCCTTTTAACGTCCTAATTTTGCGTGCGTGGTTTTGGTAATGATAACAAATTAGCTTAGAAATGTGTTTAATTCTAGTTTTGACGTATTGATATCGAACATTTTCATTTCTTTATATACCATTTTGTTGGTGAAGAGAATAGGTAACATTTTTGAAAAAACATAAAAATTTGAACGCAGCGGGATTCGAACCCGCGCCTCTTTTATACCGTATCCAAGAGGCGCGGGTTCGAATTTTTATACGTTTTTTCAAAAATGTTTTTTAATCCTATTTGTGGAATAACACTATAAAAAAATAAAAATGAAGAGAATAGATATATTAAAAATAGTTAGTTTTTTTTGATTTCCAAACAAAATGTAGTTTGTAATTGATTATTAAGGCATATGTAATGTAACTATGGCATCGTATTGAGCACAACTTGGAAGGGTTTTTAGTCTTTTTAAGTTCTACATGAATTTGGTTATATTGATGATTCAGACCGGCCGTGGCGCAGTAGGACAGCGTCTGAGTGTACACGCGATCGGTTGTGGATTCAAGCCCATCTCAGGGGAGTGATTGTATTTAAATTATTTTCACTTCCTCGTTCTGGTAAAAGAAAAAACAAAGCGCGGCGTTGAATTCCACCACTCAATTCGCAATGTTTCGAATTCGGCGGAAAGCGAAGTACGGAGTGTCTTGACACTAGTTACATTTTATCTATCGTGCTATGCGGGATAAAAGCGTGAAGCTAGAAAAAAAATGATTCAGATATTAATGTGCCATATGAAGAAAATCGTCGCCTAAATTTGTTCCCAAACTAATAAATTGAATTTGATTTCTTTTATCTAAAATTATAAAGTGATATTTATTATGAAAGAATTTAAATTATTAATATTAATTTCAATGTTAAATTAATGTTTTTATTAGTATGGTTATATTAAATTCACAAATTCTCATCTCCGGTACTTAATGCCCAATCATGTTTAAATACGGACACCGTAAATGTGAACCCTCACTGCATTGCTGGCGCGCTGTACGAAACACTTTGATATTTTATGTAATCTTTATGATTTTTTACTTTCACTTATTTTAATTTCCGAATTAGAGATTTCAGAAGATATTATTGATATATGATATTTTATAATTCTAGTTAAATCATATATATATATATATATATATATATATATATATATATATATATATATATATATATATATATATATATGTATGTATATATTCACATCGAATCCTTGTTTTCAGAGAAAAAGGAGGGGAATGAATGAAGAAGGGCCACCTGATGGTCACTGGTCACCTTCACCCATAGACGTCCATTAGAGTAATGGATGCGTTGTCAGTGCTGTAATGGAAGTCTATATACAAGATAGTGTAGTGGCCTCGAGATATCTCAGAGTGAAATGGTTTCGACAAGGTTTCGAAAAAACCATGTCGAAACCATTACACTCTGAGGGAAAGATGTGTGCGAATAGGAAAGATAGGTTTACATGACATCGAACGTTTTTGTCATGATAGTGGTGGGGGTTACTACCTAATTACTGGGATACCCGCCTCTTACAGGATGCCCAACAGCGGAGGGAAAAACCCTGTCGACCTACTTCGTTCCATGGCAGAGAAAGTTTCTGCATTTTATTTATCTGTTGAACGAACTCACACTCACTGCAATCAGTTTCACAAGCGACTTTAATAAAGTAGATCTCCGAACAGAATTTTAATGACAGCTCGCGTCGCGCATCAGCAGAAGCGCCTTGTTTTAGTAATGATTTGTAAGTCTTATGATCTAGTTGGACTCTATCTAGAGCTATGTTATTGGCCATTGTATGGCGAGTTTTACATTGTTCTGTTATAGTCAATAGACTCGTCTATATGTTTTCGTTTCCATTACTTTTGATGAACTGGCGCTAAACGGATTTGGAGCAGAAATACATGTTGATGATGTATTATGATGTATGAGGGTGCGCACATTTTAATACTAACGAGTACCCCAAAGCGTCTGCTTCAACTGGTCGCTGGTTTCCGGTACTATGAAATGACATAAATCTTTCTTATTATCATAGTTATGAGAAACATTACTATCTCTATGTAGAGTTAAGTTGTTTTTCTGTCTGTTTCAATTCTATTTTTTTTTATTTTCACTCCACAGCATTTGTGCGTGTTAGAATATTTAATGTGCGAGTGTGGGATGCTCCGTGAACTAGTTATATAATGTATAATGCGTAAAACAAACATGTTTACTCGAACAATAACTCATTATGTATACTGCGCACATACAAATGTACATATGTAATGTATTGACGTGTAATTAGTGTCCATATTTTAGCTCATCATAGAAGCAACTGTTGCTTCTATCGAATTAAACACATAAAAATGTAAATAAATGTCAATCAACTTGCTTATAGAATCTACTTATTTGTAAGGTTGTAATTATATCTATATAAGTAATTATATATATATTTTTTAAATTTTGTTAAATATTCAATTTAAAAAAAAATGTTTTAATAAAACCTATTAAAAAAATGTAGTCTAGTAGTTTTGTGGTAATTGATTACGGAACGATAACAAATATTGGATCGACACGTTATGTTTTTTACATGTTTAGTGTGAGAGAAATACTTTTATGAAAACCTTAAAACTTTAAACAGAGGGACAGAGTCTGACTGTAGCATGATCGGTTTTGGGTTCGATCCCCACTCGGGGGAGTGATTATATTTAAATTATTTTTACTTCCTCGCTCTGGTAAGATAAAGTGCGGCGTTGAGTTCCACCACTCCACAATGTCTCGAATTCATGTTCGGTGTTTTCTAAGAAGTGCGAATAACAGTTTTTAAATATTAAAATATTTAAATGAATGGAAACGCAGATAAGAATCCTGCTACGTTTAAATTAAATAATGAATTAAGTTATTTAAAAAGTTCAAATCAAAAATCTAACAGTAAGAGAGTAGATGTCGGTCGTGGAGCAGTGGCACAGCGTCTGGCTGTATACGCGATTGGTAGTGGCTGCGATTTCCATTCGGGGGAGTGATTGTATATAAATAATTTTCATTTCCTCCCTATCATAAGACAAGGTGCGGCGTTTAGTTTCGCCACTCAACATGGAATGTCTAGAATTTGGTTTAAAGAGGAATACGGATTATCTTGACACTAGTACTTCCTGTTTACCCAGCTATGCGGGATAAAAGCTTAAAACTAAAAAAAGAAAGACAGTAGATGCTAATATTCACGTAGTTCCGCAGTTGTTGCGGTACTTTCGGATCAGTCAAGGTTGAGGCGCGACATTGCTATTCACTTAATTAACGTGTGAATGTATGGAGCCGGCCACATATACATGCATATACATATAAACATTAGACATTCATATGTATGCAATATACATATCCAAAGTATTATTTTAGTATTTATCTACATAAATTGATATTTTAATTGTACGGGATCAATGTCAACCGGATATTCATAAACTCGCAGGTACAGATTAGAGACCATGGTGGTGAAGTACGACAACTTTACAAACACGTATATATTTTCATGTTCCCATTCGATAAGACAATGCGAATTATGAAGTCCCCGTTACTTGACACGCTCTTGTTTTGATATTAGGTTGTTTTGGGTAAAAGGCCCACAAAAGAGCGACACGTGATATTAATTTCAAAGGAATTATATAACGCATTAAAAACCAAAACAATGTGTTTTTTATTCTCGTCCAATATTGCATACAATCATATCTACATGTAAGACAGTGTATGCAATTCTCAGTTTTCGTCTCTTCACCGATATTGCACGTGAGCAATGTTGCTTTTAATTAATTACCGAATGAGATTTAAATTAAACAGGTTCCAATTGCAGCGGGATAACGCCGTTTAATTAAAATTATTTTTAATTAGAATTAGCCATTACCAAGTGTCAGAGGCCGCACCTGCATCTATCTCTATTCAAATTGGACAATTTATGAAATCACACCAATAATTTTGGTTTAATTCGGTAATAAAGTGAAAGTGTGAGAAGTTGGTAACAGTTGTCCGATAGGGCAATGCTCCTAGGCATGTTATCAGTAAAATATATTATGTATATTATATTATAGTAAAATATATCAAGTAGGGACACAAACTAAAACGGGATAATAAATAGTATGTGGACGTAAATATGTATACAAATATTTATATATGTAATGCATGGCAGAGGTACTCCCCCGCACTTCCCTCTGCACTCCCCTCACACTCCGCTCATACAGTGGCCGAGTGCTATCGCAGCGCCATTATTGTAAATCTTAATGACTAACGCGTTACGTTATATATAGAATTACCTAAGCTGTTCATAAATTAATTAATTATTCATATAAAAACCAATTAGCGTACTAATAATGGATCCGTGGAATTGATGACGCACGTTTTTAGAGATACGCAACGATATAATATGTGTGATATTCTTTTATGGTTTTTATTAGCAAATCTGTACAAATAATAATCGGTTCTTAGTTACGCTTATTGTCAGACTAACTATTTTCATCCAGTACGTAAGTAAGTCCTTAGTGAGCGAAATTATTGAAAAATAAATACACTCACAGCCGCCATCTTCGTTGTTTAACATTTGACATTTGTATTGTTTTGTGTTCAGTTGTTTGCCATTTAATTATGAATAAGTTTACGTTACCTCAATGTTTGGAAATTTTCCAAAGTTTCAATAAAAATTCGAGAAATATTGTCTCTACTCAAAGAACAATTCGTGCTAAATATGGTCGTCATGGTGCACCGTCTGAGCTCGCTATACGTCGCATAATCCAAAAACTGGAAAGTGAATATTCTTTGCACGATAGTAGACCACTAACACGACAACGGACAGGCCGTAGTGAAGAAAATATTGCCGCCGTATCAGCCAGTGTCGAAGAAAGTTAAAATGTTTCCGTTCCACGACGTGCACAAGAATTGGGCTTATCCAGAATGACAACCTGGCGAATTTTACGTATGGATCTTGGCCTACATCCATACAAGATTATGTTGGCACAAGAACTCAAGCCAGCAGACCATCGATTACGTCGTGAATTTGCTGATTGGGCGCTTGAAATGATGGAAACGGCCACCGAATTTCATAGGAAAATCATCTTATCAGACGAGGCTCACTTTTGGCTCAATGGTTATATGAACAAACACAATTGTCGTTACTGGAGTGAGTCAAATCAAAGAGTGGTTCATAAAACACCATTACATCTTGAAAAATTGACTGTTTGGTGCGGATTATGGTACGGTGGAATCATTGGCCCGTACTTTTTCAAAAACGACGAACGCCGTACTGTTACTGTCAATAGCGACCGTTATCGTGACATGTTGAACGATTTTTTTTTCCTAAAGTGTATGAAATCGATGCGGACGACATTTATTTTCAACAAGATGGTGCAACACGCCACACTGCGACCATCACAATGGATTTATTGCGTGATAAATTTGGTGAGTCGGTTATTTCTCGCATCGGTCCTCACAATTGGCCACCAAGATCATGCGATTTAACACCCTTGGACTATTTTTTGTGGGAGTATTTTAAATCTTAAGTATATGCCAATAAATCAGCTACGATTCAAGACCTTGAATGCAATATTCGAGCGGCTATAGCGGCCATACCAGCCGAAATGCTGCACCGAGTCATCGAAAATTGGACCGATCGAATTCACCAGTGTAAAAAAAGTCGTGGCGGTCATTTAAACGATATTTTTTTTAAATCATAAATAACATAAAGTTTCCTATCAAATAAAGCCATTGAACACATAATTTGAACATATATTACATGTTTTATTTCATTTTCAAAACATATCGTTCTTATTGGGAAACCCCATATTTTCCTGACTTTGTATCAAACTACAAAGCTATTTAATGAGGGATTAATTTCATATTCTATAAGAATTAAATTCTATATCTTGAACATCTGCACTTATTATTATAATATTCGTATGATAACATAACTTAGTTCATATAGGTAAGAGGTCGGTCGTGGCGCAGTGGGATGCCGTCTGACCGGTTGTGGGGTCGATCCCCACTCGGAGGAGTAATTATATTAAAATAATTTTCACTTTCTCACTCTAGTAAAGACAAAGTGTGGCGTTGAGTTCCACCATTTAAAACGCAATGTCTCGAATTCGGTGGATAGCGAAGTACGGAGTGTCTTGATACTAGGTACTTTCTGTCTACCCTGCTATGCGGGATAAAAGCTTGAAACTTAAAAAAAAGATCTCCGAATCTAGTTGTACATGATACATGATGGTCGATCGATGATCGGTTGTGGGTTCGATTCTCACTCGGGGGAATGATTATATTTAAATTATTAAATTCCTCGTTTTGATAAAACAAAAAAGCGGCGTTGAGTTCCGCCACTCAACACCTAATGTCTCGAGTACGGAGTGTCTTGATACTATGTACTTTTAGTCTTCCCTGCATTGTGGGATAAAGGTGTTAAGTAAAAAAATAACAAAATATAAATACTCAAAGTCCTCGCTCACTTATAGACAGCTCCAACTTAACTAAGTACCATGTTAGAAATGTTAATGAGCGTCGTTATCATCATTAGGTTTTTGGTCGTTCTTTTCAATTATGCGCGAGTAAAAAACAGAACATAAAATATACGATAACACTGCTCATGTCGTATTTAAATATTTAATTTACAATAATACTTGTACACTCGTATGTGCATCAATCGTATTTACTATTTTTCAAATGTTATTCCACACTTAGGATTAGAAAAAAGTTTTGAAAAAATGTATAAAAAAATAAATAAAAGCGCTTGGTATCCAAGAGGCGCGGGTTCGAATCCCGCTGCGTTCAAATTTTATACGTTTTTTCAAAATTGTTTACATCAATCGTGTTTTAGGTTTCTCACAAATTCTCTTTTCTCCATCGCCATTCATAGTAGTCTCCACCATTACATAGTAGTTCATTTTCTGTGAGGGATTTATTCTTTCAAAACCATTTCAAACCTTTTGTACTTTCCTATTATGAATACTACTATTGAACGTGTTTTAACATGAAATCGACAATATAGCATTTAGTGTCAGTTGCATGATTATTTAGTGTTTTTTTTCTAGTCTAGACTCTGGCTATTAAATGGCGTATGTAAAAAAGTTGTCTAATTTTAACATTCAAACTTCTATCCATCCCATACGCAGCGATAATATCAAAAGTAAAGTAAAAATCCACAGTAATAATATCTACTTTTTGTTAATAAAGAATTCATTTGAATTAGTTCTGCCGTTACGAAAGCGTACCAAATGTAAATTGATAATAAATTTTATTCATTTCGAAACCAATTAGTTTGAGGATTTAGATGAAAAAAATTAACAGTGCAATAATTTAATAACAATAAGTCACATGCCTTTCTATTACACAAATACTCATATAAACCATAACAAACATTATAATATATAGCAATCAGAATCTGGAGGCGAGTCCTTCACCGCGACTGTCGGCGTGCGAGAGCAGCGCGTCGCCCGTCTGCTGCACGAAGTTGAGGGCCGGGAGTGCCGTCGCGTTGGCGACCTCTGGCATCAGCACGCCGCCCGGGCCCACCGTGACGCGCGCAGCCTCGACCGCGCCCGCAGCGCCCGCCCCGCCCGCGCCTCCAGCGCTCGCCAGCGCCGCCGCCGCCGCCTGCGCGAGCGCCGCTCCGGACTCCCCGCCCACCACGTAGCGCGTGCCTGCGAGGAAGTGAACTCATAGTGCCTTATCTCACTCTACTAGATACCTACACAAGGGAACACCAGTACGACAGTGTGGATAGGATGGTGTGCTCCTACCCTTTCGCCTTAACTTACTTCCTCATGGTGTCGCTGTCCAGTGTGTCCTTTGTTAGATGCAAGTAATGGATATATGGAACTAGAACTGAATACATCATCCTTGGAGGGCTCACTCCAGCGATCTTTACTCATTAAAACACGTATAAACAGTCTCTGGAAGGTTCCTTGTGAGATATAGCGTGTGAAATAAGGTTGTAAAAATAGCAACTTAAAGTGAAACAAACAACACATACCGCAGATATGTGGATCAGTTATAATGGCAGGGGCGAGGTCCAACGGAGCCGTGGGCTCGTCGCGCCACCATGCGCCGCTCACATTACCGCCTACACCTGACCCGAACGGCATGGACAGTCCACTGGGTTACAAAATATATTATTTATTAGCGTTTTGTAAAAAATATTCTAGAGATGCTGTTTAAGAGAATAATGCGAGCGTTTGCTCGATAGTAGAATTGTATTGGATAGAAAATACAGCAAATTTTTACCTTGATTCTGTATTATTTCCTTATAAATTATCAAAAATTATTTTATTGTATGTGGTTAGTGTAATATGTTTATTTTATTGAAATTTAAGGAATAAATCTCTAACGTACGTGACGAGGGCGACGTACGTGTCGCGCGGGTCGACGACGGCGAGTCCTGAAGCCACTCCGCCCGGCCACTGCGCACCCGCTTCCTGCGCCTGTGACTTCAGGCTCTCTACCGCACTGCAAACAAATAAACATATTTTGAAATTCAGTTATTTCAAATTATTTTTTTGTCAATTAACATTAACTATATTTCCTCATATAGACCAAAAAAGAAGATAATACTTCTACCTTTAACAGCCGGTTGTTAAAATGATTATATTAAAAAAAAACTAAATATGTACGTTTGATAAGCGGCCGCGGGTGTCAGTACGTGCGGGTCGCCGGCGAGGGCGGCGTGCAGCGCGGCAGCAGCGACGGCGCCGCCCGCGCCCGCCGCCCACACGCGCCACGCGCCCGCCGACACCGCCGCGCCCGCCCCCGTCCCGGCCACCGCGCGCACCCGCACTGCGCCCTCGCAAGACCACGCCGCACATAGCTCTGGAACATGCAACAGTACTATGCTAACAATAACAACTATAGATTCGTTTTATTCATTTTTGTTAAATATTGGGCTCTTGTTCCTAGAAAAAGACGACATATTTTTAAAGTATATAAATGTGTAAAGTATATATAAATGTGTAAAGTATATATGCTAAAAATGTAAGTACAATAAAACTAGAACGACATTGAGTTCAAAATTGAGACAGGGGTGAAACAAGGAGACCCTCTCTCACTCAAACTACTTATAGAGGTACTAGCTAGAGAAACAAGGCAAATAAATAAATAGAGCGAAAACCAAAATTATGATCAAAATATGATCCCTAAAATACGAAGAAAACAAATTAAAAAAAATTATTTGCACTCGATTATAGTTTAGGACTAAAGTGGAAATGAACAGGACACTTAGCTAGATGTTCGATGGCTTATTACAGTGTTTCATTTGTTCGAAATATAACCTGTGATATATATTCGTAACGAAAAATGCTTATTAAAGAATGACCACGTGTTTACTTAAGAGTGCTTAGTCTTGATTATTTCCACGTACCTGCACTCGTGTAATTCTGTAGAGACTGCAGGTAGTCGGCGAGCGCGGGCTCAGTGCGCAGCGCGGACGGGGTGTAACCCACCACGCCACGCGCCTCCGCCGCTGCTGCTAAGCTAGCCGACACTGTAAAGCCTTCCCTAGAAAGAAATGTAAACAAATTTATTTAAAAAGAGGCGCACTCAAATACTAATATAGTAAAATATTAAAACCAATTACACAAATACTTCAAAGTAGAATTTGACTTTTTAGTAAATATAAGAAAGAGATAAAAGCTAACCTGGCAATATCAATAGCTGGCTGTAGTACTTTCGGCCAGGGCAGCACGCCGAGGCGCGCGTGCAGCGCCGCTAGCGCGGCCAAGAGGCGCGGGCGCGGCGTGTCCGAGCCGGCACCGGCGCCGACACCGGCAACGCTCGCGCCCCATTCCGCTACGGTGGGTGGCTGAGTACGCGACTCCCTGTACTCCCAGTGGACGAGAGATCCGCTTCTGTATAGGTCACATTTTATTGGAATTAATTTTAAATTCATAAAAACACAAAAAAAAATATTTCTTCTCTGTTTTAATCGTCCTTTAGTTGTAATAAAAAACAATTTTATTTCGCGTGAACACGTTTAGTAATGGAATACGGCGCCTCCCCTTAGTCGGAATCAAATCCAAACCAACCTTAAAAGCTTTTGCTGTCAGATTTGGCAACATCACTGCGCCACGAAGGTATTATATGTGTACAAGTATAATATATATTTGTTGATATAAATACATTTAATTATAATTGAATTTGACAATTATATACCTCTATGGTTTTGAGGAAAAGAAGAGATGAATAGGATAGTTGAGTATAGATATTAAATATATCTAAATATATTTAAGGATTAATATGTAAGGTAATTGTATAATTTAATATTTTATAATTCAGCTACTATATTGAGAAAGTTATGTGACTAATTGTGGAAACATTTGAAAGGGTTGTAATATTGCGCAGAATATTTAAGGCTGAGTTTAGAGACTGGAGACTGGAGTCCGTCTAAAAGTTAAGGTGCGCTACGTTAATATTATTCTTAATTGTTATTTTAAAACATTCTTTAAATATATTATATTAATGTTTATTGTGTACGTGTGTTGTGTTTGTAATATAATATTAGTACTTATTTCATATTATTGTGTAACTTGTAAATTAAATAATGTGTATTGTTGAGATACACTATTGTACAATTATATTTAAAAAGAGCATTTGTTGAATTTCTCGCCAACTCTTCTGAGCAAGAACTGCATTTTGAGCTGGTGGTAGTTACACAACATTGAAATATAAATAATTAGCGTAATTTATATAAATAACCGACCAATTAATAATACAAGTGATCCAGTACAATATAATAATCGAATAATATTTAATTCAGTTTCTAACAAAAGCGTTTATCCTTGTTAAATTTTGTTGTTTGTTGTAATAATAATTTAATACGTATGTTCTAATTTTTAATTCAAATATTCATCCCAGTTCTGATACCGGTGTTGTATTTATTAAGCGAATTATTATATCATCTACATGTTAATACGTGAAGCATAATGATTGTACCCATTTTCATGAAACTTACGCGAACTGAGGAGTTTGAAATTTGGCACAGTTATAGATTATACAGAGAAGGAGTGCGGATTGCTAATATTTATTTTAAATTAATGCATAAAACTATATAAAATTTATAATATATATGTAACACACACTACCACGTGTTTGACATACACGTGTGGTTATAGAAAGTGACAAATACGTTGCTAAGGCAACACGTCAACGGGACATCTAGTAACTCGTTAGAAAATTAAACGCGTAATTCTAAACGATAGCTATAATATTCATACCATATTCGAGACATTGCGTGTTGAGTGGTGGAACTCAACGCCGCGCTTTCTCATACCAGAGCAAAGAAGTGAAAATAATTGAAACTAATCTTTCCCCCGAGTGGGAATCGAAGCCGCGCCACGACTGGCTTAATTCATCTTTCATTTTTCAAATAGTTTAAAAATGAAGAGGTCGTTGTAGCGCCGTGGGATAGTCTGACTTTAAATACGATCGATTGTGGGTTCGATCGCCACTTTGGGGATTTAAGGGGATGCTTATATTTAAATTATTTTCACATAAATTATTTACATTTTTCCTCGCTCTGGTAAAAGACAAAGTGCGACGTCGCGTTCCACCACTTAACATGCCATGTCTCAAATTCGGTGGAAAACGAAGTACGTAGTGTCTTAACACTAGGCACTTTTTTCTACCCTGCTATGCAGGATAAAGGCGTGAGCTAAAAAAAACAAATGTATAACGACACTGTCTTTGCCCACTCTGCTGTGCCAAATACAGCATGAAGCTAAAAAAAATATAAAAATGATGAAAACGCTAACATCATATAGCGATGTAATAAATGGAACAATGAAGTTTCGTCAAAAGTGCAGTAACGTTGGCGAGCAGCGCCGCCGCGAGCGACGAGCTGACGGCGGCCGGCGAGATGGGATTGCTCAATGGATTGTGCGGATTTATGTACAGTTTTGTGCTGAGTCGGCCGCTCCAGCCCGCAGCTCGGACTATTTACGATCTGCGGAGGACTCCCGATCAGCGTTTATGTTATACCAATACTAAATTTGTTAGATAATCTGTTAATCAATATGTTTATATAATCGTTTATAGTTTATTATATATTTACTTTAATATTTTTCACATAAACATGAATTATGAGTATATATAAGTAGAAACTTGTAAATAGATGAATATGATGACATTGTTATTATTATCGCCATCTATGGCCGTATTTTAGTATTAATTAAAGCTCCAAGTATTCAACTTGTAAGGTTTAGTGTGTGCTCAGTTGTAGCGGCAGAACTGTTTTTCCTGAATTGTTTTTTCAGTTCGATGGCGTAGTTTAGCAAGGCGGTATGTAGATGGCGCTTAGTTTGAAATATATAGAACGTTATTTACAATCGTTAGTAATTTCTTTATGGAGTTAATATTTTTATGTATTTATATTTAAAACAGTTGTTAGTAGTTGTATGCGGAAGCAAAATAATTTTTTTTTTAGCTTCACGCTTTTATCCCGCATATCGAGGTAGACAGAAAGTACCTAGTGTCAACACACTCCGTAATTTGCTTTCCACCGAATTCCAGACATTGCGTGTTGAGTGGTGGAACTCAACGCTGCACTTTATCTTTTACCAGAGCGAGAAATTTAAATATAATCACTTCCCCGAGTGGGGATCGAACCCACGACCGATCACGTTTACAGTCAGACGCTGACTCACTGCGCCACGACCGGCCTCGTTTAACTTAAATTTAAATAATATAATATGTCAAAATTAATTTTAAAAGTCAAACAAAATGCATTTAAGAAATACTATTTAGATAGTATTGTCGTGAGAGAGATTTTATTAATATTTTAAAGATTTTCAATTCAACTCTGTTTCAACCATTTATAAACAGACATATTCAAATTAAGCTAAATATATAAAAATATGGGTGTTTTGACAACAGAAGCAAGAAGTAGAAGAAGAAAAGAAGTACATAGAAGAAGAAGCAAGTTAAAGACAGAAGTAGCTTTTTAAGTCAACGTAATAATGTAGAGACTTACAAAATACGCAAGCAATGCAGAAGTGGCTTAGCTATTAGCTTCTAAAGCAACAAAAATTAATTTGAATAAAACCAAACCACCTTCAACATCTATTTTAGACCACTATCGTAAATAAAGGCCAAATGTATAAAGAAGTCGGTATCTACTTAGCTAGCTAGTTTATGACTTTAATATTTTACTATTTTTAAAGTGTTATTTAATTTATTATATTTAGAAATCATTTTTGAAATTTCGTATAAAAATTCCCGATGTATAAAAATCTCGCTGCGATACGTTTTTCTTTCAAAAATGAGTTTATTTCTTCCTAAAAAATCTCTAAGGAAATTATTATATTTTATTTTTAAATAAAAGGAGGCAAATAAGCAGAGGGGTCACTTGATTGTAAATGGTCAGTTTCGCTCATGGACATCTATAATGTTAGAGTTGTAGATGCGCTGCCGGCGTAAGTATGGAAGTGAAAGGAGATGAAGCAAAGGATGGGTGGGAATAGGGAAAGCTGACTTACATAATATCGAACCGGAACACATCGTCAGATATGTGGCGGAGCGTCATGATAGTGGTTGCGAGCCAGTCGGAGGATTAGCCTCTTATCACCAAGATACTGGGTTACTGGGTTACCCGCCTCTTACGGGACGATACCCAGCAGCGGAGGGGGATTGTATTCTACCCGTCCCATCACAGGGAAAAATTTAAAAAAACTATTCTTTAAAACTATACACCGAACATATGACATTTAGCTTCAAATATTTTTACTTTCATCTCTTATAGCATGGTTATATCTAAGTATAAAGAATACTGACGCGTCTAAGGAGGTCCTGTGGGGCGCGAGCACCGCGAGGCAGAGCGCGGCGGCGGCGGCGGCGTCCAGAGCGCGCGCGCCCTCGCGCAGCAACGCCGTGCCCGCGCGCGAGCACGCCGCCGCTGAGGACGACACCGACCCGTGCGGCACCACCTGCGCATTGTATACTACATTATAATCAAAATATCTATCTGCTCTGGCTCAATAAACGACTCATATCAATTAGGTAGACTCTTTATATGCCATTATATACGATTTATTTGTTCTATTAACGTTCTCTCCATTAGCAAACAACCCTTCAGAAGATTATAAGATATTTTAACTTTTTCTTCAGCTATTTGTGACGAAGAAATACAAATTCTTTTAAGTATAGTTTATATCTGTTTAATGTTTGTATTTATCTTCTCATGAAATGTATTTTATTACAATATTACTTTAAAACTCTCTAGTACTTGGAACATTTAAGATCCAATTTTTAAGACTACAATATAAAACAAGTAACGAGGTGGTTACCGCTACTTTGCACCGCGATCTCGACGAAGGCAATAAATGTGCTAATGGAGCACAAAACAATGAAGTCGCAAGTGGCTCATGAATAGATCATGTTATTACACAGACCAATGCGCTTCCTGTTACGTGCACGCACGTACACACACACACACACACACACACACAAACACATACACACACACACACACACACACACACACACACACACACACACACACACAAGCAGAGTGACCACACAAACATGGAGATACCCTTAAAACTATCTCTACGATCACTAGATTCTAATAGATCGTACTTTTATTATGTTTTTAATCATTGTTTTTATATCTTTACTCTTTGCTCTGCTTAGTCGGATAATAATATTTATTTTATACATTCCGTGACGGAACTTATGTTGTCCATTGGTCAGACGATCGACTTCTATACTTTAAATAAACAAATATCGCCCATCGTAAAATTATGGTTGTGCAGTGTGATAGCGTCTGACTGTAAACGCGATGGTTTGTGGATCCGATCACCACTCGGGGGAGTGATTATATTTAACTTATTTTCACTTTCTCGCTCTGGTAAAGACAAAGAGTGGCGTTGAGTTCCACCAACAACACGCAATGTCTCGAATTCGGTGGAAAGTGAAGTACGGAGTGTGTTGACACTAGGTACTGTCTGTCTACCCTGCTGTGCGGGATAAAAACGTGAAGCTATTAATTAATTAATTAATAAAATTATAATCAGCTTGCCTCATAGTCGCCGTAATATATTTGAGTGAGGAGGGCGATGGTGATGGCGGCGGTGAGCACAGCGAAGGCACCGAGAATGAGCCGCGGTCCTCCACCGCACAAGCGAGGACCTTCTAAGTAACCGCCACTTGGTTTCAAAGGGATATCCTCGCGGAGTTCAACTACACCTGGAAATGAATTTTGTTTATATTAAATCAGATGAGAGATCAGACCAATCATACGTTGACATTAGAGTGAACTTGAAAGCCTCTGTTTACTGCTTTATAAGACATGAAGCTGACGTTGTTCCGTAAGTATGAATATTTGCTAATTGAGATTTGAACCTGCATTCAATGTATTCTGTCATGACATGTTCAACTAGACAACAATAGTGTCCACTTTGTACGCCTAAATATTAAATATTTGTATTACTTTACATATCAGTAAAAGTATTATATTTTTAAAGTAATTGATAAATTCGTATGAAGGAAACGAGCGTTGTTTATCTTGTGAGTGTAATCAAGTACGGCGAGTCGCCGCGCGTCGCCGCACTGGCTACACCGCGGCCCTCTCGCGGAAATGAGAGATTTACGGAGATAGCGACGACAAATGGTGAGATGGATATCGGTCCACGCTGCCAGCGTTCAATATACACCAATACTTATGGAATATAATTTAAATATGTTGAAAATTGTGTACTTCATATTAAACACACAGGAGAATAACGGTCTACAAACCATGTATTTAAAAGTAAATAACAAAAGTATTCTAAATGTTAATAATAACTATAAAGTGTGTTATTCAGCTTTTTTTTTCAAGTTAATTAGAAACGATTCAAATCAGGAAAAGAAATCTTGAAATACATATCAAAAAAATACAAATAGAAAATTTGTTTTACTTAGAGAAGTACCGTTAACATTGTGACAACGCCGTTTAGTTACTTCCAAGGTTAGCTCTGTTGTTGTTACGTGTTTTGTTGTGTTTACTGTCTTAATAATAAATATTAGTTTGTCCGAACAGCACCCCTATGTGTGGAAGAATGTGAATCTATATAAAATAGTTTATTTCGAAATAACCTTCAATTAAATCTAGTTTTAAATTTGCACATATTTTTATTGCCATGGGAATTAGTAAGGCTTTTCCAATTTCTTAAACCATTGTGCTGGCACCACCGGAATATTTGTAATATTGTTTATTATTATATTATTGTTTATTATATTAGTAGTGTTGTTTATTTATTATTTATTAATATTTTTTGTAAGTTAATTTCTTTACGTTTCATGTCATACCAACATTTTGGTCACATTTCCATAGAAATCAAATTGATTTAACCAATTCTTATGTTAATTCTCTAGGAGAGGGTTTAGCTAGTGACAATAATATTTGGATATTGTGTAGCTATACGTGTTACCTGGAGGCGGCTGCAAGTCCGGACTCGCAGACATCTCGTCTACTCGATCGTTTTACTTTGGTTGGCTTGAAATCACACACTTTAAATGATTTACACCAAACACCGCACAACACTGTAACTAACGTCAAAATATTAGTATCCATATTTCATTTTTACGATTTTCACCATCAGTAATATCAAGTTAGTCTTTATTTGTATGAAACATTTTAATATGTTTCGTATCACTATGGCCTAAAAACAGCGCATACGTTTGCTATGCTTCGAAATAACTATTAAAATTAAAACAATATCAAATTCCTTGTAAGAACACCGCAAGAGACGTCCGTTTTTAACTTGTAACTGTACAGTAGTTGTGTGGAGTCAGCTATGCAGAGGAGTCGAGGTGCGCGCGAGTCGATGACGTCACCGCCGGCTTCACTCGCTGACATTCTTAGCGTTCACAATACGAAACTACTTGTTATATCTGACCTACTAAATGGAGTCAAGTTAATTAAATGCCGTACTTGACCAGCCATCAGTTAGTTTATTGGCTAAATTAAGTAATGATGTACATATTATATATAATATCCACAAGTCACGTCGTGTACTTGAAACAAAGTTAATTATAATCACTTGTTAAATATATAGTCATTGTTGTATTATTATAATAAAACATACTTCTGAATTAACATTATATTAGAAAGCTAAGCGCTAACTATAACTAAGAACTACGTGTATTGTGTCCCCTTCTTATTGCAGCAAAGTATAAGAGAGAGAAGATAGGTCAGTGACCGGTGCGCGTGCGCCGCGCCGGTGAATCAGAGACGTACCGCAAGGTCAGTGGCGGTGCGTCCTTCAATCTTAGGGGAAATTTATAACATAAATAAACTATAAGGATTTATAAGAAATTGATATAGCAATACTAGAAAATTGTTGCTGCATAGGAAATTAAATAAAATGCCTGCTGGGAATAATAAATGATAAATCATTAATATAAATATTTTTACAAATGTCTATTATTAGATACATTGTGTCACCTGACGGAGCTAGCACTTCTCTACTGCGTTCTTAATACATAGAAAAAATATTTTCTTTGATTAGAAATTGAACCCTTAACCATCTAGCTAAATCTAAATTTCGTTCCTCTGTGCCACAATGACAGCCGTTTCACTTTGGATATCGATTTTTTAATCGATAACTAATAAAAAACAAACTCAGTAGAATTGTGTAACAAATCATATCAGTAATGAAGTATAATCTACAATACGCTTAATTAATTTAATTACAGAAGCCTCCACTTGATGGATGGTCCGACAGTAATGACGTTAATGATGAAATCAACGATATTATTAAAATAACTAAATACATTAATATCAAAAACATATATCGTCACACAATTAGGTTGACATAATACAATTTTACTGTTGGCGGAACTGTATATATTAAAAATGGAACGTTTTTTCTCTTACACACTCTCTTTTTTTTGGTTACTGTTTGTAATATATAATTACAATTAATTTTAATTCGGTATTTGTTTTCAAATTTTAATGAACATTTTATCTAGTTACAAAAAATATATGCGAGGCCGGTCGTGGCGCAGTGGGACAGTTTCTGACTGTAAACGCGATGTGGGTTCAATTCCTACTCGGTGGAATGTTTAAAATAGCAGTGTCTTGAGAAACGGTACTTCCTGTCTACCCAGCTAAGCGGTATAAAGGTGTAAAGCTAAAAATAAATGACGTTTAAATAATTACAATTAAACTATTAATATTTGCCAATTTAAATAAATATCGCATGAACGAGAACAGTAGATGGTAGAGCGCGCCACTGATTGTATCGTCTTAGGAGTTTCAGCTTGGAACTCTTTAAATCGAAAATAAACTTACTTTTCTCAACTGAAACAAAAGATTTCGAGCTGTAAATGAAATAGTGTGTCCCGCCATAGACGTGTCATAGCGGGTCTCAATTTGTGCTGATAACATAGAGAACGGAGCCCGTGACCGACTTAGCGTTTACGAGGAGGCGATGCCTTTATTTATTCCCGATCCACTTATTGAGTATGCGGTTTTACGATACGTTCGATTGATACGAGTTTTTCAATTTACAGTAAAGCGTGTTTTTTATGCATGCGCTCCGCGACGCGACCTCGTCACGACTTTATAACGCCGACTGCTCTGACTCTACCTACACTATTGTACGTACTTGTACCGCCTCGTGCTGCTCGACTACCGAACGAGTCACTCTGAATGATTGAATATCAAAGTGAGAGATGAAAGTACGGTAAGGCAACTGACATGGGAGGAAATATTGATAGAAAGGAATAATATACCATACATTTGTCAAGCTTGTTGTTACTACTGGTAAATATATTCTGTGGTATTGTAAAAAAAAGTGGGAAGCACCTTGAATTCTGGTAATATTAAGAACTAAGAACATAACAAGCTTAGAGATGGAATGCGAATTGTTTAGTGATTCACTTTTAAGGGGATTTGGATTATAATATACTCCTGATGGAAGTTGGAAGTCACCGCGTGGAGGCAGGCAGCGAGTAGGCGGCCGGCCTCACGTGTCGCTAATGAGGCAAACGAGATTACAGCGATTTAGAAACCTCACACACAAGTAATCCTCTATAAATTCTGAAGGAAGTGAATTTTCGTCGCATTCTACACTCAAGTGTAAGCGGTGTTCAGGTTTGCAAGTGTCGTTTCTAAAAAATGGTGTACAATTTCAAAGTGTTTAAAAAGTGCTCTCCCAATGGGAAACTCACTTTGTACCTGCCGCAGCGGGACTTTGTTGATCATATCTCCTACGTGGAGCCAATAGGTCTGTGCTCGCTACACTACATGGTTATATAGTGTTCTTGGATGTATCGACTTATTATTTAAATTGAAATTCTTTTTGCAATGTTCAAAAACTTTAGTTTTCGTTAGTTTCTAGTGGATTATTTATTACAGCACAATTAAGTGACTCGTGACCAAGTACCGAGTACAAAAGAGTGTTTCACGACAGCAGGGAGCAGGTCGAGTGCAACAGCTGCATCCGGCTAGCGCACTGGCCGCCTCCCCGCGACGCCCCCTCGGGGCCCGCCAGCGCTCTAGATCGGACTTTAATAGCACTATCAACTTATACCTGTCCCGGCTTACTCAGCACTTTTAACAAATTGCTTCTGAACTGCATTTCGATTCGAATTTTTCCCAAGAACCGACAACAGATTACGACAAGATAGAAGCGCTTTGTTGCGAGATATTGCTCGCTCGCTACAGTGCTGCCCGTAGCGCGGTGGTGCTGCGCTGCTGCGGGGGTCGGGGGGCCGGGGGGTCGGGGAGGGCTCGTTACACCGGGAATTGTGGTTTTATTACGAGATGCTCAATGCTCGTGGCAAAGAGTTGAAATGTATTGTTGTATCGGCCATTTGTTTGTGCTCACTCGAAAATATGCTCTTGTTGCTCGCATACCCACTCGTATGCGCGAATTGAACAAATATTAAACGGTATTCTACAATCACCTTTTCAACATTGAACCAACATACAAATAAAATAGTAACTTTTACTATCCTCTTCGCTGTATATTAATTATATTATATAAAGAAAAATAATTTCGCAACTCTGAATGCATCAATAAGCACAGTCGACTCTTCTAATGGGATCACACTTACATCGCTAAATGTTTTTAATATTTATTTTATTTTAGATTATAATTAATTCTCGTATATATTTTGACTGCGCCACTTGGATGTTAAATATCATGATGCGTGTTTTGTCATCAGATGGCATAGTGGTAGTCGATGAGGAGTACGTGCGGGACCGGCGCGTGTTCGCGCAGGTCGTATGCACATTCCGCTACGGCAGAGAGGAGGATGAGGTGATGGGACTATCTTTCTACAAGGAGCTGTACCTCGCGTCTGAGCAGGTCTACCCGCCTCTGGAGAAGAGACCATACGACCTTTCACGAACTCAGGTATTTCTTTGAATACTTTTTTATTTTATTTATATTCAATTTTGAACAACAAATGTTGTATATTTGCTGTGTAAATAAGTACAGATTTTTTTATGTCTCATTATAGACGTCCCATATAAAACATAACGTTATATGCAATTTTATACGAAAATGTGGAAGTGTGTTCTCAAATAGGTAATAAACAAAATGATAGGTTTTCCTCGGCGTTTATTATGACCGGTAATTGGTTAACTTTGTGGTATAACAGTATCCTGCGGGCGCGCGCGGCTGCTTCACGGGAGGGCGAGTCATGAAGTTACAGTGAGTGAGTGAAACCGCCGTCGAAATTTAATAATTAACCCCATTACCGCTTTGTATTAACAAGCGCTCGTAGTAGTAATTAGATGAGTCTGGGCGAGAGCCACGCCGCGCCGAGAGGGCTTTGCGGGCGGGAGGAATCTTTTAAGGATTAACATCGTCTCCGCCTCCGCGTGCGCCTCCGCTTCCGCCTTCACTTCCGCCTCCACCGTCATATACCAATCATTGGAATTGCCGTTTGCTCTGTAAATATTAAGTGCAACTCCAGCTTGCAGTGAACTTGGAGCGCCCACACACTGCAGACTAGTCAGTATAGACTAGAGACTCTACATGTAACAGTACACAGTCAACAGAGCAGACACAGCACGACTCCGCACACAGTATGTGTCTATAGATTTAAGTCTGATTGGCTTTAGACATGTAATTTGCTGAACAGATTGCTTTTGTTTTAGACACTGATATTTTTAATGAGACAAAACCGACTCGAATTCTAGATGTCAAGTTGATAACTCTTTAAAACCTTTTAAATATATTAAATATCATATTGTATCTAGGAGCGTTTAGTGAAGAAGCTGGGCGCTTGGGCGCTGCCGTTCCGTCTGCAGCTGCCTGCGGGCGCGCCCGGCTCCGTCACGCTGCAGCCCGCGCTGGAGGACGAGGGTGAGCCCTGCGGCGTACACTACTACGTCAAGCTGTTCGTGGGGGAGACGGAGATCGACCGCTCGCATCGCAGGTCAGTCATTGATAGTTTGTTTATATTTCTGTAAATAAGAAAATAATGGTATAATAATTTTATCTTTTTGTTTGTGAATTGTAATATCTAACATTAAAATTAAACTTTGTATAGTGTTAAAATATTAAATTTTGTAAGTAAAATAAAGATTTTTTTATCTTATCCGATTGAGGTAGGTCGAGACGAGGTAGTGCTAAGTGTAGAAAGTACTTTAAAATGGCAATTATATTTTTAAAATGGCATCTTTATACTTAGCATATTCAAGTTAGAAAACGGTTTTAGTTACTGTTATCCATGAAACAAGTAAAAGTTGGTTTTAAATGAAACTGTTATAAGCAAATTATATTTTAGTATTGAAAATATAATTGAAAACCCGATGTTTTGAACACTTTACATTAGTCCGTGGTCACAGGTAGAATGAGGTGGCGTTCATGTGTCAGCTGAGTTGAAGGCCACCTCGGTCTAAAATAGTTTCATTTGAATTGTGTGAAAATTAAAAATGTTATTGACTAAAACTGAATTTATTGTAAGATATAATGTTATTATTATGTAAATTGAAGTGTGGTTGTTACGTATAGGAGTACAGTAGCGTTGGGTATTCGCAAGGTGCAGTACGCGCCGGACAAGCCGGGCCCGCAGCCCTGCACGGTCGTGCGCAAGGACTTCGTGCTGTCGCCCGGGCAACTCGAGCTTGAGCTCACCTTGGACAAACAGGTATATTAATACTAATATTATATAAAAAATATACTATAATTTGTACGAAGCGAAACTCTGGCTTGTGCTCTGACTCCAGGCCTTCTTGAACATTTCCTAAGTGTGTTAACAACATTTTATTGGACTCTAAAAACATTACCAACAACACCACAGTGGTGTCTCATACACAATTTTCTTTGTAACAATCAAATCCACAACCGATCGCGTTTACAGTCATACGCTGTTCCACTGCGCCACCACCGGTCTAATATATAGTTTATAATAAATGAATTATTATTGTTTCATTTAATTATGAGTATATTTATATAAATATTGTAATTACTTTATAGAAATTGAATTTCAATGCTTACTTCAGTAGTGTTTGTTTGCGCTTGTTGTACATACATCTTAATATCGAAGAGAAAATCACTGGAATCTGCGAAAATAAATATTTATAACATCTTTGAAGTAAATATTAATCTCAAGCTGTATTAAACATCTTTTTCAAATGTAGTAATAAATTGGTAACATTCTGGACGTAGCTGTACATCCACGGGGAGACGGTGGCCGTCAACATCAGTATACGCAACCACAGCAACAAGGTGGTCAAGAAGATCAAGGCCAGCATCTTGCAGTCCGTCGACATCGTGCTCTTCCAGAACGGCCAATATAGAAACGTGGTCACTGGCATTGAAACACAGTAAGACATGTTAATTGTTATTTATTTAGTTGTCTTTTTTTACCTCTCACGTATTTCTAAAGTGTAGCGGAGCGATGACTTGTAAGTCATTTTTGAAAAAACGTATAAAAATTTCAACGCAGCGGGATTCGAACCCGCGCCTCTTGGACGGCATCCAAGTTGATGTTTCTAATCCTAAGTGTGGAATAACACTTTAAAAATAGTAAAGACTTGTAAGTCGTCGGACTAGGTCTCGATCAGAACAAGAAATATTTTTTTCCAATACATTCTAATGACTGGGGTGCTTAAGGAAAGGGTTTGTAGATAACATCGACAAAATTAGATCTTTAATAATAATTAAATAATAATTTACAAAATATATAATCCATGAAGCTTTTTAATATAAGAAAAATTGTTATTTCCAATCAGAGACGGATGCCCGCTCCAGCCCGGAGCCAACATGCAGAAGGTGGTACAGTTGCGGCCGGTACTGGGCGCGCTGCGCGACCGCCGCGGCCTCGCGCTCGACGCGCAGCTCAAACGGCAGGAAACCACACTAGCGTCCACCACCCTGTGAGATCTGGATCGTTTTTTTTATAAACGAATAGTTATAAACCTTATCATTTACCACCTTATCATTCTTTCAATTCTATTCTCTTTATTTCGAGAGATTGCAAAAAGTAGCGGATTTTGAATGTTGCGATTTGTGTAGCTGCATTTCTATTACGTTATTTTAGTATAAATTTGTAAGTACTAATATTTTACAATTACATGTCTAGCTTGTTGGACCCCGAGCAGCGGGACGCGTTCGGTATTGTAGTGAGCTACAGCGTGAAGGTGAAGCTATACCTGGGCGCACTCGGCGGCGAGCTCAGCGCCGAGCTGCCCTTCATACTGATGCATCCTAAGGTATTCTACCTATATTTTTTACAGCTTGACACTTTTTCCGACAGGGTGATGAATGACAACGTTATGCTTTTTTAGGTTCCCCTCGGAGTCGCTTAGTCTTACCTGAGCGAGTAAATTTAAGTTATTTTTAATATTTACCAATTACTTTTAATTTAATAATTATTTTCATATTAATATTAATAGATTGGTCAATAATTTTAAACGAGTATAAATTATGAATTATTATGAGGCCGGTCGTGGCGCAGTGGGACAGCGTTTGACTGTAAACGCAATCGGTTGTGGGTTCGATCCCCACTCGGGGGAGTGATTATATTTAACTTATTTTCACTTCCTCGCTCTGGTAAAGACAAAGAGCGACTTTGAGTTCCACCACTCATCACGCAATGTTTCGAATTCGGTGAAAGCGAAGTACGTAGTGTCTTGACACTAGATACTTTTTGTCTACCCGCAGGATAAAAGTGTGAAGCTAAAAAAAAAATTATGACGCCGCCTAAAACTCTTATTCACACAGGTGTTTATATTTATAATACAAGAATATGAAATCTACAGATAGTATAAGGCTCTATAAATGTCATATTAACGAATAATTTCTAACATCACAAAGCAAACTCTGTACAACTCAACTTTACCGCTCCTAGCTCTATCAAGTATCTAATAAACATTAAACCTTATGTCAAAACTTGTTTCTTCTCAACTGAGTTCCCGCTGTAGTCATACAATATTGCATACACATACATGTGTACATATATACGTAATGCTGTTACTTTCCAGGAAGGGCGTGTTAAGTTGATGCAAGCGGACAGCGAAGTGGATGTGGAGATGTTCAGACAGGACACTGTACTGCACCAGGAGAGCGTCGAAGTATATTAACATCCTACACTACTGCTACTTCGTGTATTATTATCTATTCGTAAAAATAACTAAATTATTATATTTTGTGTTAATTTATTAAAGTAATTTTATAACAGTAAGGAGGTATAGTAGTTTCTTTATATAATGGACATAATTATACTGAGTTGTTAAGTAATTAGTACTTAGTCGAAGTTGAAAACCATTAATTATGCACTTTTAGATATAATACTTACGTATATGGGAAATAACTCAGTAATCGTATTTAGACATATATTTATTTATAAGGAAGAAGGAAATATTTTTATTAGTTTAATTAACTTATTACAATAACAATAAATGCATGATATAATCAATTTGTGTTTTAATATTTGGCCTTATTATTTTCCCCGCATAGCAGGGATTACTGGACTGGAAGATGAGTGTTGCGACACTCTGTTCTCCGTTTTCTGTCCGAATTTCAGACATTGCGCGTTGAGTAGCGAAACTAACCACAATGCGCGGCTCTGCGTATCAAGACAGAGAGAGTGTGAAAACAAAAATAAATTTAAATTCAATCATTTCCTCAAAGTAGGAGTCATCTCGTTTCAATTCAGGCGTTTGTCCACTGCGCCATATTGGTCTAAAATATTTTGCAATAGATATCCATATATTGCCTTAAAAAATATTAGGCGTCGAACGAACGATAACTTTAGTTCATAACGTAGAGTAAATAGCTCGTATGTAAACAGTATGAATGAATAAATATGAGTATTCACGTATAGCACGTGAATATGTGTTCTACGAATTTTTTGTATTAAACAATTTGCCACATTAATAACATATCAAAATTATGGTTAATAAATATAATAATAAAGTTTTCGTAACACGTATAAATAATATACGTTTAAAATATCGATCTGCACTAAACACATATTGCCTTTGTAAAATCATCTTCAAAGGTAAAGAAAAAGGATGCCCGTGAATCTGGTGAGGAGCGCATTCATACGTGGACCATGGTGTCATGTGTTGATAAATAAAATTTAATCCAGAACATTTGACCCAGATTTCATGGTAATTACATATGGACCATGGTATCAAGTGTGGATGATTGAAATTACATGTAGACCACGATCAGATGTGGACGAGCCAAATTACATGTGGACCATGATGTCATATCCGGATGAGTGAAATCACATGAATTTAGGTGTAGAAGATGTTCATCAAAAATGGTCTTATGACAGAGTGAGAGTTTGCGTTAAACCTTCATGGTCTCACCCTTAGGACTCTTGTAAATTTTTAAGAAGTTTTAGGCTTTACGTGTTTAAACAGAACAAACTTTAAGTTAGGCCTCAATTAGGAATATCATATCTATAGCTTAAAATTTTCTATTTATAGAGATAAATATCATGAATGTCATAATATTTTGTTTTCAATATTGCGCAGGCGAAGCTAGTCATATTATAATGGTGTATAAAATATTTTAAATTTAACCATTTTTTACTTTAAATATGTTTATATTACTTGCGCAGTCACCGATTGGCGTGTCTGTAGTGCAGGTGTAGTGCGAACCTACAACTGTTGACGATCACGATCACGACAACGACCACTCTGCTAAGAATGCAAAGACAAAGGATAAATATTAATAAAAATTAAAAAGCAAAATAAAAATCTTTATTAGAAATAACCATAATTTTATAAGAAACATGCGGCACCGTAATGACTGTTGTAGCTTATGACTGTATTACAGATTCTATCGCCTTCCTCCAGAACATGGTGACAATAATTTCAAATAAACAAACAAAGTCAATCATAACACAAATAATATAAATCTAAAACCAAGTAATTTTATAATTATTGTGAATTATTTTTTGTCGTTCAGTATTGATCTCGAATTAACTGTGAATAAACTCCATAATATCTCTTCTGGCACTGGACTAGACTGGACTGGACTGGCACTGGTGTAGTCAAGTGCTGGACTTTTGCTTTCAGTAAATATTAATCACATCACGCTAAAAGGAGGACAGAAAGTACCTAGTGTCAAGACACTCCGTACTTCGCTTTCCTCCGGAGTGAAGCGTAATTTTTTTAGCTTCACGCTTTTATCCCGCATAGTAGGGTAGACAGAAAGTACCTAGTGTCAAACACACCGTATTTCACTTTCCACTGAAGTGTTTTGTGAAGAATTCGAGACATTGCGTGTTGAGTGGTGGAACTCAACGCCTCACTTTGTCTTTTACCAGAGCGAGAAAGTGAAAATTATGTGAGTATAGTCACTACCCCGAGAGGGAATCGAACCCACAACCGATCACGTTTACAGTCACACGCTGTCCCGCTGCGCCAATTGTGCGTAATTTATTTATTAATATTTGACATTAAATATTAGTCCTAAATGTTAGTAACTGGGGGGAAGTCATACGATCTTAACAGTTATATTTTAAAGACATTGATTTGAATGATAATATTATTGTAAAACACCTACCCTCCTTTTTAACTATGATTTGCCTTCCTTTGTTCGATGCCTATACAAATCGGCAATTACAGTAATTTGGGGTCCACTCGTATGTCTTTCGAATAGAAGATTGAGTTCGTCCGGTCTCTCTATACTGCCAGTCCTGATATTATTATTACTATTTCAATATATTACCGGTACAGACGTCTTAGTTTCTAAACATGAAAACATTCAAGCAACAGTCGACCGCTCGGGCCGTCGCTCATTACGGAGCGACTCGCAAATTTCAACGTCTGTTATAACGACGGAAATGTGATATTTCCGCCTCCTCAATGCTGCAAATGGCAACAGCAAATGGGTTGTAAGCAATCCGTGACTTGTTATTTTTGCGTTCTATGATTTCTTCTCTTCAAATAAATAAAATTCTTATTTGATTAATGTTGATTAAAATCGTTTAGGTTTTTATTCAGTAAACATAATTGCTTTAATGATTGCGCTAGGGAAATATTAGTAGTTTGTGCGTACGTTTGCTTGTCAATCATACAATGAACAGAACGGCGTGTTTGACTTCTAAGCAAATTCTAAATCAAAATATTTATATATATGTTCATAGTTTTATGACTAAAATATATTTTTTTAGTTATCAATCCTTTTGAATTATATTTTTTTTTAAATTAAATAAAATAAAACACATGAAATACTTTTTAAATGAAACTATTTAACCGGATTAATCGCGTATATTTTGGTATTCGAAAATACATTGGACACCTGACGTTTCGAACACTACAGTAGTAGTCCGTGGTCACACTTGCGGGTAGACTGAGGTGGCATTCGTCTGTCAGTTGATACAAAAAAATAATTATATCAAACTACCGCCATCGATTTCGCGAAAATCAAAGATCTTATTACATGAAATACTTTGAGGAAATATTGGGACAAATCCAACGGATCGCATTTAGTAGATTTTGTTTAAATGTTATACACAATAGAGAAAGTTCTGATGTACAATGATCTCTCTGAAATAATGTTTTTTTTTAACTTGCAATATTATTATTAAAAACGCTAACCCACTGTCGTTATATTAATATATGTATGGATTTTATTCAAGTAAGAAATATTTATAATTATCCTTGTAAGTATAACTAGAACTACAACTGCATACGCTAACTAACCCTGTGATACTAAAATACGAATTGGTTTCGATCAATCAAAGAGACATATAATCTGGCCATTTCAAGACAACTTAATTGCTGTCAGTGTGCAGTTTGTAATATAAGGGACATAATTAACAAGTACGTAAGCGCAGTAGGCAATTGCAGAGGAGTTTAATAGATATATATATTTCTATATATGTACATGAAATTATCCAAATTCATTAAGTTTAATTTAATTATAATTAAAAAGCAATGGCTTATTATATGCTTTGTTTTCAATTTAATTTCAATTAATAATAAGTTTAAATCTATTTTCTTAATGAAAATAATACAAGTAATTAATTCCTTTCTTTTAATCATATATTTTAAGAAAAATAATGTTTTCTTTTTAATTTATTTCATTATATGTATATATATATATATATATATATATATATATATCATTATATGTATATATATATATACGTTTTTCATTATCCAATTGTTGTTCCCGCTAGCTAGTCTACCAGTAGATATAATTTCACACAATATGCAGAATATCTAGTTTTAACAATCTATGACATTTTGGATTTAAAAATATTTTCTTTAGTTGACTGATTGATTTTAACGTTTATTATATAGAGAGCGAGTCGACGCTGCGACCGCGCTGGTACGGCAGTATGTAAATGAGTAGTGAGGCTAAAGGGTAAGGCTTAAAGTTCCTCTGGCGCACATATATCACCTCATAATATTAAGGAAGTTGGCATTGTTTTTGGCCAGCTATTGTACGTGTGATTACCATAGCACGCGCGCCGCCCGCCCCCGCGTCCGCCCGCCCTCGCCCGCCCTCGCCCGCCCCGGCCCGGGTGTGAATCCGGTGCATGAGTTACGAGCGCGGCACAATGCGACGGAACCAGGCGACGCGGCGCTGCACGCCTCCGCGATCACTTGCTTTATTTTATTGCAACTAATAAAATATTTTTAACAAATAAACAATGCACATATATTTCCATATTTATCAATAGTATTTATTATTGTTTTTAAAATTAAAATAAAATATTTTGTTGACTGATTCCGCAATATTTGGACTTTGAAGTTTATGTAAAATATGTATGTTTATTTTATTTATGAAATTCTTATATAATGATGACAGTCTGGTTCAGTTAGTATAAACAGTTTGAACATGTCGAAGGTAGTTGGTTATAGTTATTCTGAAGGGAATGTTTACTTAACTATGTTTTAAAAATATAATTTCCATATAGCAGGGTAGGCAGAAAGTACCTCGTGTCAAGACACTCTGTACTTCGCTTTCGTATTCTAGACATTGTGTTGAGTGGTGGAACTCAACGTCACATTTTGTCTTACCAGAGTGCGGAAGTGAGAATGATTTAAATCTAATCACTCCCCTGAGTGGGAATCGAACCCACAAGCGATCGCGCTTACAGTCAGACGCTGATCCACTGTGCCACGACCGGCCAAAAACATAAACTCTTGCATTCGTACATCATCAGCTATTTGTTTTGTTTATTAGTTTTACTTTAGTAGATTAGCTGGGTGTAGATAGCTCATCATTTATGTTTATAATAATTTACCAGTACTTACTCCACTCTGGATATATACATAACTACTCACTTTGCTCCGGCTACAAGCCATATTTTACTATAAACAATTATTTCTCGGAAAAAGCTTAAAAATAGCAACGTGAGTGCATTCTGTTCTGTGTAATCTTCATACATTTTCATCGCTCTAACACGACTCTGCTCTCAGTCTGAGCGCAGAGGCTGCGAAGGCGAAATAAAACACAAAATGTACTTCCAAGACAATCTTTAATCTCGTCCAAAATAAATAAGTCAACAGTAGGGCAAACTCTTTGAGTCGTTTTAAACTTTATATTAACAAATCACTTACGAAGTAAACACCTAACAATAGTTCCTACGATGTCCATGAAGATCAGTCGGTCGATGATAAAATAAAGCTCGACGGTGACGGTGATATGCGGTGATGATATGATGTCACGTCACGTCACGCCACGTCACGCCACGCTACAGCCCGTGACGTGACACGGCACGCAACTCATGACACGTGTCACGTGACACATCACGCCTAGAACTAGTGCCTCGCGCAATTCCTAGCTTTTTACGATAGATCATTTAGGTTTACAAGAAATAGGATTTGAATTTAACCAAACTGACAAAATATTATAACTTTCTAAACAAAAATATACAAACATCATAACTTAAAATACTTATTTGTGTGATTTGATATAAAATAATTGGAAATTTTAATTATTTATCAATATCATCGCTAATATTGTATAGTTACGCAGGCCGCAGAGTTCGTACAACCTGATAACAATGTCAAGGTCGGTAGAGCCAATAGTATACAATCAATGACAAATGAAAAAATTGAGTTACGTTGTAATCAGATAGTGCAAGTGTCCGCGCACCGCGTTGCAACAATACACGAACAACACGCGCCGCCGACGGAAGCTTTTTCACTGTGAATATTGCGAAATATTGTAAAATTGTCTAGATACGGCCGCGGCCAGTGCGAGCGCTCACACCGCCTCAAACATTCAATACACGAACTAAAGTTACGATATGCTCCTCTACCATCAATGAAAACTAAACGCGCTGAAGTTGCTTACGTTTGCGATGCGTTTTGATTATACACCATTTAGTACGGCAAATCATTTGAAATATGAGGTCTAATAGTGTGTACGTTAATAAAGAACAATAACGCAAATATTTATTGATTATTACGGAATAATATTTAAAAGAGAAATTTGTATATTTTTTGAAAGTTATGGGAATTACTTATAGAGACACTGAAACTTAATAAATTAATTAAAAAATTATAAAACTCAACTAAAGTGACAGTTTAAATAAAGATAGTTTGTATTATATTCAAGAATTAAAAATAAATAGTACCTATATGATTTTGTTTATTTGCTATATGATATGTAATTAACGCTACGTCTCAAACACTTTGATTCCATTTAAATTATAATGAACATTCCATTTAAATTATAATGCCCTTGTGTGGGAAAACAATTGTTTTAATTATTAAAATTTGACATCAGCATTGATACGTTTGACTTTACCATGACGAACTACGATATGTGAGTACACGAAGCTGTTCCGGAAGTACTTGTAATGTAACAAACGTATGGATAACTTATAGTAATATAAGTCGGGGATCATTTTATCGCCGTCACGGACTCCACACTCGCTTACAACACAACTCATGGTTCCCGAAACGCGGAGTGAGTCTGGAATAAACTGGGGCTGTTTCTGAAAGAGGATTATTTACAACGTGTTTCTATGTGGTGATAATTTTATTGCTTCACAGGTAGGAAGGAAAACTAAGGAAACAGAGTGCGTTGACAAGTAAAACACTCCGATAACCATTCCTCGTGAATTAGTTTATAGTATTTTATGGGACTAGAAATGTGGACGCCGGCGTGCGGTGGTGTCCATGTCTGAGGTGTAGGTATACATAACACCAGTACATTTACAATGTCATATTAATTTATATACAAATACATAAATTTATGTCCATAACAGTTTTGAAAAATTTTCTATTTTAGGAATAACAAAATTAATTTAAAGTTAGATTTTACAAAATGACAATATTTTGTCTGGACCCACTCCACCTCGCGGGATGTTCTACGTGAACTAAGCCGACTTGGAAACCTTAACATCGATAAGTTACAAACTTCTATACAGGGAGACCTCTCCGACTCGTCGCAGCCGACAGACTAGCTAGATTCGTAGACATGTAAAAAAGTGGCAAAGACTCAGTCACTTACAACCTACTATTTACATCACAGGATATATCTAAACCAAATAACAGAATTAGAGTCTCAGAATTAATCATAGTAAACCACTAGTCGATTTCAATAACGCGTGATTTCATACGATGAATTTTCCTACACAATGTAACGATTGATAAAATTCCGCTAGATTTATTTAATAATTAAGTAATGAAATGAACATTATCAAAACCGACTCTTATTATACAGTAGACGCAGGCGAGCTCAGCTACGCAGTTACATAGGACAAAGTAGATGTAGATGGCGAGAGGAGACGCGCCGGCGCTCGCCACTCGGGGACGCGTGGGCCTGCGACGGAAACAAAGACACCTTCCAAAAGAACACCTTTCGAATGGAATATTTACAATTGTTACTAGCTAAGGACAGTTGAGTGACCGCGCTGCGGACAGAGTACCGACTCGACACATACACCATGAGAACGCAAATATTATACACTTAATATTAAAAACAATACAGTTACAAGTGTTTTACCACAATTAGTCTAATTCTAACATTATTCATTACTTTTGAAATTGTATGCACGCTGTGAAGATGTCGGCCGTATGTATGTATGTATGTACGTATATATGTATGACAACTGATGCTGACAGCAATGAAAATTAAAATAATTTATTTACTCGACGATGATATGTGGAAGTACAACCAAGCCTCTGACACCTTGGCCCATGATTTAATAAGTTAATTTAACTTGTTTTATTCATTCTTTACAAAATTAGACAATAATTGGCTAAAAGTTGAGTAACTTAAAAACAAAGACATACATATATAAAGTGTATCATGACTATCCGCTAACTGTCGAAGGCCGCCGCGACTACACGCAGGACTCCGGGATCCGGTTGTCGAGGAGCTTCTCTTTGATGGCGTCCACGTTGAGATCGGCGGCGGCGGCGGCGGGGCGCAGGGACGCCGACGCGCTGCGCCCGAGCGCGGCCGGCGGCGCGGCGCCGCGCGCGCTCCACGTCCACGACGCGCCCGGCCCGTTACACGCCTGCCAACGAACACACTATGTAGGCAATATATTGATAACATTTATGAAATTGCTTCGAAGCTCATTGCTTATACTTAAGCAATCCCTTACACATAACCTTCAGTATAAAACAAACCTAATCACAAACATAAACAGACAAATTGTTACTTTAAGTTATTAACCTGTCCCGTTAAATTTAAATATTTTATAATAATTCAGAAAATAATATTAAAACGATACACAAGTAATTATAATGTAAGCATACAAGTACTTATATATGTAAAATAGTCGAAACTGTTAAATCAATAATATATTATTAAATACAGTAAATAATTTAATTACAAGCAATTAACACCATATAAATAGGGACGTGCTTCATTTAAATGAAATCGTGGAATTACAGAGACCATTTAGTGTGTATTAATTTTGTTAGTGTTTAAAATATATACTGAAGTAAATCACAGCTTTAAAATAGTAACTCATGGAGTCTCTATCAAGGCGGAATCCAGTTCTTTCAGTTGTTATTTAACTGATGTTCATGAACAAAAGAATGTTGAGTGTGAACAAAAAAAATTCTTTTCTAATATTTTGAAGTGTTATTCTACACTTGGCATCAGAAAACAATTATGAAAAAGAAATAAAAATTTTGAACGTAGCGGTATTCGAACTCGCGCTTCTTGGAAATCATCCAAGCGCATTGACCGCTAGGCCATGTGTTCTACTACCGGCTGCGTCGAAATTCTTATACATTTGCTATAACTTATTGTAAATAAGTTAAGTTGCGTTCAAAATATTTATACGTTTTAGCAAAATTGTTTCCTAAAGAGTTCTCTACTTCGCTGAGGTACTGTCAAATATTGTTCACTATAACGTGTAATTCTAATTTACTTTGTGTTCCTATGAGCGAGAATAGAACCCACAACCGCCACAATAGCACCACTAACCCGTTGCTGAATTTAATGCGACGTTAATATGAATATAACAGAATGCTCGCTTCGTTGTCGATGTCCTATGAAGCGCTAGAGGGCGCTTCGACAAAGAAATTGATAATTATACTGTTAATTAAAACGTGCCGTCTAATTGCTTTTCATGGTTTTCGTCCGCCCCGACGCCGCGCCGCCCTTCACTTCGTCCGTCGACTATATATTGCCCGTTCTAAAGCAGCGACAAGGTTTGTCCAAGGCGCCCATCCTCTTGGCGTACCTTCCGCAATATTTATTTCGAAATAGTTTTCCACTCCACTTAAGGCGTAACTTAATCATCTATTTATAAATAAATCTATTATTTTATCCTAAGAGAAAATTTCAATTATAATTTTGTAAATGTTATTGTCTTCGTGGCACAGCTAGAAATGTCTGAATGTGCTGGTTTTGGTTGTAATTTCAATTCGCATCGTTAAAGAATGTAATTTTTTGGTTGAAATTATTTTTGCTTCCCAAACTAATTCGACCAATCGAGTGAGTAGATTAAAGATTAGACTCTACTCCCTAAATGTCAGCAAAATGAAACAATATGAATAAATAAACACATTAGAGATAAAATTAGGATAATAACAATATTCTAACTTTTAGACGCAATGCAACTAACTCGCCTGTTTCCTGGAAGGCGGACCTGAACTTATTAAATATTGCGAAGTTTCTAACACAATCACCGCATTAGGGAGTGGTCAGAACTAACGCTGCCAACTGAGCTACTGGAAACTTAACTAGGTATTATTTATATAATTTCAAGTGTTATTCATGCATTAAGTCATGTTTATATACTTACAGGTATGTTCTCTTTATACATTATTATCAAATGTCGATTTTTAACTGTATTTGGAATTGGACATTGGAATTATCAAAGACATTTATTTAATGTATGTTTGTGTCAAAATTCCATATATATATATATATATATATATATATATATGTGTGTGTGTGTGAAACGTCGTTACGTACAAATGTCAATCAATTAAACTTGTTATAAAATTTGAAATGTCTCAAGTAGTGTAGAAGTGGCACGAGTGCACGCGCGGCGTCGCGCTGTGACATGATAAATATAGAGTCGACTTTGTAACATTAAGAAGACTTATTTGAAAGCGAGCAGATGCATTTTAGTGGAGCGGCGCGTGATCCGCCCAATATGAACGAGAGCCGTTAACTTGGTTATTGAAATCACAAATCAATTCCAACTCTTTATTTTCAATGTTAGCGATTTCTATAAATCGCAGGAATAGTGTTATTTACGAGCGTGCAATAGCTGCGAGGCTTACACTTGTACAGATTGAGACATATTGCGCTGGCGTTGCGGCGCGGGACCAGCGCCGAGCGGACCCGCACCTGCTCCGAGTTGCAATTGTTAAAAGATCAATACTGTCAGGTGAATTATAATAGCAGCGTAGCGCCCGCAGCCCGCAGCCCGCAGCCCGGGGCGACGTCCTGTCAGAAGCCGATTAACGTGAGCAGACGGAGCTTTCGCTGACGGGTTGATATTAAAATTCCACTCGTTTTGCGCTTTATCGGTCCTAAACTTAGTTGGATGTTTCGGTTTGATGAGGACTCGGCAAAGTAACTTTTCGAAGTAGCTCTAGTACAAACGCGATAAACTTTAATGTGGAGACGATGTCGAAATATTTAATTTGGCAACGAATTAGTTCGGCGCGGTTTGGAGCCGGCAAATATTATAATTCGAGACGGCCGCAAGCGAACTTCCTGCGCTCGGAGCGGTTGCGCCACGCGCCGCCTCACGCCACTCACGCCCCGCGGATTTAGATTTATTCTATGTATTACCGCATCAAATTTGCAAAGCCGCTTAAGAAATCAGAAAATAATCTGCGCGGCTCCAACTTGGTAAGCTTTATCGCCTGATATTAAACAAGGAGTTTTCGTCTTCAAAAAAGACGTATAATGAGATCGAAGGAGGTGCTTAGTAGGGCCGAGCCGATGTAATAAAATTATTTTACTTTGTGAACAACGAGTCGGTCAATTTTGTTCGTCGATATTATGTGCGGTGTCAAATAAAAGACGTTTCGGATGGCCGCAGTCCCGCGGGGTCGCGCGAGGGAGTGATCTGCGAACAGCGGCCCGAGGCGCGTCCTCGGGGACACTTAGGAAATATTATCGGCCATCAGTGACGACGCATAAAGGCAAGTTATTGACTGACCGCAATAAAGATACCGCGACTGCTCGCCGATCGCAAACATAAAACGAGTGACTCCGAGATAAAATCTCCCCGAGACACAATTCACGGACTCATAGGTTTATATGACATCGGGGCGCTTTTATGATCCACTTGTCACTTTAAGTTTTACTGTTCAAATGAAACGTTCCGCAGATAAGTTTTATGCAGTCTTATTGACTTAGCGAATCCTCAGACGTACTCGACATTTTTCGTACATTGTTACATTTTGAACGATTTTTTTACGATGTTCAGTTATATTTTACGCTGTTAGGACTTTATGGGTGATTGAAAGTTGTAAATACATGGCGTACAAAATGAATAACATAAAAATGAACAATAGTCCTATACGGTCTGTCTTCTCGGTCACAGTCTAAGTCAGTACGAACTACTTTCATTATATGTTCGAGGAATGATTGCATTCGCATTGTTTAACCAACGATTTATCAAACGGATGTTCGGACGGAACACAAAGGCTCAGCTTAGTAGAATTAATATAAGGGAACAAATCGCGGCCGGAGTGAAAGAATTTAATTAACATCAGAGGAGGCCGTGAGTCGGGACTTCCACTGAAGGATGCCTCTCTGTTGATAAAGCGGCAGTAACGCTACTGTTTACAACAAAATATTGAGACTTGGAAAAGTGACCCCAGTGGTACAGTGGCGAAGCGCATCCGCTCTAGTTAGAGGTAGGTTTGACATTAAAATGACCTTCACACACCTGTACAGGATGGGAATCAAACCCACAACTAGTTGCCACGAGATTCTTTAATAGAATAATCATTATGACAACTCCTACAGTAGTTTTGTACAACAACATTGTATTGTAACGAACAAAAGCACATTCCTATTCACGGAAAATGCATATAATTATAGAGATCCGAAAGACATTCTATCCCACTATACACTTACAGTCGTATTATTCTTATTTTCTTATACAAACTTTGCAACATTATATAAAAGTTATAACGTTTCGAGTGGAGACCTTGGAGCACAGCGGGATTATTACATTTTATTAAAACATATTTTCTTTTTTAATTAGACTCTCGTTTACATTCATATTTTTTGCTCATTGACTCAAATATCTGCCGGCCGCTGCTGTTGATACGAGGACAAAGGCCAGTGAGTGCTGATATGAATGGATTTGCATGATAAATACGAATCAAAATTAAATTTATATGTTTTCATGCAATTGTGTATATTGTGCTAAGCGATGTACACCTCCGGGGTCATAATCAAACGTTAGAAGCAATGTTGGCAAACAATCCATTGAGATTTTTAAACATATTTAAAAATATCGATACCATTGTGGTGACATCGTTTGATTGTAAACACAATAGGTTGCAGGTTCAATTCCCACTGTAAAAAAATAATTATATTTAAAATTAATTCTCATTTAGAAAACATTTTTTGAAAAAACGTATACAAATTTGACCGAATTTGACCAAATTTGACCGCGGGATTCGAATACGCGCCTCTTGGATACCGAGCGTTCGAGCGCTCTGACCGCTAAGCCATGCGTTCTAATACCAGCTGCGTCGAAATTCTTATACGTTTGTTACAACTTATTTATGTTGTTAGCATCTTTGTACAGAAATTTTTACAAATTCCTAGTACTCAAAAATTATTAAGAAATAATCGCTTAACAATAGATATTTATTATTTTTAAAGTGTTATTCCAAACTTAGAATTAGAATATTTTTGAAAAAATGTATTAAAAATTTTATAACTATTTTCAAATAAAAAAATTATACGTTTTTTCAAATAAAAAAAATAAGATTTTTCAAAAATGTTTTCTAATGTAGAATAACAATTTAAAAATATTATTCTTATTTATCCGCATTGGTAAGTAAAAGTGTGACATGGAATGTGCCACTTAGTATACAATGTATTGATTTCAGGAGGTAAGTAGTTGTTCTAAGCGAGATACGGTCCGAATCTGAAATATGGTATATGTTATATATTTATGTGTTGTTGTGCGCTATAAAAATACATAAAAATATGTAAGCCGTAAGGTAAATATGAACGAGTTGATCCGGTACAGACCAAAATTTTACTCGCATATAAGGTCAGTATTAGTCTCGAAGAAGTAACAGCGTGTGGTAGGACGTCATGGCCGATAGTGCTCGCTACAAGCTTATAGCAGATGAGGACGCAGATTGATGTACGGCGTCGCTGGTAACGGCCGATCACCTCATGTATTGCCGGTTGTTTATTACAAGTCTCTTCTCAACTGGAGGTAAGATGTACTTGTGTACTCAATCACTGTGCTTATAACATTTTTTTGTTAATACTCCCGCTTATAGCACTTTTTTGAACTCTACATATTTTGTGGATACATATTTTATGGATATAAAATGAAACCAGTTACCGGCGTGGTGAGTGGTGCCGGCGCGGTCCTCCCTGGCGAGGAGACCGCCAGACACGGCGCACTAGATGTTTCACCTGCAACAAAAACAAGTATTTACATTTTGCTGTTAATTTAACTAAATGAAAAATCGACTCCGATTCAGTGAGTCTCAAGAATTAATGGCAATATTCATTAACAAGTCGGCCGCGGTCGCCGGAGCGAAAGCGACTGCATAAATCTTCCAACAGCTTACTCGCTGCACGCGGGATTTGCTCGCCCTCGCCCGGATGCCCGCACCCACGGAGAAAAAACATTGATTAATGAGCGGCCCGAACCAGAGCGACATAAGCCGGGACCGGACAAATAAGTAATTGGGCACCGACCAGCCACCACTCCGCCATAAATATCTTGAATTTTGAATTTAGAGGACGTTTGTAAGATACAGCCGTCCATCATTCTGACTCCCAGCAAATTGGGTACCGCCTAATTGCACACGAAATAGTTTTCACTAAAATTCAAGGAAACGAACGAGGAGTCATTTATACTTTAATAAAATATAGCACAAAAGTAAAATATATCCGTAAACGCCTAAGCACTAGGCTCGAGGGTGATATTTTTGCTAGAAATTGCGATATGAAATCTCGCAAAAGCATCTCGAATCGAAAGTCCAGTTACATGAGAAGCGGAGACGTGACAGGCTCGTGACAGCCGAGATAAAACTTTTGCAGCTCGCGGAGAGCTGCAGTAAATTTAGTATCGCTGACACGACACTCTACAGCGCTCCCACTTGTTTGCATTACTTAATTTATTTTACAGGACGCCGCTCTTAGTTGTCGTCCGTAGCTCGAATGTTTTCGCAAACCGTTACGTGATCTATTGCCGTGTGAAATGTATTTTCATTTTATTTGAAATATTAAATTTTAGTCACGAACAAGGCACCGAAGATACATATAATTATATAAAAGTTAAAAAAATCGCTGACACGTCTAATGAAGAGCTGAGCATAATGAGCCAGTCTGAAGTAACGCCTCGAAATATCTGAAATAGAGTTCGTCGAATAATTACATCTCATAACTGTCTTTGTTAGTCGCGCGAGCTGCTCGTTATTTTCCGCCGCGGCAGGTAAATCTTTCTGGCGACAAGCAATTAGCGTTTGAAAGGAAATAGTTTTTCGGAATTCAGAAGGAGGGCGATGTAAAGGCCGGCACCGGGATGAGGAATGGATCTTGATTGGTGCGGAGGGAGGGCAGGCCGAAGGGGGAGGGTAGAGGGGGGTGGGGGCCGTGACGCGGACACGGGACAAATAATTAATTGCGAGATGGAGTGCAGCGTCACGCGCTCTCATTAGCCCGGCTTTCGGCTCCTCTACGCTATGATTATAAGTACTTAATATTATATATTAATTATAGGTACACCCTTAATATATTAATTTGAACGAAATTGTTCGATATGACTATAAAATATAAGAAAAACAAAATAAAACATTTATTGGATTGCTCTAAGATACTGTCTTACCCGTCACACTGCCTACGCAGGACTCTGAGACATTTTAAAAAACAGAAATAGGTCGGAAGCTGTAAAGTTATAAGGATGCCGAGGGCGGGACATTAGTTAGTGAACAATTGGGGCTTGTGTTATTTGCGGTGAACGCGTTTAGTGGCGGTCGGCGGTCGTCGGTCGCGGCGAGTCGCGGTGCGCTCATAAATAACCTGTATCGAGGTATTCTACCTCACTGTATCTGCTCTACATTTCTAAAGTAATTCCGCCTTTTGGTTGCATTTTTTCACAAATACTTCGCTTTGTTATATCTTTTAAAATGTGGCTTACCATTGAGAGTTGCTTTAACAAGTTTTTTAAAAGCTTACTAAAGTTTAAACGCTTTTTGTAATGGACATGTTTATTTTTATTCACATCCTATTATTAGGTTATTGTTGGTAACGTTATTCAACACGTTATTTAAAATTTCCACACGAATATTACATAATAATGATTATTTGTATATTTATCTGAATATTTATAGGAAATCAATGTACATAAATGTTAGTTACATTCTCATATCAAATATGTATATAGCATTTTAATTTTAATATAATAATAAAAAGACCTATTAATTTCTAAAAAAGTCGTAAAAAAATGTAGCCGCGACAGTGAGAAGGATTTTATTGAAAAATATTTAGATAGGAGTGCGGTGCGGCGTCATGAATATAGATGGGTTTAAGTATTCAGAGCACTAGCAATCGAAACGCGAACTTTGTCGTATCCGCAGCCGCTCCTCTTTCCCGCCCTCACTCCCGCCCTCACTCGCGCCCTCACTCGCGCCCTCATTCGCGCCCTCACCCGCGCACTCACTCGCGCCCGCCCTTGCTTAACCGTCGCGACCTCGACACGTGAGATTAGAAAAACTTACTAGTTACGATTAATTATATACTAACATTTATTTTTCTCAATCTTGATACATTTACGAAAAGTAGCAGGATAGACAGAATCCATTTTTTCACCTTACTTTGGAACTTTACATCTTGAGAAGTGAAACTCAGCGTCCTCCTTATGGGAATAGTGAGAAGCATCCAGACATGAAGGAGGAGAGTTATCTTCTGTACCAGTTACCCAGGGAATATTATTTGAAAGTTATGAACAAATATAATACCATAATATAACGCTTTTTTTACTCAATCTCGGATTGTCAACTAATATCATTATAGACATTTAATATGTTCTAATAAAAACGCTTCATAGTTACATGTTATTTACGCTTTGCTATGTGTTAATCTTAATAACATAAAATCTATTAATATTGAAAACACAACAGTGGATATATATTTTCAATGATTTTCCGTTTGGGCGGCTTCGTGTTGGTCGTTCTGTTAGCGATGATCGATATAAAAGGAGTGACATAATGTACGGTGACGGTAGAGTTAACTCAAACAATCGTTTGTCAGTCCACGCATCATATCACTCGCCATCATCGTGACGGGCTTGTTGGTCGGTGGGATGACGTTATTGACAAGTATAGAAGTATAGGAGTAAACGGTCGTAACAGAGAACGGGCGCAAGAGTTAAAACATATTTTTTACATATATTGCATTTTTTAAACATTTCAATAGAATGCTGCTGGAATTTCAATTTAAATAGCTACATCGCACGTATACGTACACGTTCACTTCCTGTAGCGTCTCACAACTCACTGCCTCTTAACTAATGGAGTAAATCGCGTAAAGTTTGTAAAAACTTTTCTTATCTATTAGTATTTTGTTTGCAAATTAATCTTATACCACGCCTTCATAAATCTGTTTTCACCGACACGCGACTACATCATGTACGACATGAAAAGAGAAAACAGTTTTCTGTTATTTCTTATAACACGTTATTTATTCATCTTCAAGCAATAAACATGATTAAACTTAATTGTACGCAATCATAGTGATATCTTCACAGAATGAGCGCTAAATAAAAACATATTACACATATTTGTTTTAAATCCATGATTACATTAACAAATGTTTTATCATGTAAATATATTATATCATAAAAATACTCCAATGAGGGAATTGCGGTAGAAATTTATGAGAATACCAAAATTAAATGAGCCAGTAAAATAATCGGGGTCCGTTTCGCGGCGGCTATTATACGCGGCGCAATATCACCTAACCGTTGAGGAGTGTTGAAAAATATCACCTAAGCGCTCCTATTTAACGCGCCATGATGTTAGCATAGCAATTTTGAAATTTAACAACCGATGAAATATAAAGAAAGGTCATCTCATATTCATAACGGTCGCGGGCGGTCGGGCGGGCGGGTGTTAGGGCGTGGGCCGGCGCCCATAAATTGTTCAGTAATGAATGCCGTTCTCGCCTCAATAAAAACTCCCGCATTATATGATAGAGGCGGATTTAAGCCGCTCACCAGCGCCACTACCGCTACCCTCCTGTCCAAGCGCACGCGTTCACCTATGCTCGCACAACAGCGCCCGCGTCCGCGCCCGCGTCCGCACTCGCGGCCGCATCGCGGCCGCTCGCGGTCGGCGGCATCGAGCGGCAGCATAAAATACGGTAATTACACCAATTCCCCTCAGATACATTAAACGTTTATGCTTTTCGTGAATTTTCACGCGAAATGCTTTTTTATGAATTGTAACTCAATCGTTTCGGTTTCGTAATGCACGCTCGACTCCCGTCACAGTAATGGCGCGGACTGCGCCCGAGGAGGCAATTAGAGGCCCATGAAAGTAATTATACGGCAGGCAGCGCGGCGGCTGCGGCGGCGGCGGCCTCCGTACAAACAATACCAATAACCAAGACGCCTCCTCGCATCGCAGTGTTTGTTTAAGCTCACCAATAAACTTTTATTATATTCAACAAACACTTTGTACCTACAATAAAATGTAGGAAGCACTTAGTCTTTATTTCTCTTCTTTAATTTTATAATCGGGTGTAGTGCTTGATATTTAAATCAAACTAATTGGTATCAGTGGCACAACGGGGAACTGTAGACTTGGTAATTGTTATTAAACATGAAAAGCTTAGTGGTCAATCATTCAAATATATCTGATAACGCTCTGATTATGTACATAAGCATAGCGATAATATAAAAACATAATATTAGCAACTAACATTTAAGCTGAGCATAAAGACAAGATGTAGCGACACAACGGAACAGGGACGACAGACGGAAGAGGGTATTATTGAAAAATATTTTGATATTGGCGCGGTGCGGTGCGGTGCGGTGCGGAGCGGTGCGGTGCGCGGTGCTCGGTGCGGCGCTCATGAATATTGATGACGTATGAATATTCAGCGCACTAGCAATTGAAAACGCCGCGGACTTTGTTGCGTCGTATCCGCGACCGCAACTCGCTCCCCGCCGTCAACGCCGTAAATGTAGAGCCAAGGCTGACCGGACCATTGCGAAACCTTCATGCTTTTCCACACTACAGTGTGGAAAAGCATGAAGTCTCGATAGATATATCTTATTTTGTTTTTTACATATTCCTGCTACTTGTATACGCTACTCATTATTTCTAAAATCATTCGTTTTGATAAGAAAAATGACACTAGAGAAACAAATGACAGTAACATTTTGTAGTTACAAGCATATAAGAATTTCGACGCAGCCAGATGTTAAATGCATGGTTTAGTATTCAAAGCGTTTGGACGGATTCCAAGAGGCGCAGATTTGAGTCCCGTTGCGTTAATAATTTTATAACTTGTAAAATGTTTACTTATCCTAAGTGTAAAATAACACTTTAAAAGATACTAAAATAAAAGAATTCGACTCATTTGGTACCGAAGGTGCCATTGGTCTAGGAAGCACGTCACGAAATATTTAACGAAACATGAACCGTTTTATTGAAATTCATGCGGCCGCAGGCAGCGCGGCGATGCGGCGTTGCGGCGTTGCGGCGTCGCGGCGGAGCTCGCTAAGTAGCGCTATTAATGAAAGCAATTTGAATAAACTTGGGCACATTAGCGTCCCGCTCCGCCCCGCCCCACCCTGCCCGCGCCGCGAGCCTCCTACCACGTCTATTAATTATTTCTTGTCCTAACTTGGCTCTTGCGACTTCTGCTCCTTAGAATACTGTGTACTGCGTACACCTGCCAGTGCTGTTGACAGGCATCATCCGTTTCTGACAGTTCATCATCATCATCCTCCAGTGAATCATCATCATAGTAGGTGATATTACATTATTGATTATTATAATCCATACAGGCCGCGTAGGTAGACAAAGCCAAGTTTGAAAACACCTTGCTCGGTGTAAATATTATTAATTTACTGTGGTACTGAGAATTACGTCATTCTTAGAAATATAAATCACGCTTTATCCTGCATAGCAGGGTAGTCAGGGATAAACTAGACACGCCGTTGCCGCCAATTGAACAATGCGCTTTGTCTTACCAGAGTGAAGAAATGAAAATAATTTTTAATTGTAATCAATCAATTCCCTCGAGTGGGAATCGAATCATTACCAATCGCGTTAACAGTCTGATGCTGTTCCACTGTTTACCTATATTATTTTTATTACTTGAAAGAATAATACTTATAATAAAACTTAAAGAAGCAAGGATTTCATTGGTTAAAGAATATTCATGTTTAATTTAGACTTTAATACTTTGATAATATCAATAAATCCAATATGGATGGAAAAACAAAAGAGATATGATAATCAAAAAATTTCGTTTACCACCAACGTATTCATATAGAAGTTAATTTTTTAATAACAAATATTAAAGGAAAAGTGATTATTTTCAATATATCTAATACATTTCAAAGTGTGTCACAAACTTGTCATCAATACTAATCGGAGTCGGTAATTAAAATCACATCCATCCAATGAGAAGTTAAAGCCGTATATTGGATGTTGACTCGTTAGGAGTGAGACTGAGATTAATTTGTGAATAAAATCAAGTGCTAATAAGACAAGTTCTCTCAGTGCTAATAAGTTAGCGATCGATCCGGCTAGTTGGCAGAGACTCGTGCAGAGACGCTCATTAGTGTTTAATTATTGCGTGCCGTCGCGTCGCGTTTGCCCTGCGACTTGGGAAGGCGTCTGCTGCGCCTGCTACTCCTGTAATGCTTTCGTTCATAGCTTTGCGATTTAGCCACATCGCAGGGTAGTCAGTGAGAGTGTAGTGTCAAGATGAACTTTCCTCGCGCCAGCCAAAATACAAGGTGTGATGAGTGGGGAAACTCAACGCCTGGTTTTGTGTAACCAAAGCAGAGAAATGAAAATTATTTAAATATAACATTGTCATGAGTAAAATCGACAAGTTATCGTTTTTACACTTTAGGCCATAAGATGGTCTTCTGTAGAAATTTGTTTTATTTCATTATAATTCATGACATTCATCCAATGACACGACGCGTGAAGACATGAGAATGACAAATAATTGTGTAAAGCCGCTCCATCGACTGTCACGCCGCTCCATCGACTGTCACGCCGCTCCATCGACTGTCACGCCGCCCCTTTCATATCGACCATCGCTGACAGCGCGACAAACAATACAACAACGCATTCAAATGGAAAAATTCATGTAAAACACTACCTGTATTATTAAAATTTCAATTCTAAATGATCACAGTTTTAATTCTTTTGCAAAATGAAATTGAGAATTCCTAATAAATGCGCTTGCGTTAAGTTCACAGTGGATTCAGTGCAGGTAATGTGTGGAGTCGTTAGTTAACAGTCCGAGATCCAATAATGAGAGCGTTTAATGGCGCCGTTACAAATGTTGGATAAGTTGGGAGAGCGGCGAGAGGAGACGAGGGCAAAGTGGAGGAGCAAGAGCGAGTGGCTCGTTAAGTGGTCGGATGTGGGTCCAGTCGCGGCACTAATCTACCCAGTAAACATCCCACTGAAGCTAAATAAATGCGCCCAGTTATCTCTAAACGAATAGAGCATTAAAAACGGAGCGAACTTTACCAGATGCTAGATACTGGCTTTATGCTCCACCGAATTAAACGAGAAACTGAGTGCGCTGTTGGAGTGCGTCCGACGGTCGTTTACGTATTAAATACTTTTATATTTTATATTTATCCGATATTTGATTTTAATCTAGAGTCAAAGCTTAATTTTTGTACTACATATTAAGGTATAAGAGACTGACTAAATGAGAAATATTTTATTATATTGCAAACAAACGTTACATACAAATCAATACAAATGAAAACTTGATTTCCACTAATGAACTGATTCATGAGGCCGGTTGTGGCGCAGTGTGACAGCGTCTGACTGTAAACGCGACCGGTTGTAGGTTCGATCCCCACTCGGGGGATCGAACTTAACGAAAATTATTTTCACTTCCTCACACTGGTAAATACAACTCAACACGCTATGTCACGAATTCGGTGGAAAGCGAAGTACGGAGTGTTTTGACACTAGGTACTTACTGTCTATCCTGCTATGCGCGAAGCGTAAAACCGTGAAGCTAATAAAAATAATAATAAAAAATTATAAAAAAAAACTGATTCATAACTAAGTCTTTACTCAGCTTATAAGTTTCATAGTATTAAAATAATAATTTACTAAGGAAAAGGAGTTAAAGTCATTATTAATATGTAATCTTATATGTACAGATGTAGTCGCGTCCCGCTGCAGTCACATTTGGTATAAACGTTGCTCATTTTACATTTCTTTCTGCGCTATATTTTAGTAAAGACAAAATTGTATCATAAAATTAATACGGCAAGTATTTTATAATATAAAAGGAAAAATTTATAGCTCGTTTCTTATAGTAATGGCAGTTGCCGAAGACTTGGGGGCTATTGATCACGCTCTACGCTCACTGCGTCACTGTCGGGGACACTCGGCTAAAGTGGATTAAAATAGCAGTATATATACATATATATATATATATATATATATATATATATATATATATATATATATATATATATTTAGAGTTTAGAATCCTTAACCAACCACTGTGCTGAGTCAAACCTCTTGCGTCACGATGACATCAATGCTAAATATGACACAGTATACAGTACCAGCAGTATACAGTAGCAGCAGTATACCGTAGCAGCACCACGTCAGACGTCACCAAAACTGCATTCCGTTTCAACGTTGTGAAACCAAACAATACACTTTTAAAAGATTGAAACTTTTCAATTTACAAATACTTTTAAGAAATAAAAACAAGTGAACAATAATTAAAAGCAAACCAGTAACCTCCATCCGGGCGCCGCAGCGTCGCGTCGCGTCGCGTCGCGTCGCGTCTCCGTGAAAGATTACAAAAAAGGCGTTAGACACCGCCAAGCCTTGTAGCGATAAAGTTCCTTACATTTTCGATAGCTCAACTCGTTAACAACCCCCGGAGGAGCGAAACTTAAATAGGGGAAATATTATTATCCCAGTTTCTTGTAGCTATCTGGATTATGCTTCCAACTTGTAAACTTGAGATATTTGTAACTTATACAATTAAAATTCAATGTTTTAATTAGCGTTGTTAAACTCACAAATTTGAATATGTACATAATAAGTGGAGCCGGTTTAGTTTGGTGTCTTTGTTCAACGGCCAATACTATGAAGATTTTAATATGAGTAAACGTGTTAATATTATTAACACGTAATAAATTATGATCATTTCCAGTTGTAAATTATAATCATACTATTTTATAAATAATATGATTATAATTTACAACTGGAAATAATCATAATTTATTTCTTCGCTCTGGTAAGACAAAGAAAGTAATTCGATTTTGTCACTTAATACAGTCGCACACTCTCTGCTCTCTCTCTAAGCAACTATGACGTGAGATTACGCAACAGATGGCAAATTTAGAAGTAAATTCCGGCCGGTCGTGACGCAGTATGTCAGTCTGTGCATGTGGACGCGATTGGTTGTGGGTTCGATTCTCCCTCGTGGGAGTGATTTTATTTAAATTATTTTTATTTAGTCGCTCTGATAAGACAAAGTGCAGTTCCGCCAACCAACACGCAATGTCTCGAATTCGGTGGAAAGCGAAGTACGGAGTGTCTTGACACTAGATACTTTCTGTTTACTCTGCTATGCGGGATAAAAGCGTGAAGCTAAAAGAAAACAAATTACTTGCAGGTTCCATTTCCTTTCTACACCGAACCCCCTACTCTGGCGGAGCAGATAGACAGAGACTGCTTAAAGTGCGTCCTTCACTCTGTATATCATCGTCCGGATGAAATCTCGCGTACACTAACCTCTCCAGATACATAATACTAATGGCATGTATGTGTTACATATTACGTAAAACCCCCGGGACCAAGGCCGTTCCTACATTAATAAATGCTGTACTAGATTTGGTTAGTAGTACCAAATTGTAATCCGCCCCATGGCCGGGATTTTTCCCTGTTGTTTGTAACTATTCCATGATATTTTATTTCAACGCTAAAAGTTATTGAAGCCCGAGTACAATATAAGAATTAAATTTATGAGTGCAATTATACTGCATATAAATTGTGGTCGCGTTAATGTTTATGATAGAATGAAAGCGTGCAAAATGTTCGTCTACGTTTGAATCTCGTTAAAAACAAAATACACAATAATATGCGAGATATTATGAAAAATAATAAATTTTATTTTTAAATAATAAAATATAATCTATTTCCCTCCGCTGCTGGGTATCGTCCTATTAGAGGCGGGTATCCCAGTAACCCAGTAACTTGGTCATAGGAAGCTAATGATCCAACTGGCTCTTGACCACTATCATGACAAAAACGCTCCGCCAAATATCTGATGATGTGTTCCGGTTCGATGTCATGTGAGCCAGCTTTCCCTATTCCAACCCATCCTTGCCCACTCTCCTCTCACTTCCCTCCCAAGGCTGGCAATGCATCTATAACTCTAATATTGTAGATGTCCATGGACAAAAGTGACCACTTACCATCAGGTGTGTCTTCTGCTTGTTTCGCCTCCTTTTTCCATAAAAAAATATTTTTTTTATATATTTCGTTGCTATATATCAGTCTGTATCAGCGCGCGGTATTTGTAAACAAGCAGTAATTTGATATTTTCTAAAACCTAAACGACATCGCCAGACAGGCAGAGTGACTTATAAATATATCTTATAGAATAAAACTACATCTTCCACAATTAAACATTAACTTGTAATTCCGCTTACACTGCTTTAATGAATTTAGCAAATTTCTATATAACCACATTTTGTATTACAAATAAAAGTAATAATTACTTTTTAGATTTTCAGTGTTCAAATATATCTTTCCCCCTCTGCTTATTGTTTTAGCATTTGTAACGTTTGTATGAAGCAATGGAAAATACCTTTGATCTATAGCAGTTCGATACTACAACGTTTTGTATAGAGCATTTACTGTGCATGCGGGAGAGAGAATAAGGAGTCTCTCGAGAGTCAGAGAGAACAAAAAAAAACATAAAAATTGTGAAAAAATTCAATATTTTGTCATCATGAGGCCAAAAAATCTTTTAATTATGGCGGTAGAAACCTCAAAGTAATATATATATATATATATATATCTCCTAAAGATGACTTTAGACTAGAGTTATATTTGAAGGATTATAACACATGCTAAATTACAATATAAACATATTGCAGTATATGAAACAAACTATGGTTAGAATAATATCAATTTTCAGAATAACTTGAACAAATACTGAATACAATGCGTAATCGCTTGTTGCGTTGTATCGCAAGTAATCACTATTGTAACAATGAAACTATATTTTGATTTTGATATATTTTTACCTCTTACTTCCACATCCCTCACCTCACTATATATGAAAACAAACAAAACCTTTATACGCGGGCCGCTAATTTTATATCTAGCTAGTTCATTTCGCTTTGTCGGAATGTGGAATTGTTTGGATGTTCTACATTTTTCCAACTGCATCATTAATATTTTAGTGGAGTGCTCGAGGGCGCCGCGCGCCTCGTGCCTCAAACAACGGATACGATAGCATTACAATCGTGTCCAGCAAAAAAAAACTATATTAATAGCTATTTTTTCGAGATTTTGTACTTTTTCGCGTTAAGATCCGCCATTTAACACAACATCTTTCAATTTCAGGAGCAAAATGAAGTCTTGATAATAGATTGTCTCCAATTTTATTGCGATTTTTTAAATAAAACGTATTTTTTTTCAATTAACATAAGAAAGTATTAAGAAAATTCTAGTCTAAAAATTGTCTGATTTATTTTTTGAAGTTTGTTAATTATAGTATGAAAAGGTAGTTACAATGTAAGAGATGTCAAATCCATTTTCATCAAAATGTACTCCCAAATTTGATATTAAAATATCTAAAACATCGAAATATTATTCCCCAATCAACATAATTATATTAACGAAAATATATCACTAGAGTGTTAATCTCGGACAGAAATAGGAATGTACTCGTTGAAGCTCAACAATAGCGCGTATAAGAACACAAGCAAAATATAACTTCGCATTTGTATAGGAGAAATCAAAGAGCGTAAAGGTGCCTCGTTAGTTATGTGTATTGACCCAGGCAATGAGAAGAACCTTGCACGCTGCTGTGCGCCGCTGTGCGCCGCTGTGCGCCGCCGCCGCTGGGTGCTACTGTCGCAGTATAATTATCCGACTCGTGTTTATCCCATTAATGCACTAATGTACGTAATATGATTATGATATGATTTTCGTTGAATAAACTGGCAAGTTCACAAAAAAAAATAATTTATTCTGAATATTTTTAGGTATTCTACCATATTTTATTTAATACACCACTTTTATAACTCGATATTATTATTTTTTTATAATGATTAATAAAACATATCGTACTTTCAGTACTATTGTACTCAACTCCAAATTTGTCCAGTATGTCAAATTCGATACATTTTGAGTTGAGTCACTAGAAGTCTAAATGTGACATTTATATCAATACGATATAAATCCGTTTTAAATCGAACCTCTTTCGCTAGTGAAAGTTCAAAGTAGTTGGGTGAATGAGTTATTAGGGAGAAGCGCTAACAAGGGATTATATTTTTATTGGATACAAAAAGTTTTTGTTAGATTGTTCAAGAGGCACGAAGTCAGTCAAACGAAGTCGTTAAAGCAACAACTAGTTACATTAAATGTTTAGTTTGCAAATTTTAAAATATTTTTTTCAGTATTGTCTATATATTTTTTTTTAACTTCACGCTTTTATCCCAGATAGCAGGGTAGACAAAAAGTACAGAAAATAGTGCTTGACACTACTTTAGCTAATAGCGAAATACGAAGTGTAATGACATTTCGTATTTCGCTTTTAGTTTAGTGGTAGAACTCAACGCCGCACTTTGCCTTTACAAGAGCGAGGAAGTGAAAATAGTTTTAAATATAATCTCTGCCCCGAGTGGGGATCGAACTCACAGCCGATCGCGTTTATAGTCAGACGCTGTCCCACTGCGACCGACCTTAATTGACTATATAATAAAGGAAAAACACAAACCATAGCTTTAGGAAGTAATCTTGAAATGAAATTTAGGCACGAACGAGCATTGTTTTCAATGGAAACTAGAAAACGACAACCCTGCCGGCACTGAAAGAGTAATGGGCAAAAGTGGACCGAACGTCACTCCGCACTAAATGTATGGGACTTGAAATCTGATTAAAAAGCAATGCCGGCCTCGATGCTTGTTTGATATACCCGAGTTTTTATTATGCAAAAAGGCTTATGTCCAAACACAAGCCCGTAATAGGATTCGAGTACCTCTTGTTTTATATTTACATTTAAGTTCTTATATAATCCGTCCGATGCTGTGATGTTCCATCCGTCCGGATCAAGGGTCAAGGGGAGCACAAGGTGACTTGGGATGTTTTTTATTAAATAATATTGTTTTACTTTTATCCTCATCATATAGAAAGTAAACAAATAGGATAACTCGTGGATAAGTAGCTTCAAACTTGGCGAGCTGAAAACATCACATTTGGACGTCACAAAATGTAATCTCTCACAAGTAGTACAAAGAGGTATTATGGAAGGCTTTTTAATGGAATGTATTATTATATAATACGTAATATTCGTAGAGAATTGGTCATTGGTACTGAATTCACATTCGACCTATTAAGCACTATTGATCCTTAAAACTACTTACCGAGTGTTTTTGAAAAACAAAGAATTTCACGTACTTGTTTAGAATGTCTGTGTTTTTATAAAATCTTTTAACTAACCGACAAAGCTCATAACAAATATATACAAGATACGTTAATGTTATTAACATATATTCATATTTTAATATTAAAAGCCAATCGGGTGAAGCTCAGAACGAAAGCCGACTTTAGCGAGTTCTGTTGACAAAATACGCTTGCATTTGACTAGTGGGTGAAGTAATAAAGTGTACTTATTAGACCGGTGGCGGGGCTTGAATAATTGAGGCACTGTTAGATATAAGCCGCCCGCATTAGAGCCGCATTACGCATGCATGGAACTCGGGCGTATTGTCGCCGCGGGTGCCGTCCCGCACTCCGCACTCCGCCCGCAATTATCACCTCTCCACCTCAAACTATAAAGGCCACATTATGAAGTGCTAAACACCGTGCATAGTATTATGCGAGGATATCACTACATTTCCATATGGAATAATAAGCTTACTTTTAGACGATCTCGGGTTACTTTTATTTGCTATTGTTAACTTTGGACCATTTTCTTTTGAAATAAATGGAAATTGTGTTTTGATGTAAACTTTATTTTGTTATTACATTAAAAGTTTTTTAATTGAAACTATCTTAAACGGATTAATCGCGTATATTTTGGTATTCGAACATACATTTTCGAAAACCTTTACAGTAGTCCGTTTAAAATAGTTTCAATTAAAAGGTGTAAAAATCGTGAAAATCAATGATTTTATTACGTAAAAGTCACCTTGATCAGCAACAGACTTAGTAAGTAGTTATGAAGTAATAGTAAGTAGTTAAAACGTCAAGAGACTTAAAAAGATGAGATATCCAAACATGATTTATATCTTACACAGGTTTCCAAGGCCATGTTGTTTTTATATTCCCTGCAAGACTCACCTAGGACAGTTTTTATAATAAATGAAAATGGGCGAGGCGAGGTAGGGGGCGAGGTGGAGGGCGAGGTAGAGGGCGAGGTCGCCGGAACACCTAGGGGTGACGTAGTACCTATATCTCTAGATTTTATCTCTGTTTTTATGAAAGTCAGTTTATTATAATCTGCCCGCTTGTAACCTAAGAGCCTGCGGGGAATACCTCAGACTGGAATTTTTCATAGCTCTAAGATAATTCATTACTATAATCAGTAGCATTCTTATGAAACTGAACACGGAAATATAATGAAACCTATATGTATATATACGTTTTAAATGAAACTATTTAACCGGATTAATCGCGTATATTTTGGTATTCGAAAATACATTTTTACCTACCTGTGACCACGGACTACTGTGAAGTGTTCGAAACGTCAGGTGTCCAAAAATGTATTTTCGAATACCAAAATATACGCGATTAATCCAGTTAAATAGTTTCATTTAAAATGTATAAAAATCAAAGATCTTATTGTATATATACGTTACAAAATAGGATAATATTTCTTACGATTGGTGGAAACCGTCGAATAGTGTTCAATGATTTATTACTGATTGTACAAGAGATGATAATAAATTATTATATTATCAGACACAAAATACTTTTGTATTTTGTTTATACTTCAATGGTTCTTTTTATTTAGTTGTGAAAGGCTTTATTTATGCTTCGATTTCTTATTAGGAAAGCTTATTGGTATGTCATAAAATTCTGGAGTACAAGTAGTGTTAATATACGAAGTTATATTAAGTTGAAATACCCAAAAAGTGAGTTACGACATAGGGGATATATTGGACGGCATCACGGATGGTCCGAGGACTTAGACTAGCCATCTCTTTTTCTTTTGGTGGATACGGTAAAAATGTTGACATAAATATAATATAATCTGCAATAACACTTATCTCCCCGTGGAAGTAGGTAAGTCTAATAGCAGAATACTATCTGTTTAATTAAGGTACCTCTTTGTAAGAGGGATCACCCCAACGCCCCGGTGGGCCTCCTGCTACTGATGCGGGAGCGCAGGTCAACTAAGAAATCCCCATAGGTCTATTCTGTCTAATGCACTGGTTAGAGTGTTTTCGAGTGCAAAACCTCACCCGAGACGGCTACTTAATGGAAAAACTTTATTATAATAATATTATTAAGGCAGCAGCTGAAATTTCATCATAATAAAACACATATGTCATTATGTGTTTAGAGAAGAAATGGAATTAATATTCACTTTCCAACATCGGAAGTCCATTCAAAAACTGTAAGTAAGTTGAAACAAAAATATTATAAATATACTTGTGCAATACAATTAACTTTTCTACTCACAGTAATTATTGGGTATTAAGTCTGGCTCAGCATCATCATGGTCGGCGGTCTTCTCCTGAGGAGCGGGGGGCTTCCGCGGCTTGCGTCGACGTCTCGCGGCGCGCCACGCGGCCAGCGCCAGCGCGAGCGCCGCGCCCGCGCCCGCCACTGTGGCCCCCGCAGCACCCGCTGCGCCCGCACCCAGGGAGCTTTCTGATGCTTGGAGAAAAAATAAATTATAAATAACTATGAAAGTTAATTCGGTATATGTACAGCTTAATAAGATCTTTGATTTTAGCGACTTTTATACATTTTAAATGAAACTATTTTAACCGGATTAATCGCGTATATTTTGGTATTCAAAAATACATTTTGGACACCCGACGTTTCGAACACTTTACAGTAGTCCGTGGTAAAAGTAGACTCACCTCTACCTGACTCGGAGTCATGTATTTTCGAATACCAAAATATATGCGATTAATCTGGTTAAAATAGTTTCATTTGTACAGCTTAATAATATTGAAGAAATTATTAATACATTCATCCGTTTGAAGGAAACCCTATAAAAGAACGAAAGAAGAAACATCCTAACAGTATTCATATTAACATTTAAATTAATAACCTTTATTAAACAAAGACAATTACATGTCCAGAGAAAAAGATCGTCATTTAGTGTAAAACGGGTTTCATTTGAAGTGGCAGCAAAAACAAAAGCACGCTTAGATCCACGGTTATTTGCAAATCACCGCGTCGGCCGCTAGTGTCGCGTGTGTCGCGTGTGTCGCGTGTGTCGCGGGTGTCGCGGGTGTCGAGTGTCGGCCCCCTCGCTCTCGCCGGTGTCCTCACTCGCGCCGGATTAGTCCAACATTCGTCACATGGCACTTTCGGCTGTAATTGAAATACCGCACTCGGACTGCGGAATTACGACCGAACGAATTATTTTAATTAATTACGAATTATTAAATGGTGTTTTGTTATGATTGTATAACAAAAGGCATGCAGATATTGAATCGAATAATATTTTTTCCACTTTCACTTTACAGGTTTGACTCCAATAAACATGTAAATGTATATTGAGTTTATTCAAAACTAATATAGAATTAATTTAGTTTGGTTAAAATCGATAACTAAATTAGAATAAACAGCACACAATCCATATCATCTGTGCATTATACAGCATTCATATCAAGCTTTGTTCTGTAAGTAAACAATACACAGGAATTCTAGAGCAACTACAGCTCACTACTTCATATTGCGTTTTATATTCAGTTTTTCTGAGTTACTGACTTAAAAGACATATTTCACTAAGAACTTTGTTCGTACGTTTAACGTAAATATATAACTTCACGATCTTGTATTGATTTTATACATTTACTATAGAAAACTTGGAGTTGAGACACATTAAATAATAAATTGAATATAAAACCCAAGTCATTTTACGGTTAGTGCAGGTGGACTACGAATAACGGCACGACAGTGTCAAAAGCAATTAAGTCTTAGCATTTTCACAGCTATAATTAACTAGCTTTTCTTTATACTATTAATATTTATTCTTTCATAAAAGATGAGAGAACTGATGTCTCTTAGAAAAAAATACGCTATAGTGAAATGTGTTTAAAATCTTAGTACAGATAGAATGTACGATTCAATTGCGTTTATATGAAGTCAAAAAAATGTCAAACCTGTTTGCTAAATATATAATTTCTTTCCCTTTTAATATTATCTTGATATAAAACTAATAATTGATATAATCTCACACACTCTCAGACACTCAACTTCACAGATAAGTTAACAAAACGTAGTGCTCAGACTCTTCGTTATCCATATTTAAAAAATAGAAAAAAAGGACCATTAAATCTCTATAACTAATAAGCCTAGTTGTATAAACCTCTAAAGCATTTAGTAGAGTTCCATATCTCGTACAGTACATAGAGGTTGTTTTAAACTCGGCAGACATGATGAAATAACTAAAAACAAGCAAGAGCGGAACACTTGATAGCATTAAATGCACATATTTAAATGAAACGAAGCTACTCCAAGGCACAGCAGCAAATCTCAAGCTGTTTAAGCAATTGAGCTAATGAGCGTAAACCCATCGTGTAAAGAGTATTTGAATTGTGAAGTGAATTAATTAACCAGCTCTCATCCTGCCTAGATTTATATTCTGATTGTATGTTTTTATAATTTGTATATGTATGTATATATTTTTATTTAAAGAACTTAGTGCCACGTCACTTATTGTCCCACTTTTTGTGAGAAGCGTTGTAGGTGATACAATTGGTAATTGAAATTATTAGATCGATAATATGACTTTATTATTACAACACTCATAGTGTAAACAAATATATATATATATATATATATATATATATATATATATATATATATATATATATATATATATATATATAGTTGTGTTAAAATACACTAGTTAATGATGTATTTATGATTCAACGTTGAATTCCTTAGTTCGCAAAAAAATAATGTGATTTCAGTTAACTTAGTTAACAACGTAGGTTGTGATCTCATTTTGTAAACACCGTTGTTAATTTAGTTTTTTTATCACCCTTGTAATAATTTTTTGAGGCCGGTCGTGGCGCAGTGGGACAGCGTCTGACTGTAACGCGATCGGCTGTGGGTTCAATCCCCACTCGGGGGAGTGATTATATTTAAATAATTTTCAATTCTTCGCTCTGGTAAGACAAAGTGATTTCCACCACTCAACACGCTATGTCTCGAATTCGGTGGAAAGCGGAGTACGGAGTGTCTTGACACTAGGTATTTTCTCTCTACCCTGCTATGTGGGATAAAAGCGTGAAGCTAAAAAAAAAGAAAAAAAATTGTTGAGGCAACAAGTGGAGAGGTTTATTGTGAGAAGCCGCAAATTACATAGAGAACCTTGTGAGGTATTTGCGCTATGGTAGATATAAGGAAATTTGTAAGAATTTCAATAAAGTACATTACATAATTTATTATTAATTATATTATTATTATTAATTCAATTAAAGAAATGTTTTTAAAAGAAATGTATGAAAGGAATTCTACTTGCATACGATAGCCCATTAAGCACGGCGCGGTGCGGCGCGGCGTGTCCGCGCTACATGAATATTAACACGCGGCTGTTAACTGAATTATCTTTTATACAAATATTTTTTATTCCTCTTCAAGTAAATCTAGTATCTAGGCACTTTACATATTCTTCATATATGCTACTCATACACTTGCATACGATTTCTTTTCTTTCAAAGGAAAAATGGTGTTATGTGTGTAATGTAAAGGAATTCACATTTGATTTAGGTACTTTCCTTGGTAATTAGATAATAAATATTTTGTTATTTGTCAGATAATCCACCAATTATCTTAGTTTTCCTATATTATCGTTGTCTTATTAATATGTCATTCTTTATATATAGTTATACCATACATAAGATAGATATAAAATGCTTCACACTGTCCGGTATTCTGTAATTTCACGTAATCCGCGTTCCTGAGTCCGTGTGAGCACGTTACAACCGCAAACGTGAATGGATTAAAGGAATTGCATTGGCGATGTCGATGGACTTGAACCCCGCCTCCCCGCGTGGCGCGCCCGGCCGCGTCGCGGTCCGCCGCACTCGCGCGGTCTCTCGGACACCGTGCGAATATTAAGCCTGTGCTCATGCGGAGACAGTCTTTTCGAGTGTCGGATATTTTAGTGAAAGACACTTGGCAATACAAATATTGATATTGTAGGTTATTTATGTAACATCTTTAGTTATTTAACAGAATTCTTTGTTAATTATTTTTGCATTAAAGAACGAAGACTAAATGAAACGGACGCACGCGTATATACAGTGATAAGTTACTATTTCTCTTGAATTTCACTCCACTCACATTTAAAGACTGTACTTACTACGTTAGCGTTAATTGCTCGGAATGCTATTATTCCATAAAACTTTGCCAATAATATCAAATCAGCGATCTTCAATAATATATAAAATACATATATAGTAAGAAATAGTGTAACAGAAACGCGTGGAACTAAACCGCTGCTGATGGAACCGATACGACATAACGTAGGCGTGTGTTGTTCGAGCTCGAGCTCGCACCGAGTTTACTTCAATAATTAATGAGCGCTGGCCAGGTGCGTTCGGAGGTATGCAAATTTCATAGCTCCACGCCTCAGAGTACGGCTGTACTGTACTGTGGGCAATATATCTTGGCGATCCAGGCGGTTGCCTCTTAAACAGGTACATTTTCATCCAATCGATACCTGTTGTGTCGGCCTCTCCTATATCTTACACGATTTAGTTGAATCATTTATAGAGATTCAATCATTATAAATATATTGAATATTACAAACTTTGTCCCGCCGAGCTGAATTCATAAAATATGAAACTTGAGATTTTCTTTGCAAGTTCATCGACTGCTTGTAGTATAACCGTTTGTCCGAGCTGCGCCATCGCTGTGAGATTCATGGAAAACTTAATTCACTATTCATACTTTCATAAGTATTAAATAGGACTTGAACCTATTTTGATCGTAAATTGTATGAATTTCAATGTAATATGATTATTTATTAGTACAAAATATCACATCTAAATTAAGTAGAATCGAACTGAGCATAATTGTTGAAAGGCTTGAGGCTAATTATATAATTAATATAATTATACAGAAAGAACATTTAAAATAGCAGCATATTAGCAGCATTTAGTACAAGGCAAACTGCGCAAAGACCTTAGCGACGAAAACAGCTTCGACACGAGCCGTTATCAACGGACTTCTAACTTTTTAACTTGATATCTGTTACGAAAGTGGATTTTCCTAATCAATACTAATTCGATTGATTTCTCCTGCTATCATCCCCTCGCAGGATCTTGTTATGGAGAAATTACTTGGTACAATGGAATTTTACATCTTTTTTAACACTATCTTATTAACTTCTATCTATCTACATATTTATTAAACTCTTGGTGTTGTTATACACACCAGACAACCAGACTGTAACACGAATATATTTTAAGTTATTTCGATTATTATTTAAAAAAAAAAGAAAAATATCGTGGCATTTTATCCCACGGGTATACTTAGCCTTGCTTCAGTCATGACGTTTATTTAATTACTTATATATTATTTTTATTGATTCATACTCTAGTTTTGCGTATATACGTATATAAAAATTAAAATATATTTTTGCTCCAAAATCTAGACCGAATTTGCCATTGGATCTAACTTATCTATTGCAATACATAAAATTATATTGGCAACTAGAAAAAGCTCGATTTCCAAAGCATTCTCACCAAATAAGCGAAATTTGGGATAAACATCTGACAAAACTATGAATATAGAGGGTGTTTTTGCAAGTACGCCCACATTTTATTACTTTTCTATACACCGTTGTATACGTCTCGCGACAGAGCATTTCGATTTCCTTCATCCATCACGATACGATATGAGCGACGCGTTTGTGGCAACAACAAGAGCAAAGTGTATTGAAAAAACTCACATAACTTCAATTATCGCATACATATATTTTCCTCAATGTATATCTACATCTATAAGTAGATATTTAGTAGGAATAATGAAATTATTCATATTTCAATTAATAAGGAAAAAGGTGAATATCTTATTTCAAAAACTAGTAAATTGTTTTAAAATTACTTTAAGAATACCTTCCTTCGTTTCTCTAAGTTCTCTAAAACTAACAAATAAGCAGATTTCTCTATTTGATAAAGAGATTTAAATAATAAACTCCCCCAAACAGGAATCAAAGCAACAAGTATCACATCTATCTTCAGCCAAGTTTCCACTGAGCATGTCAACTGCAATTTATATTACCGTATTATTATGTGCCTTTCGATTCAATAAAGAACAACTCAAAGTGGTACAAAACATGGAAACAGAATTAGTTCCACGAAGAAAAATAAGCTGTTATTTTTCTTCAGTACCGGTAATTACTCGGTACTCCCGCAACAAAAGTAGTTCACTATCTGTCTACAGTACAGCAGAGTTATCACAGATGAATTGATATTCAGGAGATACGCGATATTGAACGTTGTTGTACTGGGATGAATAGGCTACAACTGATGTACAGCGCATGTAACACTAACAGCCAACTGATTGACGTTATGCAAATAGTTTAGCCAGTCTTTAAATAATAATTTTTTTGGTATATTGCTTCTTTAAAGATACTTCATTATATCGTTTTAGTAAAGATATATTCTATAAATATATATATACATATATATATATATATATATATATATATATATATATATATATATATTCACGCTTTTTATCCCACATATCAGACTAAACAGATAGTACCTAGCATCAAGACACTCCATAATTCGCTTTTCACCGATTTCTAGATATTATGTGTTGAGTGAACTCAAAGCCGCACTTTGTCTTAGCAGAGCGAGAAAGTGGAAATAATTTAAATATAATCACTCGCCCGAGTGGGGATCGAACCCACAACCGATCGCGTTACAGTCAGACGCTGTCCCACTGCGCCATTACCGACCCCGATAAGATTATTAATCATGAAATATTTAAATAAATTCTATAATGTCATATATTCCTTATTTTTCTTCTGACGTAAACATGTTGCATGTTAAATAGCCAAACACAATAATGTACTTTATCCTATCGAAACAATACTAAAAACTATCTTAAACAGACTGTGTGTGGGAACTGAACCCCAAACCACTGCGTAAACATAAAGTGTGTACAATTGTGTGTCACAATTGCTTCGAAAATTAATTCTCAAAACACATATAAATAAATATAAGGATCAGGATTAGGTTTGCAGCTTCACAATGAAGTAGGCATGGCATACAGAGCGTCGTGCGTGGAGGCGTAGAGAGGTACGGCGCGCAGTGCGTGCTCGTTAAGGGATGAAGTCACCCCTTTATACAATATATTCACGTTGATTTGCCTTATCGACTAATTGTGTCAACTACAACGCAACGATACGTACGTGTTTGCATTTTCTGATGAGACGACATTAATGTGTACACAGCCTTAGAATATTTAATAAACTAGACTGTAGCTCTACGTAGTTGTATTACTGAAATCAGTATTTGTTATTATGATAGTGATGTTTTAGCCCAACCATTTATTTATATCAAAATAAAACAAATGAAAAAAAAATAATTTTAAATATTTTCAAAACAATTTGCGCCGAAATTGGAGCTCACGAGATTCCACGATAACCGTTTCATTGAACAATTTGAAAATGAATATTCTTCTATTTACAATACAACATGCAAAACACTGAAAAATGGGGCCTAATTAGTTAGTTCATAGCGGAGAGCAATGTATATGATAATAACACACTAACACCAACAAGTATGTATAACTAGAATTAGTTTTCGCTATATTTGAAATAAGTGGGTCAAGCTAATAGGTGATACAAAGTTTTAATAGGTAGAGTATTTGAAGCGCAGGTCCGGCGCAGGTGATTACTTGCTTATCAGTACCGACGCAGCGTTTCCAAGAGCAAAGTCCCATTTTGCCAGGCAACGGCACTTCTGCGAGCATTCCTAAGTTCCAGGTAAAGTTGGGAACAAAAAATTCTCGTGCTGAGAGCCAATTTAGAAAATCTTAATGGTTGAGCTGATGCTGCAAACTTTTTATCGGAGTGGTTCCGTCGATTGGTTTGTTGGAGGCGACCGGGGCTATCTTTGTCTAGCTGAAATAAGTAACTGTTACCCCCTCGCTTCGATAACGACTTGTTATAATTTTCAGGTGGCATTTACTTTTATTATTATAGAAATTAAAGTTTATATAAAAATGATTATAATAAATAAATAAATATATATATATATATATATATATATATATATATATATATATATATATATATATATATATATATATATATATATATATATAAACAATATTGGTTGAGGGAATTGAATTAATATAATTTATACTGTCAATTACTTCTTACATTAACTATTACTGTTCCCATATATAAGTATTATATACGAAAAATGTTTCTTAAGACACACGCACTGGCTAGCCTTAATAACATCTTTGATTTTCACAATCATAACACATTTCAAATGAAAATTAATATTAAAAAAAAAACATTTTAAGAACTTGACGTTTCGAACACAAAAATTAAAACTTAAATAACAGTTAAAAATTATACAAAAAGCTTTGATGTTAATTTATTTAGTGTGTATGGAACTCGTACACTTGTATACCTGTAATTTATTCATTTCCCTCCGGTTCGCTAATCACGCGTCATTATTTAGCAACGGGAATTGATACGCTTGGCGCGACGCTGCTGATACGTGGTGTACATACAGTGGTGACACACGACAGGTTATGACTTCCGGAACAGATCCGAAAAAATAATGAACTCGCTCACGCTGCAATTTTGCAAGCAAACCACGGAACAGTTATTATAGACCCATTTGAAGAGAATAGCACGCTGCGTTGAAATTACGTTCGACAATTATCAGAAGTAATGTAGGCAAAACAAATAAAAACAAAATTAGTTTTAATAAATTACTTACAATAAATTGTCGGGAATAAAAAGGAAATTTGAATTTTGACAACCCTAAGTTTCATTAGCGTTACCATTAGAGAGAAAACCGCTTTGACGCCAATACGGTGGTTTATAATAATTAAAAACGTAATTTGCTAAATATTTTCAATATGTTTTAGTAAGCCACATAAAACGTTAAAACGCGCGCATGTGCAAATAGCTTAATTGGCTTTCTATTTCATAGTATTAGTCTATCCGAATCGGCAATTTCGGAATCAATATAATTAAAGTAACATAGTGTAAACAAACGAGTTAACGCTGCCTAATGGTTATACATTATCCAGTCGAGCGGGCGCCGAGCCGTGTGGAGTTCATATTCATAAAATTGCAGTCATCATTTCAATAATTTCCACACTAATCCAACCCCCAGTACTCGTCAGTATATAATGTAATATAACCTAAATGACTAAAGTTCGGGACATTTTTTATCAGATTGAGAGATACTGTCGAGAGAAAAACTTGGTAAAGCAAAACTTAGTTTGAACCTTTGATAAAAATCTTAAGAATATAGTGTTTATAAGACTAAAGGGAAAGAAATGGAGTGAAAAAAAGTAAAGGAAAACAAAGCAAACTGAACAACAGCTTTTTATATACCGTACTTCTTATATATTTTATGTTAGCGTTTATAACATTTGTTGAGAAACACGATTCACGCCGGGAATGCAGTATTGATTTTTATAAGATTTATGTATGTATATTAAAGAAAGTTCTTTACCAAAATAATCTAAGTAAACATACCGTTATCGTCGCCATTATGCGTATTCCTAAGCGCCAGTCATTTCCCGAAGAGTGTCCTTTTGCCACATTACGTTACACCGCTTTCTCTCCGATAGCGTATAAGAATTTCTGTTAGTCCTCGAAGCTCTATTCTAGCAAAGAAGCTTACTAAACTGGAAACTAAAAAGTTTGCACTTTTTCTTGTGAAGTACTAAAATTTGTTCCATTTAATCCCATTCTGTGCTGTATTAACTAAGTTTTGTTCGCAGATTTACTCACGAAGCATTTCTGGTATGATTGATCCGCGCTCCGTGCTTTATTCTTTCATTTCATTTGAGCGTTGTAGATATGTTATATTTTTTATTTATAGATCATCACTGTGGAAAAAATAACCCACAATTATCGTATGTGGCTAATGTTTGCTTGTATTTAACTGGATATTTTGCTTTTCCAACCAATTTACACTATCTTCATAATCTAATAATAACCAACTCTATTAGTTTTAAATGAAACTTCATATTATTCGTGAGGTGCAAATTGCTCTGAGAGGAGACTCCGCTCCGTCCGTCAACCGTTCATGAATGATTCACGCGTCTTATAAACACAATTACTGTACTAACTATGCCATATATTATGTTATATATTTGCACTTAATTAATCATAGCTCGCGACGTCAATCTAACTAGACGCCTTACTTGAATTATATAGTAGTGGCAATGAGAGTGGAACTGAAAGTGAAACTGAGATTTACATATATACTATATATATATATATATATATATATATATATATATATATATATATATATATATATATATATATATATTGATCGCTTTTAGGTTTTTATATTACAACGTTGTTTGTTTTGAATATTTCACGTCAACGGGATCTCTCGTACATTTGTATGACGCGTAATATATGCATTGCAACTGCAGCTTATATGTTACTATTTGTAATATTTCTTTAAAATATTGCCTTTCTTTCACGTTCCTTTCGAATTTAAGCTTTAAGTTAGTAAATTTCATACACAATTATCGTGGACGGATAGAGTCATCACTAGGTCATCACTAGGTCATCACTAGGTCATCACCACACTATACAAATATAGTCAATTTCAAAAGTCTCTACTCTGGTAAGACAAAGGGCAGTGTTCAGTTCCCCATGCACGTACGCATTGCTTCGATAACGAGCGGAGAGTGACAAACGAAGTGTGTTGTCACTAACCCTGTCCCTGTACCCTGGTAAGCGGGTGATACCATGAAACTGGTATACTTTGCTTTTCCTCTCATCAAAAACAATATATCGTAGATTGTAGAGATCCAGAAATAACATTTTATTCTCAATTCCGATCAGAGTATTTATGTGTGTTTTTATATTACCCTGAGCACAAGTAGAGTGTTAATCAAGTGCACGTCGCGGGTCACGTGGTCGCCCACTCAGCAGTAATGGTGTGTGCTTGGCGTGTGAGCGCGCGTTTGTTAACTGCGCTCCAATGACAGTTAGAAAAAATATAATATACGTATGTAAATTATAGTTAATAAAAATAAAATTTAATTGATTTAAAAAATCTTAAAATTTAGAGGCGCGGGTTCAAATTCCAAGTTTTATATGTTTTATTATAAATTATTTTCTAATCCTTAGTGTGGCAAATATGTTTTTCGCCATCGTAGTGAAGAACCATTGGACAAAGCCCGTATCTATACTCAATCACAGCCGCGTTTTGATTTGAAACCTAAAGAGGTATGTATCACCTCTCAACTTACGACGATATATTGTATGAAAACAAACATATTTAAGCTGCTTTATTTAGAAAAACCTACAAACTATTTAATTACAACTATCTATCTGAGTACGTTGGTATCGAAGTAGTATCTAAATAGCAAAGTGTTTATTTCCCGCCACGGGCCGGTCACGTCCCCGCGGCGGTGTGTGCTGAGCGCATGAGCTCGCTCGCGCTCTTTATTAACTGCACTCCAATGGAAATACCACTTATATTAAAATAGACTACCTGCCGTTTTCCGTGTTCCGCGTGTCACCAAATTTCTTATTATCTCATTTAAATTTAAAATATATGATACTTAATGGTTTCTTTCTCGAAGCATATTGCTATAGTCTCCATGTATACAGCAGTTATATAAGGAATAAAGCAATAGAATAATGTTGATTTAGGATTTCATTTATAACGATACTAATATTCCATATTTACTAACGTACAAGAGGGCAGGTGTAGGGAAAATATATAAGTATATATTTTTAGTACGCAGTAACAATAGATATTAGAGATACATAGATAGAGATATGAAGTGACTATGAAAATATTGCAAACCCAGTTTATATGAATGCTACAGAGTGTATTAACAAGTGTCAAGATACTCATAAACACTGGAGACTAGAGAGCTAGCTTCAGAACAAATTTAATTAAATAGAATATAACAAAAAAGAAAACGCTTTCGTCCAAATAAACAGCGTGTAGAACTTTTATTAAGTGATGACTGTCGACGGTCTCTTGTACCGCTTAATAAGCGGCTTCACGCTTCAACATCAAGACTGGAATGCTTTTACGTTAGTTTTATCAATATGAGAGTTGAAACAATACACCAATTACGTGTATAGACTTAATATAAGATAGCGATTGTTTTATAATAATCATAATATATTTTCGCAGTATTTCGTGTGTCTATTGCATACAGCCACCACGCGGCTGTCAGAGAGAATCCAGCTTAAAAGCAATAAAAGTGCGGTATTAATGTCTTAAATTAGGTTTTCACTAAATGTGTGTGAAGATAAAATATATATATATATATATATATATAAATGTATATATATATATATATATATATATATATATATATATATATATATATATATATATATTATTTCGAATACCAAAATATACGCGATTAATCTGGTTAAAATAGTTTCATTTAAAATTTTCTTTATGTTTAAATTTTATTTGCTTGAGTGAATAAGAAAAATATATTAATAAATGAAATGTTCAAATTCAGCCTCCATCTAGTTAGTAGTTAGGTACTACTCGTTAGTAACAAATTCAAAAACCACCGCACAGTACAACGGAGGAAATACTAGCAAACGTTAAATAAAATATGAACACAAATATAGCGGAACAGATCGCGCTCCGAATGAACGAAACCCGTTTGGTTCTGAGAGTAAAAACTCTCATTACGTGTTACGTTTTGGAGCGACTTCTCTAAACATTCCAGTTTACTAAGACCTGGATCGATGTGTTTGTTTTCAATTCCCTTCAAAAATGATTGCCGCCTGTTTGCTAGCGCCGGCGGCGGCTCCATAGCTCCACGTAGCACCCCGTAGCGCAGCGTAGCGCCCCATAGCGCCCTACTCCACTGGGAGGCAACTCTGGACCGACTTCGACTCACTTTTGCTTAATCCTTCACTCGAGCAAACATTTCAACAAATTTGGGTCTTGTTAGTTTATTAAATTTTCGAATTTATTATTAACTTGTGCCGATGGCGCGCGCGTCGGCGCACTCGCGTCCGGACTTACCAAGTGCGTCAACGTATTTAAATATGTACTGGATTTATTTACAGTTCGTGTAAACTTAGTTTGTTATTCGCTAAGTAAGTTATGAAGGCACTCTCGTTTACGTTATTGTTCTTGTAAAAATAATTTCAATAATTTTGTTCAGGAAGTAAAACTGATAAAATGTATTATTAAATTTGAGCAAAAGAAAAAAATGAAATGTGGAATTGGGTTCTTTTTTGCCCATCCTTTGTTATTTGTTACGGTTATACCTGCGAAACTGCACTGAATATAAATGTTGTTTTTATTTTTTAAACAAGATATGAAAACTATCTAAAATTTGCTTTCAATAATTATATTAATAGTATTTTCAAATTACGTTAAAGCTGTAAATCCCCAAATAGATTATACGATTAGTCAAACTTATGATGCAACGGGTAGATACCTACGTTATAATGGAAATTCATATAAGTTAGTAAATAGAAATAGAGGGTGAAGTTGTTGGCCGCAACTTTGACTGTGCAGCAATTTTGAAGTTACGCTGAGCTCGCGCGCTCTGAATTTTTTCCTTCTTTCATAAGCAATTTCAACCCGCGCGCTACACATATAAGGAGTTTAACGAAAAATTCCATCTTGGACTCATACAACCTATTATTACGAAAGAAACAGTGTATGTAAAAATATCGCTATGTTTTTGCTTGAAATACCAAACCTATCGAACGTGCATACTTGATGGTAATATCGTGTTCACGGTAAAGTCGATGGCTTCAGGAATCTCCTTCAGAAGTTGAAGTGGACTATATTGATGTAGAGCGGTTAAGAGCTTTGTAAGGTATTTGCATAAACGTATTGCGCCGACGCTCCCTGCCGCTTGTATGCTTCAAATAATAAACTTTTATATTTTATACGTGAAACATATCAACAACACGAGAACATCTTCAAACAATAAAAGGACAAAATCATAATAAGATTTTTGATTTTCGTGATTTTTATACATTTTTAATGAAACTATTTTAACCAGATTAATCGCGTATGTTTTGGTATTCGACAATACATTTTGGACACCTGAAGTTTCAAACACTTTACGGTAGTCCGTGGTCATAGACTACTGCAGACTTCGAGTCAGGTAGAGGTGAGTCTACCTGTGACCACGGACTACCGTAAAGTGTTCGAAACGTCAGGTGTCCAAAATGTATTTTCGAATACCAAAATATACACGATTAATCCGCTTAAAATAGTTTGGTTTAAAAGGAAGTTATCACATTTTGTTGCATCAAATCTAATATTTCATTTACAACTTTATGAGACGACGGTACATGGATATTGCCGAAAGCTCCGCTCGGTGACACGTGAGTACGTAATATTTAGTAAAGTGTAAATATGTTTGCTGGAGCTTTGATATCAATTACGCCGCACCAACACCCATGAGACGGCTAAACGGCTAAACGAGATCAAACGGCTGATATTAAAAACCTTTTCGTAAGTTGCGGCGCTCTCAGGCGAGAAATTAAAGGTTCGCCCGAAGGTTAGTTTTTCCAGTGATTTCGTCATGTGACTGATGGACCATTTTTCTTCACATTCGTTTAAGAAAATATCAAACGGTCGATTGGCGACTAGCGATAAAGTGCGGGTAAAGAGTTTAGGAAACATTGGCACAGGTTTTTATAATCATTTCCGGAGCACGCCGGGCTCGGGGCTGCGGCGGCGCGACCACGCACCAACGGTAAATAGGTCATCGTCTTTAAAAAATGAACGTGACCCACTACATTGGCCCTTGCAACTTAAGTTATAAATATTTAGTCAAGGTTGTTACACCCTCAAAACGTGACTTGATTCGCTATGAAATATATTACTTTATCTCTATTTTTTGGACCCTCGAGAGGGGAGTTTGCGTTTAATATTTTATTTTAAGTACTGTTGCGTCAGTGGAGTGTTACGAGATATAACTAAGGACGAGGCAGGACCTCCGGTGGGCGTACTGCATACATTGGTAGAAGCAACACGCTTTAAATCCATGAGGGTTTTGTACCACGTAGTTTAAAAGCAAACTTTAAATAATTGCAGGAAACAAATAAATAAATAATTTCAGCAAGTTCTAACCATTAATATTTGATTATCCTCAATTCACTCATCGTCTAGATAATCTTAAATACAATTTCTATATGATAGTGACATTTTTAAGAAACGTAAAAAATATTTAATGTACCGGGACTCAAACCCGCACTTCATGGAAATTATTTAAGCGCTGTGACCACTATGCCATACATTTTATTCTACAACCTTAAACGCTTGCAAACTGATTTTTTTATTAGCATTAATGTTTTTATTACCCTCAGTGTTTAAATAATTATTAAGAAGTTTAAAAATATCAAAAATATACACTGTCATATTTTTCGCTCTTATATCACTAAAAATATCAAGCAGAAATGAGCGGAAATGTAAAACAAACAAGTCCGAAAACCAACATCGACAAAATATCGCGCATGAGACAGCGCGGACGAAGATAAATTCCATAACGAAATGAAATGGAGTATAATGTATCTAAGTCAAACTTGAGGGCAGATGTAGTTGGGAAGCGAATCTCGACCGAGACATTAAGAGGGGCTCTTGATTAATCTGGCGGATCTTGGCGAGCCTTAATTAAAATGGGATTATCTTAAGGCTGCAGAGGCTTCGCCGGTAAGAAGCTATCCGCCGGTTTCCTCGTACCTAATTTTTTCCTATCGCCCCTCGCGCCGGCTAATGAGTGTTCCGATAAAAAGAACTAGATTTTCGCTTAGTTCGCGCCAGCTATTTATCTGGAAAGGAAAAACTACAACTTTCTTCCGCTTGCGTTTCCGCCAGAGACGTACTGGATTTTATTTCTTTTAATGAATTATTTTGAGATCAATTTTAAATAATTAAGTTGTTTTCATTTGTCTCAATATAAGTTTAAAGATTATTTAATGCGTAGTATTAATTAACGTTGAGGCCAGTCGTGGCGCAGTGGGATAGCGTCTGACTGTAAATGCGATTGGTCTTGGATTCGATCCCCACTCGCGGTAGTGATTATATTTAAATTATTTCTACTTCCTCGCTCTAGTAAAGACGAAGAGCGGCTTTGAGTTCCACCACTCAACACGCAACGTCTCAAATTCGGTGGAAAGTGAAGTGCGGAGTGGCTTAACACTAGGTACTTTCTGTCTACCCTGCTATGCAGGATAAAAGCGTGAAGCTAAAAAAAATAACGTAGCTTTATAATAAGTCATAATGTAGTGATTTTTTACGAGGATTACTTTAACGAAATTAATATAACAGGAAATAAGTAAATACTCGTGATACTGTTCGTTATTGGTGTGATAGATGTTGGAAACTGACAGAATTTATAGTAAACTAAATATTAGTTAATAAAAAGCTTCAAATTTGTAATTATTATCACAATACAAAACTCATACAAATCAACAAAATTTCATATATACATATAGAAATGATATTTCATAAGTAAATATTATAAATATTAATCTCATAAGTTGAAATATACAAGTAAATAACATAATACTAAAACAATCCTTTAAAAACCTAATAAATACGTTACACGAACAGCAACTGGCAAGTATTCGTCAAAGCCGGATGAGAGCGTTCATAATGGGTCAGACACCCTGTTTTGCGCGACATCAATTGAATCGAGGAGACAAATGTAAGAGTCGTTTATCGAGGTCTCGAGTTGCAAATCCTTTATTGCGGTCGCGGCGCTCATAACGCGGGTCGAGGCCGGCGTCAAATCTTGTGAACGTTTCGGCCACTTTCCCTCTTTACTTCACTCCACTCCGCTGTATATCCTCGGCCTAATGTGTTCCCTAATAATTCGGCGGATGAGCGCCGCCACTTGCGGGCCGCTCCCTCCCGCGGGACGCAGTCTTAGCTCCCAAATTGAGTTTCGCTCAGTGATTCGAGGAAACGAGTTACGCGATCGCTTCATATATTTTTATGGCATAAAGTTTTTTCGTCTTACGTTAAATAGACGATGTAATGAAAGAAAAATACGTATGGCTTTTTTAATTTAATGACCAAGATTAATTATCTATAGATTGACTAATTACATTATATATATTAATACGTAAAGCAAAATCTTTGTACTGCTTTTTACGAAAATTACGTGAACTGAAAAGTATGAATTTTCTCACAGTAATAATTTATATAGAGAAGGAGTGCAGAATGCTAATATTTTTTTAAAATAATGCAGAAACATTAATATAAAAAATATAACGCACACTACCACGAGCTTGATATACACGTTGCTAAGTCAACATATCAACAGACATCTTGTATGAGCAAAATTCAAAATGCACAAGTAATCATAAACTAAATAAATCGATAAAAGTTACCTGTTCTCTTCTCAGGATCAGGAAAGAAAAGGTCATCAAGCCTGGCCGGCGCCGAGCGTCCCTTGCTGTTGACTGCGACCGCCACCAGCCGGAAGCGGACCTCCCACTCCAGACCTCGCACCGTCCACGTCGGCTCGTCTGATGTCAGGTTTACTCTGAGTGTAAAAAGATTATTTGTAAGTAAAGTAAGTCATAGTGATGTGCACGTTTATACATGCATATAGGATATATTTAGTCACGTCTATGTTACAATGTAACACTTAAACTCGTTTAAACATATAGATAAATTAAATATATAAATTTAAAATACTTATAATATTTAAAATGGCCTTAACATAAAATATTGGTTACAAAAAATCACAATAAGGCAAATTGTTCATTTAAGAAGCAGGTAAAACAATCAAATTTTGCGTCCTTCCTTGTATTTTAATATAAAGAACCGTATTTCGGATCGCAAAGTGCAAATTGTTGAAAATATGTATTGAAACTTATATTAATTAAACAATATATCGGACCTGTATCTGTAGCGTATACTTTAATATTCGTTTGAAATGGAAATTGCGCCCCGGAAAGAGTTTCCATTTAAATATTTATGATGATTCCATTATGGCGCGAAGTAACACTCTGTCAATAATTTTTATGAATATCAAATAATTAACAATATGATCCATTTTTAACTTAGGCGTGTTGTAGGAATGCTTTAAAATTATAATGAAAATTGTACCGATTTTCATTGATTTTGTGTAGGTACTATGCTAAAGGTACTGGCTTCGATTCCCGTCGAGGACAAACTTTTGTGCAATAAAAGAAACTATTTTTCTTTTGATATTTTATATGCGTACTAAGTGTGGATGTTCATATATTTGCCAGTTTTCTAAACAACATAGCGCATGGCTACTACTACCACTGTGGGATAAGCCGATCCTCCGATTGTGAATTGAAACCTACATATATACATAAAAATAGAATTAGAGTGTCTGATTGTAATGTTAAAGAAATCACTTGTTACGAAATGTGATATACATACCAAAATAAATTTCTTTTACAATTTTTGTCTATTTATCTATATTTGAAATATATTATTTTCTTTTTATAACCTATATATATATATATATATATATATATATATATATATATATATATATATATATATATATATTAGATAAAGTAGTAAGGCAGTTTAAAGGCATTATATTATTATATTCGACTCCACAACTCTGAATAATAAAGTCTATTGAAACAGCCATTTTCACTAATAAAAATCCAGCTTCCACATGTAAAACACCTGTCGTTACAAACTTTACGGCATCGGGGTGTGCTAATGGGGCGAATTACATAGGAAACTTTGTTTGCAGCCAACATTCGTAATTTAAGGGCTGCCGGCACATTTGGACGCAGTGGCCGCGGCCTCTGGAGACGCACTACGTACGACGGTAATGTGCGGATAATTTACTATACGTATTTGTATAGTTATTGATACAGGGAACTGTTGCTATATGTCAGTGTATTTCTCTTGTTTATATTACCATTTAATGAACATTTAGAGAGAATTTATACTAAAACACAAATGCGTTTTATTACGTATTTTGTGTTATAATGGCAAACTATAATAAAGAAGTTTTATAGTAACTTTTTGTTGTAATGAAATAAGAAGACATGCAGGAGCTTAACTTAGCCAAGTGGACAGAAGAACTTAGTGTCAAGACACTCTGTTCTCCACAAGAAGACCGAATCTAATATAAAGATTTTGTTTCACATTTTAGAGAATCTTGCCTTACATGTTAGGTTGAATATAAAGACGTGTTTTGTCAAATTTAATGAAATTGACATAATTTTTAAGCCCTTAAGTTGGGATTGAGTCCGCTTCTTTCGTAAAATATTTATTCAGAATTGCTCGTTACTATAAGGTATTTTAAAGTACATATTCAATAAAGAATAATAATTTGATTTCCATGTTGAGAAATTGCTTTTATTGCCAACAATAAAAGTATTGAATATGCCCGAATGTGCCACTCGACGGCACAGTACCAGCCCGTATTAATAGTAATTGAGGATAGACTTTCAAAAGAATTAAAGATTTCTGTGAATATTTTTTTTTATTTAATTATTTGATATTAGAGACTATTTAGTTTAATGTTTTCTTTCAACGTCTCAACAGTCAGATAAACCTTAAAGCTGCGCTTTGGAATAAAAGAAAGGCAGAGAAATATAACCAATTTAAATATAATGAATATATTTAAATTGCTTTGCCGTGATTAGATTTCCAATTATTTTCACTTCGCTTTGGTAAGATAAAGTGCGGCGTTGAGTTCCGTCACTGAACACGCAATATCTCGAATTCGGCGGCATGTATATGAATGTGTATATATATATATATATATATATATATATATATATATATATATATATATATATAAACATTTTAGAAAAAAGTGTAAAAATTTTGAACGCAGCGGGATTCGAACTCGCGTTTCTTGGAAACCGTCCAAGCGCTCCGACTTATTAAAAAACAATCGTTTAACAACAGAGACAGTGTTATTCCATACTTATCATTAGAAAACAGTTTAGAAAAAACGTAATTAATTTTTTTTGCAGAGGATGGTAGACTTCATTTTACCACAGATTTCCGTATAGTAAAAGAAATAGCCCATTGAAGGAAATGTTTATTGAAAATATTCATTGAAATATCTCACTTTTCACTTTCTCAAGTCGAGTAAGACATTACGCATTACAGTACGTTTAATTCCACATATATTTGTTAAGAAATATATTTTCCCAAAAAAAAAAACAAAAAAAAACAAATTGACATAATTTTTAAGCCCTTAAGTTGGGATTGAGTCCGCTTCTTTCGTAAAATATTTATTCAGAATTGCTCGTTACTATAAGGTATTTTAAAGTACATATTCAATAAAGAATAATAATTTGATTTCCATGTTGAGAAATTGCTTTTATTGCCAACAATAAAAGTATTGAATATGCCCGAATGTGCCACTCGACGGCACAGTACCAGCCCGTATTAATAGTAATTGAGGATAGACTTTCAAAAGAATTAAAGATTTCTGTGAATATTTTTTTTTATTTAATTATTTGATATTAGAGACTATTTAGTTTAATGTTTTCTTTCAACGTCTCAACAGTCAGATAAACCTTAAAGCTGCGCTTTGGAATAAAAGAAAGGCAGAGAAATATAACCAATTTAAATATAATGAATATATTTAAATTGCTTTGCCGTGATTAGATTTCCAATTATTTTCACTTCGCTTTGGTAAGATAAAGTGCGGCGTTGAGTTCCGTCACTGAACACGCAATATCTCGAATTCGGCGGCATGTATATGAATGTGTATATATATATATATATATATATATATATATATATATATATAAACATTTTAGAAAAAAGTGTAAAAATTTTGAACGCAGCGGGATTCGAACTCGCGTTTCTTGGAAACCGTCCAAGCGCTCCGACTTATTAAAAAACAATCGTTTAACAACAGAGACAGTGTTATTCCATACTTATCATTAGAAAACAGTTTAGAAAAAACGTAATTAATTTTTTTTGCAGAGGATGGTAGACTTCATTTTACCACAGATTTCCGTATAGTAAAAGAAATAGCCCATTGAAGGAAATGTTTATTGAAAATATTCATTGAAATATCTCACTTTTCACTTTCTCAAGTCGAGTAAGACATTACGCATTACAGTACGTTTAATTCCACATATATTTGTTAAGAAATGTATTTTCCCAAAAAAAAAAAACATTATAAGTATTTCCTCCTGTGGAATCGAAAGTGCTACCACCGTGAACAATCAGACAATGCTCTATTACAAAATCATGACGTTTTCTATACAAGTCAGTAGTTTTAAAATATTAATATATGTAATATGCATTTTTTTATAAATTAACATATAATCTTAAAAACTTAAGCACACAGTTAATTAAGTAAGCCTTCACCGTCAGTGCCGCAGTAGTCATTTTTAAAAAATATGACTCATTAGCGTAAAACTACTCCACGGGGAGCTTTTATTTTGTAACCCTCTCGTACTTTTATCATCCCCTTTTTTAAATGAACTAATTCAAGTATTAATGTGCTCGCTAACTGCTATTGTTAGGTTCTTTTTAAAAAGTCATTATATTACCTAAGTTGTTTAGAATTTTTTTTAGCCAAAAGTGATGAAGATATTACGATAGGAGTGTCTTAACACTTTCCAATGTCAAATTTTGAAACGGACGAATTGCGAAACTTAGCGCCACTGATTAGTTTTATAATTGCGGGAATTTAATTTTAGCTTCACGCTGTATCCCTGACGAGGTAATCAGAGGCAACGGAGCGCCCAACTCTACGATCCCTGCACACCTCTTTCGCCTTGTCCACAGTCATTAACCTCTTCATACATGCACACGGAGGTCCCCATGCTTTCGTGACCTTTCGCCAGTATCTTCGGCACTGTGTTATCGAAGGTCAACCGAGGTGTGCGTCGACCTCTTGTACCACTCACCTTTGCCTCATAAATTTTTCTTACCATTCTTTCATTAGTCATCCTCTCAACGTTCCCAAACTACCTGAGCACGTTCTTCTTCATTCTTAATATTATATATTTGCTTAAGCCCACCAGTCTCCTTGGTGCAAATATGGTCATCGGTCATACACAAGCATTCCGTCGAGTGGGAACGTACCTCACGTCCATTACGGATCACAGTCACACGTCATAATAGAGGAGCGTGCTTTTGTAAAGGTATTGGTTACTGGTTCGATTCTACTCAGAGTATAAAACAAAATTAAAATTATTTTATTTATAAAATAATTTAATTGAAAAAAAATAATACTGGATGTCTGTAAGAACAGTTTACTGGCGACTAACGCTACAATGCCGCCTCAACTTATAGCAAGGCTTGACTTTACCTAACCTATACATATAACAATATATGTGATGTGTATGTCACAAACAAACTAACGTTATCTAATAAGCAGTCGTAAATAGTTTATTTCCTCTCGTAAAGGAATAATGCAGAGGAATTGACGATTGAACGGCGTTTTATACGTGCAGTAACGTTTAGACGCGACGGTAAAGTAAATGTTCAGAGTATTTTACTTGTCCTGAAAGAATTGCGTTCGTCTGAACGCCTTCTACCCTAGTTGTATGGAAATTTCTAACCGCCTGAAGAGTTTGTTAACATTGTTTCTTGGAAATACTATTTAAGTGCGAGTTGGTTGCACATAAATGAAACAATTTAACTGAATTTTACGTGGATATATATTTATAAACATAAACACATATATAGACAGAAAGTATGTAGTGTTAAGACACTCCGTACTCCGCTTTCCGCTGAATTCGAGATATTGCGCTTTGAGTGGCGGAATTCAACGCCGCGCTTTCAAGTGTTACCAGAGCGAGTCACTGAAAATACTTTAAATATCCACGAAGGAATCAAACCGACTACAGAGCCCGTTTACAGTCAGACATTGTTCCACTGCACCACGACTGATATTCGAAAATATATAAAAAAATTCCGAGCCCAGTACAATTGGTCGTGGTCACACATGGACAGTAGGCCACATAATGACAAAACCGAATATCATAATTTGATTATTAAATTATACTCATTAATACGGTTACAATAATATAATATTAAAACGGCTAAAACAAATTTAAAACATATTGCCGTGATATACTATAAAGCAACGCAGCGCCAAACGCTTTAGTCCCTTGTTTCACCTCTTCCACATTTTATTCATAAATTTGATTTAACTTTAGGTCGCATTTTGACATTTTAAAATTTTTTTACAAAGAAAAAAATCAGTAAGAGAAGACTCTTACTGTTTTTTTTATAGAAAAAGGAGACAAACGAGCGAAGCGGGACACCTGATGAAAAGTAGTTGCCTTCAACAACATTAGAGTTGCAGATGCGTTGTCGGCCTTAGGAGGAAAGTGGAAGGAGATGAGGGAAGGATGGGTGGGATAGGGAAAGCTGGCTTACATGACATCGAACCGGAACACATCATCAGATAATTGGCAATGTTTTATCATGATAGTGGTCAAGAGCCAGTCGGAGGATTAAACACCTACCATCAAATGAGTGGTATCCCCACCTCTTATGGGACGCTTTCCAGCAGCGGAGGGGAATTAAATTCTACCCCGTCCCGCCATGGAGAAAAATATAAAGGGTTTTAATAAAATATAGGGTCATGCAAAAGGGCATGCTAACTTCACTTCGATTATTAAGGTACTTATAACGTAGTTTTCTAATATTATATACATTTGTATTTCATAACAGTATATTGTGATAATTGTATTTTAGCTAATTATTTTAATCGTACTTTACTCAGGTAGAATATATTGTAAATACCTTTTGCTTTTCTCTCTCTCTCTGTCTGAATTATAGACGTTTTGAGTGTCAGAACAGAAGCAAAGGTAAGTTTAATAAATTGAAATACAATTATTACCCGAGTGGAGTCGAACCCACATATATCGCTTATACGATGATATACGATGGCAGTACTAAGCTATACAACATTTTAAAAAACGTATTAAAATTTTTGAACGCAGCGGGATTCGAACTCGTGCCTCTTGGAAAGCATCCGAATACCGCTGTGTTCAAAAATAATAATTTTCTAATCTTAAGTGTGGAATAACACTTTAAATGTAGTGAAATACTCTATACAACCAAATATATAACATGCGTTTAGATAAAAGACATCGATAAGTTATTAATTCTGATATAACAAGTAGCTCCATTCAGATTTCTTACACAGCGTCATCTTCCTCAGTCCCGCTTAATTATTTCATATAATCCTGAAGAAACATAAAGAGGAGGCCTTATTTAAACTAATAACAATATTTAAGGAGGTACAGGTATACCATGTCAGTTTCCTTGTTAGGCTCGAGTTTGGTGAATGTAAAATGTTACGAAAGTGACACTGGACACTTGCATCGTGTGAGTTAATAGTGGCTGTATAATATAACTGTATCGCCGTTGTAACGCAGTGGAACTGCTTTTGACTGTTAGCCGCTATAGTTATGAGTTCGATTTTGGTTCGGAGAAATCTATATTTTTTTTAAAAGATTTATATCCACTAGTCATTGCTGTTCATCGCTAGCAATGTATCTTGAAAATTCGACAAATATCGTATAACTGAGTGAGATAATAGTCTCAATATAAAATTCCTTCTATATATTTAAATAATGCGCGGGAGATGAGAGAAGTTAAAATAAAATAAAAACATCTTAAAAATTTATAAGAACACTTTAGTATATTTTTTGATTTTGAACCCGTACCTATGTTCATTAGTTTCACCGCAGCCTTTCAAATCTTCTAAGCTATAATGCTACAGGGAATATACCTCCTGGAATGTTTCTTGAGGGTAAAGTCAATAATTTTGTGCATAATGTCATCTACAAGAATTGGGTAATATGTCACTAATATTGTTTGTTTTAAAAAAATATAAAATTTCTTCTAACTAAAGGTTCAACCCAAAATATAAGGCAAATAGATAACGACGACTACATTTAGTATAATAATTTCCCATTAAAAATCTACTTCTATACATTTAATTTAATAGAACATTCAAGTCAAAGTTAACCAAATGTTCTTAGCTTGAATTTCAATTTCCTCCCTGAGCGGGACTGGAGCCCTGCAACATGGAGTCAAATAGCGTCAGCCAGTAGCCAGTGTAAATCTTAAAGCGCTTTATAAGAATCCACTCCGTAAAGAGGATTAAAAATGTATCAAGCAGACAGTGAGCTTGACCCCGGGAATTTATAGCAGAATTTTTCCAAGAGCCGGCCGCGGCGCTGCGACGTGGAAACTCGTTAGCGGCCATTGTCTCTCTTTTTATAAATATCTAATTATACTTCATTTTCAATTGTCAACATTTTTGTTGGTTTTTGTGGAAATAATTAAAAGTTTTAGTGATTAGTCACTATCCTTGCGCACCTTTACATCACATCCACGAATAATTGTACAAAAAAAATTAAAATACTACAATAACTTCTAAATCTAAGAAAATACTAAGAAACTCTTAATATATTTGTACCTGTAACAGATGAATTCTTAAAGAAAAGGCTAAAAATCTTTAAAGTATTTTTAGTTTCGTCAAGTTTCATTCAACACGACAATGTTTCCTCCAAATATGTATTTAGAGCGTAGAATAATCCGAGTAAAGTGAGTGACAGCTCTAAGAACAAATCCGAGCCGGTGGACGGATCCAGCTGAGAGGCACGAAGCTATTAAGACGTCGGCATCCGCTAACAAAAGATACAACTATAAAATTCTAATCTCGAGGGAGTGGAATGGAGTGTTAGATTTTGTACGAAAATTATTATTTCATGGATCATTCTCGCAAAGTTTTATTACTGCTATGTTTGTTTTGAGATAAATAAATAAGTCCACCTGTGACTACACACTACTGTAAAGTGTTCGAAATGTCACATTTCGGAATATATATGTCTAAAATAGTTTCATTTAAAATGTGTAAAATCGTTTTGCTTGCTTCTACAAACTTCTTCAGGAAATCCAGTGTCAAGCCATTTCATTGTTCATTATTTTCAAAAACACTATTTTAAGGGAGTTTACCACTTACAAACCAGATGTGAGTATCGGAAAACAGAGAGCGGGAATTGAACTCACAACCGATCGCGTTTACAGTCGGACACTGTCCCACTGGACCACGACCGGCGCAGAGATTTATATACTTGAAACTTTACGATTTTCCGCAAATTCTTTAGAAAAGGGGATTATAAATGTATCAAGCAGGCTTGACCCAGAAATTTATAGGTGAATTTTTACAAGAGATAGGATAGGACCGGGATCAGAAACCTCGTTAGCGACCATTGTCCGCCGCCATTGTCGCGTCCCGAATTAGATACCCTTTCACGTCATTACCCCGCCCCTGTGTTATACTTGGAAATGCATTTAATAACGTGATTAAGAATCTTTTAACATATTTTATTTTTGAAAATTGCAAAAAAATATGGTGGGTGTAACTTGGAGAGTGAAGAAATGTTTTGCCAAGTGGACTCGATGATGTTTAATTATGCAGATAGTATCCTGAGAATTGGATTAAAAATTTTTAAATACTATTTTAATGCTTGCTCTTTCATTTCCTTCAGGCAAGATGTAACGTTCAGGTTAATGTAGAAGAGAGTGGTTTACCACTAACCTACTTCAGTTTTAGGTACAAGGGAAATAGGCATTACAGATAAAAAATTAAAAAAAAATTAGAAGTAATTTATATTATCAGTCGTTGATTACTCAGTGGCTCAGATTAAGGACGGCTGGCAGTCTGGTTTTCGTTTTCAAGCGGTATTTCATTAAATTTATTTAGTATAAAAATTAAATTTTATTAAAAAAGAGCTATAGCAAACTAATTTAAAAGTACAGTAACAAATAAGTATCTTCTAGATAGTTTAACATGTGTTGGTGTCGGCGTCGTGTCGTCGTCGTGTCGTCGTCGTGTCCTTGTCGTGTCGGCGTCGTGTCGTCGCCGCTGGTAATGCGTAATGAGAGTACTTCCCAGTTTAACGAGCGAGCGCGTATCGCGTTAATTGTGAAATATCATTTGACATTAAATGCTACGTATTTATTAAAAAGAAAATATATATATTTATTTACGGCATATTAAAGCCCTGTCACTTCGGGTAACTGCTGTGCTCGAGAGTTTAAAAAAACTGCATATTTTTGTAAAGTAGTAAGTTACTTCTAAATAAGCCAAAATACTTGATGGTATACAAAGTCATATTTATAAAAATGTCCTCAAATGTATTAAGACCATCATAGCGAAGTGGAATATAGCGTCTGACTGTATATTGATTGGTCGTGGGTTCCATTCACACTCGAGGGAGCGATTATATAAAAAATATTGTCATTTTCTTGTTCTGGCGTTGAGTTCCGTCACTCAACATGTAACGTCTCAAATGCAGGCAGAAGATGGAGGCCGGAGTATCCTGACACTAGGTTCTTTTTGTCACTACTTTGTTAAGTGGGATAAAGCGTGAATTTAAAAAAAAATATAACACACAAGTAACTGCAACATTACTCCCACCCCAACAGCTTCACCTGTCTCCTTATAACGATGCTCTTCTAATGGAGAGTTCTGACGAGGGCGTGTAATTAAAACCCTCTTTCCTCGGTACGTTTTGTTAGCGCTTATGAAAATATATACGAAATAGAAAAAATATATAAGGATATTCATAATTTTCGAGTTTGTTTAAATAAAATAAATGTGCTTTTAGAATTATGAATAATAATTGAATAACACCGCTGAGTCTGTCATGGCGTGGTATATTATCGTAATCACGGTTGTCACAGGTTCAATTTCAATAATAAAGAATGCATATGGCGTTGGATTTGGCCTTATTTGAGGATTTAAGCCCGTTACCTTTAAGATACATATAAAAATCTATAATATTTACTATTTTTAAAGTGTTATTCCACACTTAGGATTAGAAAACATCTTTTGAAAATACGTATAAAAATTTGAACGCAGCGGGATTCGAACCCGCGCCTCTTGGATACCGTCCTAAGCGCTCTGACCGCTAAGCCATGCCTTCTACTACCAGCTGCGTCGAAATTCTTATACGTTTTGTTACAACTTATTTATGTTGTTAGCATCTCTGTAGAGAGATTTTTACAAATTTCTACTACTTAAAGATTATTAAGAAATAATAGTTTAACAAGAGAGATTGCTATTTTATTTTAATATTTACTATTTTTAAAGTGTTATTCCACACTTAGGATTAGAAAACATCTTTTGAAAAAACGTATAAAAGTTTGAACGCAGTGGTATTCGAACCCGTGCCTCTTTGAAAACGTCCCAGCACTCGGACAGCCAAGCCGTGCGTTCTACTACCACCTGCATCGAAATTCTTGTACGTTTGTTATTTATGTTGTTAGCAAAAATGAGTGAGCACTGACCTGGGCCGGTCGTCGTCCCCGGAGTACAGCTCGAGCAGGAAGCGCTGCGGCAGTCCGCCGTCGAAGCCGGCGACGCACGACACCTCCGCCGCCAGCGCCGTCTGGTTCCACAGCGAGCAGTTGCGCGGCGCCTGCGGCTTGCCTGCGCGGCGCTTGGCTTACAACGGGCTCGCGCAACTTTACGTCTTTACGTCTCAACCCAATAACAAAGACTGTCGACGCTATCGTAACGGAACGGAATGGGTTCAAATTGCAAGATTGGTTGCGAGTTCGATGCCCAGGGGAAAATAATTATATCCAGACTGCTTTTATTGTTCCGTTCCGAATGTGAGTAGAAAGTGGGAAATGGACTGTCGACACATCGAAAGCACGAAGATGCTTCTTTAGAACTATATTTTTGGGGTTGAATCTTTAGAGAATAGGAGAATCTATACGGAGCGTCCGCTTACCGGCCGCCACCATCTGGAACACGCAGGGCGCGAGCTGCGCGCCGACGTCGTTGGCGGCGGCGCACGACAGCGTGCCGTAGTCGAGGTCCGCCACCGGCGTGTACCTGGACGACGCGTCGAAACTACCGCTTATCAAAATTGTATTCGCAAATTTTAATTTTATGAAAAATATTCAACAAACAATTTGCATGTATAAAGATTTTTTAATATATTAATCATGGGGTGTGTATCTTTTTTCCTTATACATAGTTATGGTCGACTACTTAGGAATAAGGTATACAAAGTAATGTATAAAGATTTGAATCTTGGACTCTGACGATCAAGTCAATTAAAATATTAATATTTAAATAAAATTCAGTATTATACTACATTCATAAGTTATTACTTTGCTTCGTATGTAGAACATACTTATATAGTTTATATAGCTGTCATATTTTCCTTTTAATTTAAATTTTGAATGATTCAGTTAATGTATGAAGTAATCAGGCGTGGTGGGCGCGCTCCTAAATCAGTGGAGATCTTTGCCCAGCGATGGAACGTTAATGGCTTGTAATTTGCTCCTTGATATTATTGAGCCTCTCGCAGAAAAAGCCGCTTAATCACCTTTCGAAATGAAAGCTCCTGCTATAAACTTGATTTACGAAGCAATTTTCTCAATTTTTAAAGCATAATACACAGTTAAAAATGGGCACAATAAAAGCCAATCAGAATCGAATTTTTGACGAAAATTAGCTTCATTTTTGCATCACAGGACGTTTTTCCCTTCTGATTGTGTAATTGACAAGCTCGGATCCAATTCTGACTCAGTGAACAACAAACATTCACGCTGATTACACTTTTCATTTCAGTTGCAAAGGATTTGCACGAGCGGGCTTTTCGTGAGACCCGATTTCAGCTGACTTTTCATCGATGTCTAAGAAATATGTTTCTATTACAGCTTCGAAATTATATTTAAATAATAATTTACTTAAATGTCAATTTTTAAGATGTCTTATCCGCTACTTATTTACAAATTTGCGGATTAAATATGTTTTTCTATAGATGTCAATTTCACATATATCTTTGCAGTCAAGTTACACTCATATTACTTTAGTTCTTTTAGGATATTTTTTTAAGATCATAGTATATCCATATAATCGTAATAATAGAGTAAATATAATATTTAATTTATTACTATATGAAGGCGTGAATCTTTCAAAATATATACTTGAGGCTGGAGGCGCTGCCGTTAGAAGTGTATCTGTCCGCGGCGACGTCGAGGGTCTCGCCGGAGTTGTTGAACTTCCACTTGAAGACGGCGGCGGGCGGGTCCGCGTCCACCTCGCACACGATCACCACAGACTCGCCGCGCGCCGCGCCCACCACCGACACGCCGCCGCTCCTGCACGACGGCGCGTCTGCAACAAAAATATATATTTATTTAATAAAATCTTTGCTTTTTGCGATTATTAAACATTTTAAATGAAACTATTATAAACGGATTAATCGCATATGTTTTGGTATTAGTAAATACATTTTTGGAAAACTGACGTTTCTAACACTTTACAGTAGTCCGTTTGAAACGTCAGGTTTCTAAAAATGTATTTCGATTACCAAAATGTATGTTATTACTCATCTTAAAATAGTTTAATTTAAAAAATATATATTTATTATTTTCTAACAAGCATTTACAGCTTCAGTTTCACGTTTATCAGTAATCAGTAAGGTGTGCTAAGAGAAACCAGCGTCAAAACAACGTCTTCAGGTTATAATAGTTAAAAATATTTGGACTAAGTATTGGTTAGTGTTGTAATATATAATAACAGGTAGACCAAAATATTTTTTCCATGAAAGGAAAATTAAAAAAAAATACTGCTTATTTGTTACAATGAAATTATATTATTTTGATATGATGTTTCATTTTGTTGACACGGCTGAAGCCTAGAGCTGAAATTTTCAACAAGTGATTCGTGAAATATTTTGTATTTCTTCATGGTTATTTACTTATTTTAATTTTTTTAGCTTATTATCCCGCATAGCAGGGTCAATAGAAAGTACCTAGTGTCAAGACACTCCGTATTCCGCTTTCCACCGATTTCAAGACATTTCGTGTTGAGTGGTGGAACTCAACGCCGCACTTTGCCTTAACCAAAGCGAGGAAGTCAAAATAATTTAAATATAATTACTGCCCCGAGTGGGGATCGAACCCACAACCGATCGCGTGTACAGTTTACAAACGCTGACCTACTGCGCCACGACCGGCCTCAATTTACAATACTTTAATTTGGTACTTTAATAAACAAAAATCATATTGTAATAATGTAATTTTAATAATGCCTTATTAATGTAGCATCTTAATATTTAAAAAGTTTTTATATTATAAAAAAATATTCGAATTAATCTTGTAAATGTTAGTAACCGAAAATATATTTTTGTAACCCGACGTTCCGAACACCCTACAGTAGCTCGTGGGCACAAGCCCACAGTCTACCTCTGAACGTATCTATTTTCGTGTATCAAGGTAAACATTACAAATCCATTTGAATTAGTTTCATTTAAAATAAATAAAAATCGCTAAATTCAAAGATCTTATTATAAATAAAACTATTTTAAACGGATTAATCGCGTATATTTTGGTATTAGAAAATACATTTTTGGAAACCTGACGTTTCGAGCACTTTACACTAGTCCGTGGTCACAGGTACACTGAGGTGGCATTCATCTGTCAGTTGATACAAAAATTAATTATACCAATCTACCGCCATGTGTTCCTTAATTGCAACGCTGGTTTCCAAAAACGTATTTTCGAATACCAATTAATCTGTTTAAAATAGTTTCATTTAAAACGTGTAAATATTCAAAAAATAAAAAGATCTTATAATAAAATATCTTATTTCTTATTAAATATCGTTGAAATATAAACAACGTTCTGTATAACAGAAAGTGTGCCATTTCCAGCTTCGCAGAGTAATACTCCGTCACACACTGTACGAGAGAGACGCACTCGTTCACGAGCCAAACGCCTGGAGATATAATCAAAAGTGTTCAAAATCTACATGTAGCAAGATTTCCTTCCCACATAAAAATGATATGAAATATCCAGTTACGTGTCAATTGTCATTTGACTCCGGCAACGGAATGAGGAGCATTATCGTATTCGGATCTCAGTTTAACTATATCTGTAATAGGCGCCGCTTCCGCAGATTGAAATGGAGACTTGCGATTGAGGTGAGCTGATAGCGGAACTATCAAGTAAATTGGAACCGTATTCGGCCCGGCGGCCACGAATATCACTGTAATAACCTCGCAAGCAGCTCTGACTACTTTTTAGTTTGGACTAGAGCATTTTTTCGTGTGAACAATTTTGAAAATTGGAGTGTGCTAAAGTTGTGAACTAAGCGGGCGGACATGCGACGTATCCAGTACGTTAGGCAAGCCTGTGAGACACGCGACCTTGCGTTACCAATCACTGAGAATGTTTATATTTCTTTATTGCAAGTTTCCTTGCAAACAAAAAAAAATACTTAAGACATGTGTAATATTAAGTACTTTTCTATATTTTACAATTATTTATGTATTAAGTAATATTGTCAGAGTAGTGTTCTGAAATACACTACTTTAGCCACTAAGCTTGTTATAACACACACACACACATATATATATATATATATATATATATATATATATATATATATATATATATATATATATATATATATACATATATACATAGATCCTATCATGTCCCACAACAAATCACAAATGATATACACATTACTTATTAAGATCCTCGCTCCTCTACTACCCCCAAAGTAATCCGAGCACTTCGCCAAATGACTCAGAAGCAATACGGCTTATTTCTCCACTACACAAGCGTTACAAATCTATTATCCTAAATTACTCCACATCGATTCCAGCATTTTCTTTTGTGATTGCAATCTACTCTAATGCCGAATTCTGTGAACTTTGAGGAGATGAATTGTTTGACGTGGATCAAGGTCGGCCTTCGGGAGCACAATGGGTGAGTGAGTAACGAACAGATTGCCTGTAGCTTGTATACAAATAATTATTTTATAACAACTAAATAATTTCAACTATTCTCAAACACAATCCTATCACGTTTTGCCAACTGGTGCGAAATTAATTTGATTTTATATTAAATAAGAGTGAATGTTATAATATATTATTATTGATTTTATACTAAGTGTAGAGATTAAAATATTTAGTTGATGATTTTTCAAACTAAAACTTTACAACTGTGAAGAAGATGTTTGCTATAATCTGTTAAAATTAAATAAACTTGTTAAAAAAATTATGCCAATAAATATTCCATTAATTAACAATTGAAAAACTATTAAATAAATATAATGTACAATGCAAACTATACAATTCCAATGTATACATTATTGGAAACGCTTTAAAAGTTCTCAGTTCTCGTCCCGGTGACCTTGTGTAGTGTGTCAGGACTCGGGAGTTACGGACTGGAAGTAGGGCAAGGAGCAATTATATCGCACGCATTAATAATGAGCCGGCCGCAATGCAGGGACGTACACGCACCGACACTTAGTGGAAACCAAATGCTGAATTTTGAACGTCTAGTTACATCTACTTGTACAGTCAGCCACTCGCAACTACACCGACCATGTGAATAGAGATAGAGCATTAGTTTAATCGTTATGTCTTGCAAATTGTAAGGTCCCATAATGTTACAGCAGTTCCCTATGGAGTTGTTTGTTTCTACTGGAAGTACAATAAATTATTTATTTATTTATGTTTATATGGAAATATACAGTATAAAATATTTAGGTTATTAAATATTTTTTACATATTACGTCATCCAAAAACCAATCAGGTTTCCACAAATTACTTAAACACTAATTGACCTAACATCTCATATCCATTTAAACTCCTGAGACACGTTTAATTTATACATTACATAATAACAAAGCAAGAACTAAATCAAGTACTGCTCCTAAACCAAAAACGGCATTATTTAAATAATTAGTAAAATTTAATATTTTTTTCATATTAATCATAAAATTATAATATATATAAGAATTTTGCTACGGTGACATGTCCGCCTGCACTCTTAAAGTAATATAAAAAAAAATTACAAAGCGTATACTATATTTGATGAACAAAAATAATAAATACACTGAAAATATATTCTGGAATAATTGTAACACGACTTATATAATAATTCATATTTCCTTGCAAACGGCGCGTGTAGCAGTTAACGGATGACGAGAGGTCGGAGGAGGTGACCACCTGCGCCCCGTCACGTTACAGAAGAAAGCCCAATTTATGCTCTTTATATTTTATACCTCGCTTAATCACCTCAATCCAGATTCTAACGCCATAATTGCCTATTGTTTAGGATTTCCGGGGAATCCTCAAAAATTAAATTAACCGGCAATACACCTGTACTGTATTAAAATGAATGATTATTCATTTTAACGCGACGTCTTAGACGCTTTTCTCGTAACACTGACAAATGTAGCCGTGTTCAACGAACATATTTGTTTAATGTTATTAAAATAATTATATTTTAAAATAAAACCTTACTTTTTAGGGTAATAAATTTTTTGATGGATTTAATTTGAATTATTGGAGTTGACATTAAAAAAAGACGTTATCTTTTCAGTAGTGGGAACAAAAACAACGTATTGTGGCTTCCTAATTCGTAGGAACGACGCCCGACGCTCCATTCATTTATTCGAGCCACCATTGTGCTGTCCACCCCGGCGCGATTGTCTTCCAGTTTGGGGTGCTGACCTTGTACTCTATTGAAAAAGCGTCTCTTAAAAGTGCAGCAAAGATTTTAGCCTAATTTTTTTATATTATATATCTTTTATATGTTTTTAATGTATTTTACTATTACAAAAAAATATTATCGTTCTACTGATTATTTTCATTTATTTTTTTGACTATTTCTGCTAATGTAAAAAACCATGTGGTTTTTTACTAAGTTAATAATTTAAAGGTTAATTTGAATAAGAAGATATTTTTATTCTGCGAATATATAGGTTCAAAAAGAGGAATTTAAAGTATATGATGGCTGAAACATCATTATCTTCCGTGTAAGATATAATAGAATACCTCAAGAGTGGACTAATACCGCAAACTTCTGCCCCAGTAATATAGAAATATATAAAATTCAAGCAAGTAAATTTCACCGTGGAATGTGGGTGCATCGAGCGAATAAGGACGAGGTCCGAGCGCCGCGGGCCATTATTCTGAATTTCCGAGCTCAGTTGTAAATCATTATAGTAGTGATGTACGGCGGGGCGCGGCGCGGGCGGGTGTTGGGTTTAAGAACAAATAACATTTTGCAATTGTATACGTTTTTATTAATAATATATTAATCGAAAAAACAAAGATCTTATAAATTTCGCATTTGGTAATGATTTGCTTACAAATTCTCACTAATGCTTTATTTTAAGAGAACAACACAATTATAACAGTGTTGACGTTGCAAAGAATGTGAAATATCAAGTTATTGATATTTCTTAATGATTTTTATATATATATATATATATATATATATATATATATAAATATATATATATATATATATATATATATATATATATATATATATATATATATATATATATATATATGTTTTTAACATATAATTACAACTACATATTATACCCACTACTAGACGAAGATTGCAGTCTTAATTGTAAAAAGTTTTGCAGTTGATAATCAATCATTAAGCTAATTATTGTCATGTTAACTTATGGTAAAACTATATTTGAGCAACTGTTGAGTTTCTTGCGGCTCTTCCCAGCAGAACTGCCTTCCGAGCCTTTAGGACAATACTGGCACTTAGTTGATTTGAATGCGCTTGTAAACAGACTATTTGAATACATAATGTTTTGATTTTTACAACTATACTGTACTACAAATAATTGAAAAGAAAACTTACATTTGACCCGAAAGTGTAGCTCGTTAGAAACAGTCTCCCCCTCGGCGTTGAGCGCGGAGCACGCGTAGCGCCCGCTGCTGTGGCGGGTCACCTTCTGCAGCACAAGGCTCTGGTTGCTGTGGAACACTCGCGCTGTCGCGTTGTGGGCGAGCGGCCGGTCCTGTGGGGAAGGAGTCACTTAGAAAACGCTTCCTGTAACTTTTTCCTTGAAAAAAAAATGCATAATTTATGATAGTTAATTTTTGATAGAAAACTTTATTTCGAAAATTTGGTTAGATTATATGAATTTACTAATTCATATTGTGTTAAAATTGCGTTTTTTTTGTTAATATAAATAGATATTAAAAAACCGTTAGATAGATCCCTTACATGTTTTTATATAGTACATATTAAAGAATATCGCCTTTTAAAGTAGGAAACCTACAATCCCATAGAGAAAATTTTTAATTACAGTATTATAAAATCGTATTGAGACCAAACGCAGACTTAGACAAATCTTTAAAGACTTAGCGTGAAACTGTTTATTGCTTATTTATATTTTTGTAGCAGTTGTGTTTTACTGTAGCCTTTATTATAGTAATAAATTAACGAAGTAAATTGCCGCAATGAATCTCTCTCGCAACTTACTCAAGCAAATACAGGTGGCTAGTGGCGCGCTTCATAATCATAAATCCTTAGGCGCAGACTAGGCAATGCGGCCAACTTAAAACTGGTTCACTGGAACTACGATTGCATCTACCCACTTGGGAAATACAGGCTTAGTTTTCTCCAAAGTGTTTGTTGAAGATTATTTTGAATATAACAGAAGGTCATTGTTAGAGAGAAAGGCGGAAAGATTCAGTGTATATATTTAAAGCGATGTTCTTAGTGTCGATTTTAATACGGAGTTTAAAAAAATATAGACTCATTTAGAAATATTTTATTATTCGCAAAAACTATTGAGAAAAATAACTGTTTCTCTATCAACAGAATAATTAATAGTAATAATAGAAGTGTATATAGTATATCAGTGAGTACAAGTGTAAGCGTTGCCGATTATAACAAGTTCGTGCCTGTTCCGTATAGAGAGTGAGCAGGCCATCACCACCTGACAATAAAACTGAACGACGGCGTAAACATGGGAGCTTTTAGAGGCGTTGAATAAAGTTGCAAGCGTTTGAGGGCGTTTAGGAGAATATGATTATTTGCACAAAGGGGTCCATTACGTCTGCACAAAAGGTAGCGGACAATGCCTCGCTGAGGCGACGACTGATTATTTCTTGTTTCTAACAAAAGGATTTCTAATTATTAGAGTAGATAAGTGAGTTGGGGATTTCAGGAGTTCACTGCAGGTAATAGTGTCGACGTGCGATTGCCTACGTCAATTATGCCCTTCCAAATAATTAGAATTCAACTATATAGTCTATGCGTTTATGTATTTCTATATATATTTATATATTGTATATTTATATATTGTATATTTATATATTGTATTTATATATCTATATACTTTTGTGTGACTTTAAACATAAGTATATATTAATTTATAAAGAATATATGTTAGTGTAAATAAACCCTAAAAACGACTTGAAACGTATTTATTTTTAATTTTAATATACATTATCTAGTTCAATTGTTATAATTACATCAAAAATATTCGCAAAATTTACTGTGCAGGTTCACCTCGATCCGTAAATTATCCTCACAAGGATTTCCATATTAAAACACAGACACCCAAAATAACAGACCCTTCCTGTTTATCCAACGAAACAATGATGTACTCAAATTAGCATGGATACGAAACTCACACCGTAATACGAACAAGCGGTACGGCGTTACGGCGTTACGGCGTTACGGCATTACGGCGATGGGCAAGAAGCGAAGTTTCATTTCTGCTAATGAAGTCGGCGAACGCAAACAAAAACCGCCCAAAGATACTGCTTCCACCCAAATTAAAAGAGACATTTTAAAAGCGAGCCTTTGTATATGGATTGAAATATACAATTCTTAAAGCCCGCCGGCCACCGCGCGCAACGCGCAACGCTCAACACTCGCACATAAACAGCGTTATCTTTACTTCCCCATTGTTGGTTCAGATTTTTTTTATATCTCACGAGATAGAATTGTTCGACTAAATAATGACTTTAATTTAAATTGTTACTTTTAACTTAGACACTTATTATTGTAATGTAATTTAAACATTACTCGCATATAAAAATGAATATATGAGTTCTAAAACTGAACACACAATGGCTCCATTTCGGGCGGAGAGCATTTAACGGAGAATTCTATTTTTGACTCCCCAGATATGCAGGATATATATTATGAATATTATATATGTCTCTAATATCTCGAATCCGGTGGAAAGCGAAGTACGGAGTCTCTTGACACTGGGTACTTTCCGTCTACCCTGCCATGTGGATAAAAGCGTGAAGCTAAAAAATCATTATTTAATACCAGTACACTAGCTGCACTCAGAGACGACAATTAGCGTTTAAGTTATATATTGATATATTTAGATCGGTTAACTGTTTACGAACGAATATAGGAGTATTACGTATATTTTTCAATATTCCAGCTGAACAAGGAGGGCCGTAATTTTTTTTTTAGTTTTCTCAACAGAGAATCTACTTTTAAGCCCATGAGATACTCAATGGTTTGTGTCATTTGTGTCAAGAAAAGCGAAGTACGGTGTGTACGCTTTCCACCGAATTCGAGACATTGCGTGTTGAGCGGTGGAACTCAACGCCGCACTTTGTCTTTTAAATGAAAATAATTTAAATATAATCACTCCCCTGAGTGGAGATCGAACCCACAACCGATCGCGTTTACGTCAGACGCTATCCCACTGCGCTACGAGCGGCCTCAATCTTACATATTTATTACTGGTTAATCAAAATAAAATTATATTCTAATTCGCGATCTAAGGAATTATTTTGTTGTTTAGAACATTTGAAGGTATCGATATATAATTCACGAGTATTACAACATGTAATAATATGATAAACGATGAGTGAACACACAGTACAATGTGTGGGTGGAATTTAATTTGATAACGTGACGTTTGAGGGCTCATGCTTGGATGTTACAGACGTTTTAATATGATAAGCCGCCGCTCACTTTATTGAGATACGTTGTATTGATTTACGTTATATATTATATATTTTTTATCTATGTAAATATGTATATATATATATATATATATATATATATATATATATATATATATATATATATATATATATATATATATATATATATATATATATATAGACAGATACTAGAGTGAATCACCTAGTATCAAGACACTCCGTACTTCACTGTCTAATGAATGCGAAGCATTGCGTATTGAGGTGGTGGAACTCAACACCGCACTTTACCAGAGCGAGGAAGTGATAACAATTTAAATATAATCATACCTCCGAATGGGAATCAAACCCACAACCCATCGCGTTCACAGTCCCACTGCCCACTCAGACGCTATCCCACTGCACCACGACTATTTATTATAAACCTCACATTATATTTTAAAAGGGAATAAGACGTCACGGTTTGTTGGCGCAGCATTTGATTGAACATGATAGTGAATTCAATTCCCACTTGGATGAATTATATTAAAATAGTCTACATTCGCTTTGGGAAGACCAAGTTTGTATGGCTATGTCCATATATATCGTATTTTCATATATATCGTATCGTCTATATGTATTTTTTTTTTCGTTTTACACACTTTTAGCCGTCTAAGGGAAATAGTAAGTTTTATATTCATTTTTTTACAAATTCACACATTCCACATAACTAACAGGAAAAATATTTTAAATCTTTATTTATTTTAATTATTTTACTTATATTATTTTTATATTAATAATTGCATAAAAACTCACCAACAATTTCTTCATCTTTTACAAATATAATTCATATCAACCACAAATATCACAAGAACGATAAATTTTCTTATTAAATATAAACTGTATGTATTACGTAAATCTGTATTGATTGAAATTATTTATTAACAACTTTCTAGAATGTCCTATTAAAATGATGGCGTTTCCGCCAATTTCATAAATGCTTTGTTTTATTTTTTTAAAAACTATACTGTCAGTGACTCATTCAGCCAATGTTATATTTTATAAAAATAAAAATATTATTTATATTCCATTCTATATTATATTCTTTTGCACTATAAAAATATTACTATAGGAATTAATATTTTACGTTATTAATAAAGTATTTTAAATATTTATATACATATTTATGTATTGCTTGTATCGTTAAAGTTAATCTTGTAGCCCGGTACATCGATTGCCTCAATTATAAAATTACGTTTTAAAATTTCATATAAGTAAAATTCCATATATCCCGTTTCCATGGGAATTTCGAGAAACTCTATCCTACTCACCTATCCTCTCCGAGAAACGTATAATGCTACATTTCGGCTATGCGTTTTCAGTACGTTAGTAATGCAAGAGTTTTACATACATATATAGAGTAAAAGAAGCTAGTACATTAACATATAGAAATGTACATACATACATACATACATTTTTTTAAGATTTACCTTTTTATCCCGCATAGCAGGGTAGACAGGAAGTACCTAGTGTCAAGACAATCCGTACTTCACTTTCCGCCGAATTCGAGTCATTATGTTTTGCGTGATGGAACTCAAAGCCGCATTTTGCCTTACCAGAACGAGGAAATGTAAATAATTTAAATATAATCATTCCTCCGAATGAGAATCGAACCCACTACTGATCGCTTTTACAGTCAGAGGCTGTCCCACTGTGCCGCGACCGGCCTCTACATACATAAACATACATACATATGTCCCCAATAGTAACGATTCACACGAGCGCATTAATCCAGAACTCGTTAGTATGCAAATAGAAATAAAACAATGCTAGTAATGTTCAAAAACAAACGCAGTGGTCTATAACGGATCCATGTAATGTTTTCCTATATTTTAAATCTATATTTTATATTTATATTTTATATTTATATTTTATATTTATATTTTATTTTTATAATTTATATTTATATTTTATATTTATATTTTATATTTAAATATAATAAAAATAACATTTATCTTTAAAATATATATTATTTATTAAGTTTTATTTCAGGTGGAAATCGAATTTCCAATTACGTGTGCAGTTAGGTAACTAAGTGCGTAACAATAGAATTTAGAGGCTATATAGAAGCCGTGGGCGTGTCGAACTGTTAATTATTGTGTAATTGGTAAATGTATAATATATATGTATAATAAGACAAAGTACAGCGTTGAATTCCGTAATTTGATTCAGTATAATATTCAAATCAGATGAAAAGGGTAAGGCAGATTTTCTAGAATAGGTTATTTTCGAATATCCTGCTATAATTGAAAAAGAAAAAAAAATTAAAAAAAAAATCTTAATCTTGGTATTAGTATGAAAGCAGCGTAAGTATTCAATCAAGGGCGTCCATTATCATCGGGTTGAGTTCTAACGAGTACAATCTCGTATTTGCGCGCTCGCGAGGGACCCCCGCGATCTCGCAAATAACTCCCATTAACGAATAAAGAGAAAATTTTCCACCTGATAGCTCCGTTTGCTTATTCTTTGGAAGATAGCATCGCTCTACATACAATATATTGTATGTATAATTAATATTTACCTTTGAATATGATTACCTTACATAATACGTTTTTAGCGAATAAGCATAGGTAAAAGTTAGAATTAAAAACGCAATGCAAGGAAAGGTAGATAGGAAGGTCTTAAAACAAGTGACTGAGGTGGTATATCTGGATATGTTTAAAAGAGTATTTTTAATATATGTGAATATATTTAATGTTTTTATGCAGCGAGGAAATACGCAGTTGCAGGTTTAAGCGAGAATGTCATAGTAAGAATAAAGAAGAACGTACTTAGGCGGTTTGGGCACGTTCTTCTGCAAAGATTTATGAAGCAAAGGTGAATGGTGTGATGATCGGGGGAGATCTCGGTTAACCTTCGAAGTATACTGGAGGAAGGTCACGTAAAGAGCATGAGGATCCTCCGAAGGGCGTGTATGAAGAGGTAAATGACTATGGACGTAGCGTTTAGCGGTCCGTTATTTGTGACTACCCCGTCAGAGATACAACGTGAAGCTAAATAAAAATTAAGAAACGCTTCTTCTTCACTTTGCAGCTATTTATAGAAAATTAAAAATGAACATAAGATGTAGATTCCGGTTGTATATTCCATTAAACAGATACTTCCAAACTGAGATACCTGAACCTATTTTAACCGGATTAATTGTGTATATTTTGGTATTCGAAAATACATTTTTTTGGACACCTGACGTTTCGAGCACTATACAGTAGTCCGTGGTCACATTCGTCTATCAGTTAATACCGTTAGAATAGTTTCATTTAAAATGTGTAAAAATCGCGAAAATCAAACATCTTATTATGTTCAGTAGGACACTTTGCAAACACTCAAAACACAACGATGTAAACAGATATTGCAGGTATATTTACATGGAGACCACGTGACACAGGACTATACACCACTAGACAGTGGTTATAATATCAATTTCAAAAGAGTAATAAAATATTTTAATTGATTATTATAATAGAGTTGCTTTATTTTTATATAAAGTACTATAGGGATAACATTTTTCATAAACAATAGTAGAAAAATTATATGAAAAACATTTTAGAAGGTTTGATTATTGATTAAATGCCTGAAATTTTATCTTGTTACCTTGTTAGGTTCTTCTATAAAGCGGAAACCGCAGTTCGTGAGAAGAACGGAGTGAATTGTCACATTCTCTCCGTTTATCCTTTATAAAGGGTAAGATATATAATTAAAATATGATAATAAAATGAAAATTAATATATTTGGAAAACACAGCCATAAAATTTCTTATCAGAATGAAAAACCTCGACAAAGTAGAAACCCTCGAGGCGAGTAGGAGTCAAGTGTATAAATAAAAAAATACCGAGCGCTCAATAAACAGCAACAGCAACAGCAACAGGTTGCAATACAAAAATATAGATTAAAAGTACTTGTTTAGAGTTACAAACTGAATTGTTCGGGGCAGAGGGAACAAAGTACACATCCCCCATACATCTGAGCATTTTATTTGCTTCGGCCTTCGGCAGGAGCGTGCCGATGCCCGCCCCCACCGGCTTTGTCGGCTGCGTTTTAAAACAAAACTAAAATATTTATTTGTACCAATATTATTATAGAAGTGTATTTGTTCTTTTGGTTGCTACGAAATTGACTTTGTTGAAATCGGAATTGTTGAAAGTAGGTGTCATGTGGTAGTTGACGTGGATATGGTAAGAGCGACGACATGATTTATAAGCGCGTCAGTTCCGTTCAGTTAAAGAGATTCTTAGATACTTTTAAGCCACGTTTTAGACTTCATTTAATTTTAAAGTTATTTGTATGACCGAAAAGGCTTAGGTTACTGTTTCCATAATGGCTGGATCGATTATGGGAGCAGAATCCATATCTAGACCATAAAATACGTACTATTAGAACATTATCATTATAACAAGTAAATAACATATTATTTTCGTATATAAATAATGATTGTTTTGCCATAGAAAACAAATAATATGAAATAACCTTCAATTCAAAAGTACAAAAAAATCATTAAGTATTACTTTACTACGTTAACCCAGAGGATTGAATATGAATTTACCACTTTCTGCTCGAAGTTACAACGTATTAGGTGGCGAATTCTATACATCTCATATTTTAAACTTAAAAACGAAGTTTCACGTTTTATCCCGCATAGCAGAGTGGTCAAAAGTAACTTAGTGTCAAGACACTCCGTTGACTGCTTTCCGAAATCAAGACATTGCGTGTTGATTAGCGAACTCAACACCGCGAATTATTTTGTAACTGAAAGCCTTTTAATGTTTAAACTTAATATATTAATATATGTATACATAACTGAAAAAAAACAGAATTCACAAATATCATGAACAAGTGCACGTCTACTGCACCAGGATTGTCACGTAAAATATGAGAAAAGTAACTAATATTATACTATTAACTTGCTGTATATATTACAAACTACCTACAAACATATCTATTCCAACCATTTTAGTTCAGTGAATCAGAAATAACGACTATAATCACTATAATCATAATAGGCCGGTCGTGGCGCAGTGGGACAGCGTCTGACTGTAGCGCGATCGGTTGTGAGTTCGATCCCCATTCGGATGGGTGATTATATTTAAATTATTTTCACTTCCTCGCTCTAGTAAGACAAAGTACAGCGTTGAGTTCCACCACTCAACACACAATGTCTCGGTGGAAAGCGAAGTACGGAGTGTATTGACACTACGTACTTTCTGTCTACCCTGCTATGCGGGATAAAAGCGTGAAACTAAAAAAAAACAGAACTATAATAGAAAACAACTCATAAGCTATGAAAATGTTCAAAATTACATTAAACAAAACCCAAATGGCGAATTTAATGACTATTTGGCAGGTATTACATTTGTACTCCGCAATCATTTTGCACTTTTTGCCGCTCGAGTTTTAAACGCCGCCATTTGTCGCGTCGTCACGCCTCATTGTTTTATATGTGATTGTTTTTGAAAAATGTCCGCTGAACGCGATACGCCCGAATTAAACCCACAAATTTACTGCTCCCTCGTTTTTATGTCGGATTTCGCTTGTTTTAAAACCTGGACGCCGTTGCTTTATATTTTAAATGAATAGATGATATCCCTATATGAAGCAAAGGTTATTGTGTTATTACGATATTATATACAGAAGTTATAGTTCCTTACCAAAAAGAAACTTTGGCAGATTTTCAATTTCTAGACTTATGGTTGGAAACTTATAAAATGATATTAAATATTTTTTTTAGCTTCACGCTTTATTCTCACAGAAAGTACCTAGTGTCAAGACACTCTGTACTTCGCTTTCTAATTAAATCAAGACATTGCGTATTAAGTGATGGAACTCAACGCCGCACTTTGTCTTTACCAGAGCGAGGAAGCGAAAATAATTTAAATACAATCACTCCGGGTGAGCATCGAATCCACAACCGATCATGTTTATAGATCACTAAATATATTATCATACATTATGCAGCAGATTTTTCGCAAATCTAATTTGAACACCTACAGCCTACCTGCTCAGCCTGGCCCGACTTAGTAATAAATAATGTGCCCCGTGTATATATTATTCACACAAATATTATATATTTTTGGTTGGTACAATATTTGGGCGCCTCATGACGTAGTAATGGCCGCGAGCCGGGATCGGTCATCTCTTGAGAGGGTCACTCGGAACCTCCTCCCGTGGACCCAAATGTTCCATTATTAATGCGCACATTATCTCACATATTAATATTTGTTACCTGGCGAAGGCATTTCTTTATTAAATACAATTTGAAATTTTAATTCAATTTTTTCATTTCATAATATTAATTGAATACATTGTTAGAGGCCGATGATGGCGCAGTGGAACAGCATCTGACTGTAAACGTGATCGGTTGTGGGTTCGATTCTTATTCTGGGGAGTGATTATATTTAAATTACTTTCAATTGCTCCCTCTAGTAAGATAAAGCGAGGTATAGATTTCCGCCACTGAACCACCAATGTCTCGAATTTGACAGAAAGTAAAGTCCAGAGTGTCTTGACACTAAGTAACTCCTTTTTATCTTGCTATGGGGAATAAAAGCGTGCAGTTAAAAAAGAAAAGATTGGCACATTATGAAATAGAAATTAATACTTTATTTATTCGTTTGTAGCTTATTGCATTCCCGTATGCAACAGAGTGAGCAGAGAAAGCCTAGTTAACTATGAAGTCTTCTTATTTTTTTAATTTTAATTATTTTTTTTTTTTGATTTTAAAATATAATTGAATACTGATCCGGAATACATCAGAATCGCAACACATTACTTCCTGTCACCATGTCTTAAAAAAAGGAAATCAACAAAAACCACATTACCTCACGTAAGTATATTTAAATATTAACAATATTGAAACAAACGTGGAAAGTTATTAAAGTAGGAAGCATTAACACGAGCGCTAGAGTGGTCGCGTGGTGGCGCGGGCAGGTAGCGGGTATTTGTTAATTTAGTTCACTGAAGCGCGTCCTATTGGCGGTGTTAGCGAACTTGGAGCCGGCAATGTCCCGCAAAAACGTTTAGTTTAAATTAAACGCTGCATTTATATAAACTGCTCTCTTCTGTTGGCTGTTTGCTCGGTACAGTAGTTTGATTGCAATATTTAACTCACTTTACTACTTTACGATTACTTATTATACGGGCACGTTCTGATGTTATTCAATGGAAATGGATTTTATGTGGATTTTATGACTTTATTTGTTAAAATACACATATAGACAGATATATGTGTATTTTAACAAACATAAAATTCACTGAAATCTTTCTGATCATAGAATGTGTGTGTTTGTGTGTGTGTGTGTGTGTGTGTGTGTGTTTTACGTACATTACATTACAAAGTATAATAATTTCTTTTCTGTACTACGGTGAGACCATAATGAACCTTGTGAGACAAAAACGCTCCAACTTATTTTACCAGAGTTAGAAGAAGATTTAACTTATGAAACACTCCATTCCGTTCATTTTATGTATTTTCATTTCATCAAGAAATTTATTTATATTTATTTAGAATTATTTAAATTTACAAAAAATAACCAAATCGAAGTCACAACCTTCAAATCAAAATCACACCAATCTGCATGTGCGTATAATATCTCCATTCACAAAACGCCTCCAGCAACAAATTTATTAATAGAATCGTCAAGACGTTCCGCGAAGTAGTACCGCTTCGCAAACAGAGCTCGTTACGCGTAATACCACGGTATTAGCCTTTTTGTTCGTCTCCAGAGATCATGTGCCCTGCTCTGAGAAAGGCTATTACATTATAATGAATTATTTCCAACCGCGACTCACTGCTTTATTGCCATGTCAGATGAAACGCCTGCTACCGCATGTGACACATAAATTCTTCGTTTAAAGAGCGAATAGCTAAAAATCCTCGAGACACGCGAAGCTTTACGAAATACCTATAGCTTTGGCTCTCAAATATGCTTAGATTGTGCGCGTTGTTACGGTTTTGTGTTTATTTGGTGATTTGGGTTGTGTTTTATTCAGTAAATTACTTTTTTTTTAAAGATTTTTATAATTACTTAACTATATATTTTCAGAAAGCTCGGCGTTGGTTTCCGTAACTTAAAAGGTATTAACGTTTGTTGATATTCGATAAAAAAAGGAAAGAAGAGAAAATAAAGTTATGAGTAATTGTCCACAAATTTACACTATATATATATATATATATATATATATATATATATATATATATATATATATATATATATATACAATCGATCCGTTCCTATTTCAATAACACAAAAGCTTCTTACAAAATGACAATAACAAATGAAATAGAAACACTTATAGTTTCTATTTTTACTTTTTATTATTTAATAAATAATAAAAAAAATATTACATATCAATGTAAGAACAATTTAATTATCACTTTTACTTACATATTTCATTTCAACCGTTTTTTGATTACACTTAAAATACAATTATATTGAAAATGTATTTTACAAAAGCTTGAAAAAGCTTCGTTTAATTTATATTAAAATTTTGCTTCGAAATGCCAAATTAAAATCTTCTTTCGTTTATTTTAATTGGGTAAGAAAAACGTAAATTTAAACAGTCGCCGAATATTAGCAGATGTGGCAATTGTTCAAAATATTCGCAATGTTTTCGTTAAAATCACACATTGACACGATATAGAGCTTTTCTGAAATTAGATAATTAGTTAGAAAGTAAAATTTAATATTTAGTATTTTTAAGTGTTAGGACGCACGTAGGATTTGAAAATATTTTTGAAAAAACGTATTGAAATTTTTATACGATTTTTCAAAAATGTTTTCTAATCCTAAGTGTGGAATAACACATTAAAAATAGTAAATATTAAAATAATAGGAATTTAGAGGGTGTCCTACCAAATATCTATCCGATATTTGGTCTTGGGCATACGAGTATGCGATCTCGGATCCTAGAGCCACCACTATCATATTTCTATCCAATTCATAAAAGTGGTTTCCTATCACCACCCCTCCCTCCATTTCCAAGCCGCTCTTCCCTTTTTGTTTCTCTTATCGTTCCATAGTTTTACCAACTAAGTGGGGTTTGGCGGTCAGATGGCAATCGCTCCATTGAAACCACTCTACGCCACTCAAATGCACCGTAAAAAAGGAAAGCTGGATATGGCTAAGGCGTTGCCGTTTAACGATGCGCAGATTGCCCTACACCTGTGACAAGTGGGCAAAGGCTACCGTGTCAAGTACGGGTACGGCTAAAAATGCAAGTACCCAGAAAGAAACTCCGATTTTCAACTTGGAATATTGGGTTTTTAACCGAACGATACTGAAAACCCGCAGATGTACTCATGAAACGCCGGGTCCAGTTTGCTTTCCTACAGGAAACGCGCTGGAAAGGCAACAAATCCCGTATCATTGGACAGGGTTACCAGCTTATACTGGGTCCAGTGTATACTGGGTCACCTTCAGGCAAGGCTGGTGTAGCGGTAGTGCTGTCTGAAGAGCTTAAGAATGGTCTCCTTGAGTTGACCGTCGCTGCGATCTAATGCGGGTGAGGGTACTGATTGAAGGTGTAATTACTAACTTAATCAGTACCTATGCCCTCCAGGCGGGCTGTAATGTGGCCGATAGGGAATCATTTTCGGAGCAGTTTGAAGAGGTTGTACGTGCTATACCACCTGCCGAAGTAATTATAGTTGGGGGAGTTTGAACGGTCACGTAGGCAAAGCTGCAGAAACGTATAAACATGTTCTTCTAAAAGAATCCTTATCACATATAAGAGCGCTTCCCACTCAACTCAAATAGATAATCTGTTAACCAGGCGGTGTCATATAAACAGAGTGACAAACTGTAAAGTCATTCCGAGTAAAAGCGTGACGTCCAATATCGTGTTCTTGTCATGGAGTATGAATGTAGCTGAGAAACGTCATCCTAGAATCAAGTGGTGGTTGCTGAATGGACCGATGCAAATGGACTTCCTGGCTGAGGTTGAGAGTCAAAATCTATCGACCAAAACCGAAATTGCCCAGGAAGCTAGGGATCGAGCCCAGTCAGCAATTATTGTGGAGGATAAACGAGTTCTTGGTCTTTCTTGGGGAGGACGAGTCATCGATAGGGAGAAATGGTGGTGAAATGGCAAAGTCCAGGAGGTGATTCGTGGAAAGAAGACTGCCTTTAAGCAGAGTGAAAAGTTGTCACCACTATATGATAAACTTGAAACTGCGGAGGGCCAGAAGCTCATTTACAAATTGGCACGTGGAATAAAGGGATAAATGCATTGCAAAATTTCTTTACGTCATATCCTCACAAGGCACACTGCTGCGTAACCATGATTTTGTGAAGGAGAGATGGAGTTGCTACTTCAAGGAGCTGTTGAATACTTAACATCCGTGCAGTCTACCGACCGAACCACCTCCTAATCACGGACTTGTTACTCCAATAAAACTTGACGAAACTTGGAATTGTCTTCAACGCACGAAGAATCGGAAAGCGGTGGGACCTGACCACATTTCGATCGAAGCGTGGAAATTATTAGGCTCTCTTGATGTGCCCGTGCTTACTGACGTTTTCAACCATATTTTGAACACTGGAATGATGCCACTTCAAAGGCGATACTGTTTTATAAACCCTATTTACAGGCAGGGCCAGTGTTTAAGATTGTGGTAGTTATAGGGGCATTAAGATTGTGAGTCACACCATGAAGCTCAGAATTTTGATGGAGGCATACAGGGAAAAAAAGAGAGCTCTGCACGTAGCATTTTTAAATCTGCAGAAGACCTTTGACTGTGTATCTCTTCAATACATCTGGTGGGCATTGCGATAAAAAGGGATCCCCCCTTTTTATCGCAATGCCCACCAGATGAAGAGGCCTATATTGACATTATCAGATATGTGCCGCGCTTCAATAGTTCAACGCGTCAATGGTTAAGACTGCTGTTGGCGACACGAAACCCTTCCTGATTTCGGTAGGGGTTCACCAAGGTTCGGTTCTTAGCCCCTCCTTGTTCAGTGTTGTGCTGGATACTGTCTCAGCTTATATCCAAGACCAGCTTTCCTGGCTGATGATGTACGCCGATGACATAGCACTCATTGACGAGAGCCACGTTAAGCTGGAGCAGAGAGTGAACCTCTGGAAGGGTACGCTTGAGAACGACGATCTTAACTTAAATGTATCGAAGACAAAGTACATGTTTTGCAGGAGCCCGGACTCTAGCACTAACCATATAGGTGTCTTGAGCCAGCCGTTAGGTCGGAGAAATTCAGGTACCTTGGATCCATTGTGCATGAAGCTGGGGGCATTGATCATGATATCCATGCCCGTATCAGCGCTGTTTAGGCCAAATGGCGTGAGGGCACAGATGTGGTTTGTAACCGCAGAATACCGCCCAAGCTCGAGGTGCAGATATACAAGAGCATAATCCGACCGGTTCTCTTATATTCCAGCGAATGTTGGTCAACACTATTTCGGCACACTCAGGAGCTTCACGTCATGAAAATAGAGATGCTAAGATGGACGTGTAAAGTAACGCGGGCTGACCGCATACGAAACACATTCATCCAATGTAGTCTTGGAGTCCGTGACGTAGCGGATAAGCTTCAAAAGCGTCGCCTAAGATGGTACCGAACAGCATATGAGAACCAATGTACTTACCACTGAGGATGCCAAAGACTCGTCTCTCTTGTTAAACGATTATTTCTTAATAATCTTTAAGTAGTAGAAATTTGTAATAATATCTGTACCGAGATGCTAATAACATAAATAAGTTGTAACAAAACGTATAAGAATTTCGACGCAGCTGGTAGTAGAACGCATAGCTTAGCGGTCAAAGCGCCTGGACGGTATCCAAGAGGAGCGGATTCGAATCCCGCTGCGTTCAAATTTTTAAAGGTTTTTTCAAAAATGTTTTCTAATCCTAAGTAAAATTTAACTAGTTATTACAGAAATATCAGAATTGATCAAAATCGAATTCACTAGCCTTGTCGTTTCGGTAAAAAGATTTTAACATTCAAAGTTACACTTTTGAAACATTTAAAAAATTATAGACAGTATTTATTTAAGACAAAATGGGAATACAAAGTAAATTTGGCACTTGAAGACTTCCAGTAAAGACAACATTAGAGAGTTTCAATCCTGAGTGTCTAACAGAGACTAACTTACAACTAACTTAAGTAGGAAATTTCAATGAGAACATTGTATGCGCCGGGGTGAGTTCCGAGTTCAACCGAATATCCGATCAAATTTGACGCAATGACTCAACTTCAAACAATATAAGTAACGTTAGTGAATTAGCTCGTGTTAACTCCGTCTGCGGCCCACACGGGGAGGCGACACGACGCGCGGTAAGCGACTACGTGCGGTGCATCTCATGTAGCATTGTTTACATGAAACCTAAAATCTTATACGTTTTGCTTTGGTAGTGGGTTCAAACTCGGCTTATGATAATAATTTAATAACGTTTATTAGACGTTCGGTGATTCATCAGCGTTCGGTGACGTGTGATTCGGCCGTTAATATAAGGAAAAAGGATTTTTTTGTGCTTTAATTAGATTTTAAAGCTGATTTCATAATTATTAATTATATTAAGTTTTGAGATATTGAGTAATAAGTAGTTCAAATAAATGCTTTGTGTTACCAGAGGGAAGAACATATTAAGTATTTAAATATAATCATTACCTCGGGTGGGTATGGCAGACTGGATCATAGTAGGTGTTCCATAGCGCTCTAGTCAATGTAATGTCTTAAATTCGGGTTAAAGTGGTAAACGGAGTGTCTTCACACTAGTCACTCATTGGGTAAGAGAGAAATATGCAGGATAAAGCGTCTATTGTTTTGACTAGGACCGTCGTCATTGCTGCAGTAAATAGTCAATAAATCAGTTTAAACAATAATTTTTCATTAATATATTAGCTATTTCATGAAGTGCTCCATCATATCACCAAACGGCCAGTTTTTCGAAATATCCACCAAGTAGTTATTTTGTGTCAGTATTCATGGTAAAAAATTGCAAAGTACTCCATACTTAAATAGAATAATATTTCTTTTGTTATAAGTAACTAAGCGGCCGGGAACTAAGGAACGAGATTACAAGCCACAAAGTCATATGTAAAAATGCTATCCTCTTTTTTGGGATAATTAGATGAGAGAACGAAAGAGGACAGCAGGTGCATACAAGAAATATAAAAAAGAATATTTTAAATGAGTTTACATTCCTTATTACCTGACTGTAAACGATGGGTTGTGGGTTCAATTATCACATGGGGGAATGATTCTAATTAAATTATATTTATTTTTTCGCCCTGAAAGCGGTTTACGGAGTGTCTTGACACTAGCTACCCTGCTATGCGGGATAAAATCGTTTAGCTTATTGCCAAATAATATAATTTTAAGTATTATAATTTTATTCAAAATTGTATGCACATAACATGTGCTATGAATATACTATTTGTATACCAAATTATCAGAAATATTTTTGTAGCTTATTTCCATAGGACAGTGTTGTGTGGATGTAGTGTAGCATTAAGTCGCGGATTTCAACGCCGCGCTTTGTATTATTAGAGACAATGTTCTGAAAATGATTTTTTTTTTAAATACAATATTTCCACGAGTGGTAATCAAACCCAGAACTCTTGCGTTTACAATCAGAAACTTGCCAGTGCGCCACGTTAACATCTGTTCTCGATTTTTTTCGTATTAAACTATTAAAATTTCTACAATGAAATAAATAAACAACATCAAAACAAAAATAAATACTAATAAACAGGCTTAACAAATAGTCAAATACTTTTAATTAAATTTCCAAAGACGAAACTTGCTCCTGTACGCTAATATTGTATGAAGATAAATTTATTATGCAGCATTGCGGAATTTAATAAGATGATTTTTTAGTATTTGTCTGAATTTATCCAAATACTATACATTATTATTATCTTGACATTTTTTTTTAGCTTCACGCTTTTATCCCGCATAGCAGGGTAGACAGAAAGTACCTATTGTCAAAACACTCCGTACTTCGCTTTCCACCGAATTCGAGACATTGCGTGTTGAGTGGTGGAACTCAACCCCGCACTTTGTCAGTTACCAGAGCGAGGAAGTAAAAATAATTTAAATATAATCACTCCCCCGACTGGGGATTGAACCCACAACCGATCGCGTTTACAGTTTGACGCTGTCACACTGCGCCACGACTGGCCTCAAATTTGTACACATTTGTATTTCATTATCTATTTATCAATATTTTCAAAATTATAAAGAATACTCTTTCTTGACAATACTATTCTTCATATTCATAATAAGGTCAAGTGTTTTTTTTTATCTACAAATTAATTAGGCTGTACACGTGTTCATCCTTTGCCATATATGAAATTTGGTATATCTTTAGTATCAAAATATATTTTTTTATTTATTAGTCTAAATTTAATAAAAAAACGCCTTTCCTTAATATTTTCATTGTAATTTTGTTATAATCGATTGCGACGTTACGTCCAATCTCGTTAATCAGTAAGAAAGCCTTATTAATGTTATATTTTACTTTAAAGAAAAAAAAATGTACTTCGCATTGGAAAAGCGTCGCCTTCGACATTTTTTTCTAGGTATTGTGATTTATTGCATAAAAAAATTAAAAAGAAATAATTCCATATTTTCAAGACGTAAGTGAAATGAGTGTTGAGAAAAAAAATTAAAAAATCCACCGAATATTTTTTCTGTCTAACTTAGTATTATCATTATTGTTAGAGTATTTTTTTGTTTACTGTAGTTCTTTTGAAGATTGTTAGTTACTATATTTTTTTAGCTTCACGCTTTTCATGAAAAGCGCAAAATATATCTAGTGTCACTCCTTACTTCGCTTTCCACCGAATTCGAGACATTGCGTGTTGAGTGGTGGAACTCAACGCCGCACTTTGTGTTTTACCAGAGCGAGGAAGTGAAAATAATTTAAATATTATCACTTCCCCGAGTGGCGATCGAACCCATAACCGGTCGCGTTTACAGTCAGACACTTTCCCACTGCGCTACTACCGGAGTCATATTTTTTTAATAATGAGTAATAAGGCTTTCTTATGTATTTCTAATCTTTCTATGACTATATATATATATATATATATATATATATATATATATATATATATATATATATATATATATATATATATATATATATGTCTTTGTCTGTCTTTCATATATATAAATATTTCGCAGGTAGAGGCTAATGTGGCGCAGTGGAATAGCACCCGAATGTAAGCGTGATTGGTTGTGGGTTCAATTTTAAATTGGGGGAATAATTATAATTAAAACTTATTTGCATTTCTGCGCTGCGTATATACAATCACACAAGTAGACTGAGGTCACAGGTAGACTGTGTCCACCTGTGACCTCTGTATTTTCAAATATCAAAATATGCGTGATTAATCCGTTTAAAATAGTTTCATTAAAGATTTTATAAATGTATTTTCAAATACCTAAATATACGCGATTAATCCCTTTAAAATAATTTCATTTAAAATATGTAAAAATTGCGAAAATCAAGGATCTTTTTATATATCTTATCTTTCCACAGTGCGTGTACAGTGTAGGGTTGAAAATCCAAAGTAATTTAATAAGGTCGGATGTAAATGAAGTCATATTAATATTCATGTTCCTTGGGTCAATACCGCGCCGACTTGCAAATGATACACGTCTTTGTACTGGTTTTGTTGACTACAAGCATACATGTGTCATATTGTGGGTATCGTGGTACAATGGGAACGTATACATAGTAATTGCGATAATTGTGGGTTCGATGGTCAACTAGAATATTGAAATTGTTCATAAGCTGATCTGGTAACGAAATACAGTGTTAAGTTCCGCAATTTAACGCACAATGTCACAAAATTGGGCGGAAAGTAAAAAACGAATTGTCTTAACACTGGACATCCTCTCTTACTTCTTTTAATGGTTGAAACGTTTAGGCAAAAAATATCATAAATTTTTAATATACCTTAGATAGACTTTATGTCTTTTACGTGTTGTGTGTTGTGGCCGGTCGTGGCTCAGTGTAATAGCGTCTGACTGTAAAAGTGATCGGTTACGGGATCGATTCTCACTCGAGGTAGTGATTATATGAAAATTATTTTCACTTGGTCGCTTTGGTAAGACAAAGTGCGTCAACACGTAATGTATCGAATTCGGTGGAAGGTGAAGTACGGAGTGTCTTGACACTAGGCACTTTCTGTCTACCCTGCTGTGCGGGATAAAAGGCTAAAAATAAAAATAACATTATATTCAACCATGCTTTCCTGATACAATTATACAAACACTTGTCAGTCAACCTTTGATATAGAGTTTGTTTGTTCTACCCATTGTATGTAGCAAACGCTTAAACCTCCATTCTTTATAACTCACTTAGCAGCTTCAAGGTTTATTTTGTTAAGATAGGTAATCAGAAAGAACCTAGTGTCAAGACACTCCACACTACGTTTCACATTCCGTATATATTCGTAAATAACAAAAACTCAATTTGTAACAATTAATAATAATAAAACAATAGAATTACGTTACTTTAAACCAAAACAATTTTAAACGGATTAATCGCGTATTGTTTTCTATAGTTTTTGGTATTGTGTGTCCGCGGTCACAAGTAGACTAGTGTCGATAGACACGTCAGATTTTGTAAAATGTATTTTCAATTATCAAAATACAACGACTTACCCATTTTAAAATAGATTAATTGAAAATGTGTAAAAATTCATTGAAAATTAACCTTATTTAAAAATTTACTTAAGTAACGCCTAAGAGCCAAATAAAGCGCTATATTTGCACATGAACCAGCTGTGGCCATTACGATAATCACAAGACCAAAGTCAGCCGCAGTGCCGCGCTTGGCCCCGGGCCGTGTTGTTTGCACTTTGCAATTCATTTATCTTAGAACACATTAAGATTCTTATTATGAAATATCATATCGTAAACGTAGATAAAGTATGGCAAAATGAAATGTTCTGGTTAGATCAAGCGCAGCGTTAAGTTACGCTAATCAATCAAGGGACATGGAGTGTTTTGAAACTAATTTGTATCTCCCTGTTATATACAGGAAAGATGTTGAAACTAACAAAAACAAAGTGAAATATTTTGTTCGTTTCCACAATACAAGTCACAATAAGAAGCTTTAAGTAATGACTGTTTACGTCACGTTATGTAAATTTCAAACGTTGAAGCTCTCAGCGAAAGCTCGAAACCTTTAATATCGGAACAATTGTCCCTTCCCATTACAACGGACAAAGATGATAATGTACGCTAAGTGGATGACGTACGCCTCCCATAGAGACATCATGTTAGGGCAAAATATACTATACCGCTATGTTTCTAAGGATCTTTTATGATTGTGCGTATATGATTCATTAAACACATATATGTGTGTACAGGTGGGCATAGAAGGAAATGTAGCGAATATAATAAAAGCCAAATAACGTATAATCCCACTTGTCAACCAAAAGTGTATTTGTTCCTCATTATTATTTGGAGATTGAAGAGGACGGCCGTTATAGCTCTTGTGTAGACCACACAAGTTATCATAAGTCACCACGCTCTATGTTAAATACACTATTTGTATATTATATCTACTGAAAATAATTTTAGCTCAGGTAAGTATATATAAGAAGGGTGCAGGTTCAAGTCTCAGGTGTGTTTTAGCTATTTTTTTTGTTTTCTTTCGTGATGTATATTAACTGTGTAATATGTGTATTATTTACTATTAATTTTAAAAAATATTAAAAAAATGTTTAAAATTAAACACTTATGTAACGTATCGAATAAAAAAATATATAATAAATTATATTAAATAAATCTAACTTTCATACTATATATACCTTTCTTATAAATAAATTTCCTGTAAACATTCCGTATATCAATAAATAAGCAGAATAAACCTAAAATACTGATATTCTAATTTTCACTAAAATTTGAGTTCACAAGCGGGAACCGAACCCATAACCATACTGTGAAGTCAGTTACGCCCTTTCTTAAATGAAATCATATTATTTTTCATCTCATCTTTCTAAATAATATTTTTTTTATTAGCTTCACGTTTTTATCCCGCATAGAAGGGTAGACAGAAAGTACCTAGTGTCAAGACACTCCGTACTTCATTTTCCAACAAATTTTTTTTTACTAACAACAAAGCCTCGAGCGCATAGAAAAATAAAATTTGAGAAGCTTTTCTATCATTTGAAACCTATTGTTCCCGAGCGTGTACCGCTCGGCTTGTAATAGCTCCACATATAATTCCACTATTGGTTGGAGCCAATCTGTAGATTGAAGTATTTTTGATATCAGTGCTCTTTGAGTACGTTACTGTACCAACAACGGATGGCCTTTACGTACGGGGCTCTTGATAGCGAGCGAACTATATGAAGCTAATGCTTTATAACAACTCATTTTATTTTATCTATAACTAAATGTTCTAAAAATATTGTCAATGGATATTATTTTAGATATGTTTTGTTGAAAATTAAACCAGTAATATGTGGCAGAGGCAAAGTAGAGGTCGGTCGTGGCGCAGTGGGACAGCGTCTGACGGTTAATGCGATCTGTTTTGGGTTCCTATTCCCGCTTGGAGGAATGATTATATTTAAATTATTCTCTTTTACGCGCACTGGTAAGAGAAAACTTGGAATTTTGCCATTTAACATGCAATGTATCGAATTCGGAATTTTCGAAAGTACGGAGTGTCCTGACACTAGGTACTTTCTGTCTATACTGCTACGCAAGATAAAAGAGTGAAGCTAAATTAATAAAAAAGTACTTACGAGTGTAATGCTTCATAAGTAAAATATATTTTATCTAAGGTGCTTACAATTTGGTTCCTTATTATTAAAAGAATCTACAGTAGCCGTTGCTTACCTCTGGCATCCTAAAACTTTGAGTACATATCGTGCATATAAGGCTCATATCATACAAAAAATAATAAATTTAAAAAGTCCTTTCTTTATATTAAATATGAGACTTAACAAATAACTATAAAACATTCACTCTATCTTTTTAAGCAAAATCATTTCTCCTCTAACGTAAGAAGGATAAACTAATACAGTATTTCGACTGCAGAGTTCCGTGAATCCGTTATTTCCCGTCAGCCTTTATTATCCGTTCTAATTGGGAATCAATGTTGCTATGAACTGAATCTTATGCCAGTTTTGTGTCATAAGCTCCTATCCGTTCTTCATGTGATACATTAATAGTATCGCGTTACGGGTCTCTCTGAGATTACTTTGATCCGAGCCGAGGTTATAATATATTTAGTTATGTTATATTAGAAAACCAATCTGTCCTACGTTGAAGATATTGTTTGGTTATATATAATACTTGAAGGGAAAGGCTTGTATTACATCAGGAAAGTGTTTTAAATAGTTAAGTTAAAACAAACGATTAGATTATATAAATCATAAAGTAATTACTGCGTGAACAAGCAAATTGCTCGTATAATAGTAACGAATCACTAACGCAAGGCAAAAATATTTGTAGATTTTAAAATGGCGCAGGCAATGGTAATTCGCGATCCCGATTACCACATGCGCTTTGTACAATACTCAAATGCTTTTTTTCTAAAACTGAGAGAATTTTGCATCTCTATTGTACATTGTGTCTAATCCTCATACTGCCATTTTATTTTTCATGCAATATCCTCGGATTTACAAGCACAGATTTACCAATACGAAAATGCCGAATTTAAGTCTAAAGAACATAGCAATATTAAACACACCTACATTCTAGATGAAAATCAGAAAAAAAATATCAAATTTATTTTATATACGATATCTGATTATGCAAAGTGTGCAGCGGATTCCCCGCGGATTCTCGTCAATCAAGAGAAATTATTAAATTCGAAGAAGAAAGTGCGCGATCGTGCGCCTCCGGACACTTTGTTTACATTCCCGTCGCCTCCGCGCGACATTAGCGGCTCTCGGAGTGAGGTGAGCTCACGCCCCACTCGGAAATTCGTTGACGAATTTGCTGGCGCTGTTATTTTTATTTCCATCAAAGACGTGAACATAATCTTTGTCAGAAACACAGAATGTCACAGGAAACCATTCACGACTGAGTATTTAAAATCGTCTCCTTTGGTGTGAAGCAATCTCAAACGCAAATTACATCCATCAATTAGAGTGTAAGTAAACAGCGCGGGCGGGGCGGCTGGGCGGCTGGGCGGCGGGGCTGCAGGGCGGCGGGGCGGCGGGGCGGCAACATCACCGAATATTAACTATCCAGAAATGAGACGTCAAAATCATAAGATGCTACATAAATTACGCGCTTCCAACGTTATTTTAAATGGAAGCGTGTAGTAATCCTAGCAATTATTTAATGGCTTTCGTTTAGCTGGAGCGTCATATTTAACGGATGGCGGTTGAATGTAAAGCTAGAATAGAGTAATTATTGAATAAAGCGCAGTGGTACGGACACGCTGGAACGGCGCGGGACAAAGCCTTCTGCCGGATTTTCACGCGGATTGCGGAGAAACTTGGCGGATCGACGCGACGTCTCTAATATCCTCAAACCCTATCTGTTCCAATCCATTGGCATTATGCTCGCGCCAACTTTCCCGCATTCACCGAGCACTGCAGTAGTCGTGATTGAAAATAAATTATACGTCTATCAGCTCTGCGGTGCTAATTCATTTAATCAATAGAACCGGAAATCCCGTTTCACAATACAACTTATTGGAGGCTTCTATGTGCACGTACGTCGTCAATACATGTGTATAGTGATTTTAGTTGCTAACACTAACAGTAAATATATAAAAGAATAATAACGTAATTGATAAATATGTGAAATATTTGACGTTTCACAATATTAGTAAAACAGTCAATTGCTGAATTATGTTTATCTTCATACATTTGCTGGAAAAAATCTTTACAAATTTTTTAGTCTGTTTTCGACTTAATATTAAAAAACAAATATATATATATATATATATATATATATATATATATATATATATATATATATATATATATATATATATATATATATATATATATATATATTTTCCTGTCAAATTATTCAAACATAGCATATAACATTTGGCATGAAACATTTTAAAACGTAATGAAAAACAGAATAAAATATAAGTAAGGTGAAAATACCCCGACATTTGGCTGCATACAGCAGACGCCAAAAGTTAGTCCGATCGTCCTCACGTACGTAAAAAGGGACTTTAAAATGGGAATCCGTTGCAAAACAACGTGTTCTCGTAGAGCAGGTGTGTTTCTATTTTTGATCATCCACGTTCACACTCATACCCACGTCAAGCTCTTTTTAGACTTCCGGTGAATACAGTTGAGGCTTTTTTAATTTTTCATTCTAGACATTACGCTTTGAGAGCATACATTGCACTTGATCCAATTATATATATATATATATATATATATATATATATATATATATATATATATATATATATATATATTTCAACATTGATATTCTTCTTGAGCCACTTTTTGTAAACGTTCCAACGTTTCCTTTTGTAAATCTAAAAATATTGTATCAATTACAATATCGTGGCATTATTTCTTTCTTTCCTTGTATCGTGACTTCCTAAATGCAAAATATTTTTTATAACACAGTTTCTATAAATATCTCTAGATAGAGCAAATGGATTAAGCAATATTCTTTAAAAGGAAAGTCAGAATTGGTGAAATCATACAAGAATTAAAAAAATATTGTCTTATATACATCGGTATATATTGTCACATTATCACAATACAACGTTATAAATAATAATCAAGAACGGACAAAAACAGACAAGTCAATGTGTACGTAGAAAAACCACATTTTAAATATTATTCATTCAATTCAATTAAAATAATCAGCACGTCGGCGGCGGCGCGTTAATATATTTACTTTTTGTGGAATTTTGAACGGAAACGACTCAAAACTGAATAATTGTTTATTATTCATAAAAATACTTTTCATTTGTATTGCTATCGTTACTTTGTGCCGCGGTGTAAGCTAAGTTATATATATATATATATATATATATATATATATATATATATATATATAAATTAATTTAAGGCATAAATATTTTTCGTCATTCGCGACTCTAGTACTTAACTCTATTCATAACAATTTAGATAGCGCCATATAACACTGTACTTTGTCTAACAAATTAATGGTATATCCATTTTTCTAAGATAAAGTGCAATGTTAAACGACGTTGAATTTGAATTCTACTCAAAAATTTCTTAGTTTGAAATCATATTCATTATTATCAATCATGTTTTGAATATCGTATTTTTCATGTACTTAGGCACGTGTGACAATTTTCGAGCAAATTGGAGATACAAGTGTAGCTAATAATTAAACAGTGTTAAAGAAATAAAAATATAATTAATTTTGTGTCCCCGTCAGTCAGTCCAAGTCTTGATTTTGGGCAGAAAATAGTGGCTTGACACTATATTATCTATGACTATCTTGCTATGAGGGAAAAAAGCGAAAAGCTGATTTACTTACAGTATGTAATAATGATAATTGAAGCGGCAACGTTTATTATTATAAATTATTATATAAAATTTATCTCACTATTCCAGTCAATTTATGTATATATTTTTCTTTGATGTCGAACACGAGCAGAATCTATAATAAATTGCCTTTTAACTCGAGAGTTGCTCTCAATAACGACTATGTAAGGTCAATTAGATGTTAGCTCAGTTAAGTATCTTCACGTATTGCAATTGAGAGTATTGTGATATAACACTAGGTCTGTTTCTTTCAAAGCTAATAGCCAATTGTCCAAATTACAGTTTACAGAATTCACATATTCTAAGTAATAAGTAGTGTTATAATAAGTAAATGTTGAAATAATAATATTAACGCCAGGATTACCAACATACAACCTGCTATTCGAAAGTTCAAGAGTAAAAGAACCCAGTGTGACTTTATTGGTATTGGTTTTTAGCTTATTGCGTTTTGGGCGTGAAATGACATCGCAAATGACACTCTGATAGAAGAACACATAACGGAGGTTGTACGGTAAGAAAGAGAATTGGAACTCTATCTATCTGGTCTGCATTAGTCAGCATCTACAACTGGTTAGTAAACAGATAACACTTAACACATTGTGTTAATCAATTTAATGTTATTTTTTTTATATATTTACTCAGAAATTTACACAGACGACTAAACACAAACATTGATAAAGAATTTACATTTATAGAACGAGGAACTTTAAGTAGGAGGATTTCATAGATAGGATGAAGGAGTTTAGGACAGCTAAAAAGGATATGATACGATTATTCTCCTCAGTTACTAATATTTAGGACTAACATCTAATATCACCTATATAAATATAATAAACATTTTTTTAAAATCTGACGTTTTGAACATTTTAGAGTAGTTCGTAGTCCACAGCTAGGTAGATCAGCTTATCTGTGACCACGTCACGTCAGGTTTCCGAAAAGGTATTTTCTAATACCAAAATATACGCGATTAATCCGTTTAAAATAGTTTTATTTAAAATAGCTAACTATTTATTGCTCTATAATAGTCGATTTACGCTCCTCACGTTACAAGTGAGGTGAATAGATTTTTTGTCATCTGAATCCAGATTGTGTACCATTTCGCCTCAAATGTAAGCAAACACTTAAATATATTTGTGGGGAAAGGCAAATTCGAATCGCTGGCACAGTCCTATCTCGATGTAAATAAAATGTTCTGGGCGTCGTATTGACAAACACCCGTCACTTTCAGCCTGAATGTCGGAATGAATTATGTTTCATTTTTTCTTTGTTGATCTTTTTTTTAGTTAAATATTAAAAATGTTGATATATAAAGTAAATTGTATATAAACAATTATAATTAATATTTTTTAGCTTCGGTTCTAACATTTAGTACGACAGGAAGAACCTAGTGTCAAGACACTACGTGCTTCGCTTTCCGCCGTATTCGAGACATTACGTGCTGGTGGAGGAACTTAACGCCGCGCTTTGTCTTATCAGATCAAGAAAATAAAAACAATTGAACGGATCAATAATTTAATGTAATTATTCCTCCGAGGGCGAATTGAACCCACAACCAGTCGCGTTTACAGTCAGAAGCTTTCCCACTGCTTCTCGATTGGCCTTGTATTGTTATTAGTTATTTAATTTACTTAATGCTTACGCTAAGTATTCAAAGCAGAATATTTGGAAAATTCTCTAAAATTTTAGAAAGAAACAAAATATTCACTTCAGTGGCATCTATAGACGCTACATAGAGTCAAACACTCGTCAATTGTGGTACGACAATTTTAGCTAAAAACAAAATCAAAATATTTACTATTTTTTTACGTTTTTTCAGAAATGTTTTCTAATCCTAAGTGTGGAATAACACTTTAAAAATAGTAAATATTAAAATAAAATTGAAATCTCTTCTTTTAAATGATTATTTTTTAATAATTTTTAAGTAGTAGATATTTGTAAAAATCTCTACAGAAATGCTAACTACATAAGAAAGTTGTAACAAAACGTATAAGAATTTTGACGCAGCTGGTAATAGAACGCATGGCTTAGCAGTCAGAGCGCTTGGACGGTATCCAAGAGGCGTGGGTTCGAGTCCCGCTGCCTTCACATTTTTATACGTTTTTTCAAAAATGTTTTAAAATCAAAATATTAAATACATATAACTAACTTTCTATAGTCAAAGTCAAATAATTTTATTCTAAGTAACAAGTTAAACGCTTCATTTTTTTAACTTGAAATAATTGACGATCAGTTCACTAATGCTAACGCCTCACACCTGAGAGGAACCGGCGCCTGAAACTCAGCGGGACTTTCTCTCTTTTTTTAATGCCAATAATTACAAAATAATATTATTTATTAGTAACAAAGATACCCTTTTGAAAGAGCATTTCATTCCCAAAGCATATTATTATTTCTGAAATCATTAATAACTCTTAAAAATAGAAATTTGAAAGGCATTAATAAAAACCCAATTCACTACAGTATTGAAAATAGTAGTAATTAAAACATTACAACTTATATTACGTTACGAAGCCCGACACCCCGCGCCCGACGCCCGACGCCCCGCGCCCGACACCCCGCGCCCAATGACTGGCTGCTCATTCCAGACCGCATTTATCAAACGGAAATAATAAATTAAGTAAATCAAAACAATGATGTTTGTAAATCCATTTAAACAGACTGTTCGTAATCCGGCATCATTGAGCGCTGTGTACTTAATTACTCGACGCGAACGCTCCGCTCTTAGTGGACTCATTTAAGGACGGAGTAAGAGCTGCGGATGCACTATGAGTAGATTAAATCTGGGAATTGTCTATGACTGGCAGGTTGAACATACGATTTTAATATGCAATGGATATATAATTGGGCTTCTTTTAATAAATTCATGCTTTTATCCCACATAGCAGGATAGACAGAAAGTACCTAATGTCAAGACACTCCGTACTTCGCTTTCCATTGCGTGTTGAGTGGTGGAACTCAACGCCGCACTTTGTTTTCCCAGAGAGAGGAATATAATGTAAATATTATGTCTCCTTCGAGTGTCAGACGCTGTCACACTGCGTCACGCTATATCACCAAGCTATATGTATATATATATATATATATATATATATATATATATATATATATATATATATATATATATATATACTTATAACTTACATCTTCCATAGTTCCACAGCCTCAGTATTCTGCACTAAATAAAATAACCAAGAAACTGAAAACAACGTGACATTCCATTAATTACTCTGCCACCTCAATTCCCGCGGTGTTTCCGACGCATTCATCAAACGGGAACAATAAATGGAGTAATTTAACATAAACAATGACGTTCGCGTAAATCTATTTAAGCAGGCGCCTTGCCATCGTGATGCCCTTTGCCGTGAGGTCATTGAGCCCTTCTTAATTACCGCTCGAGATATGAATGCATTACTGCCTCGCTGAGGCTGGAATAATATATACCAAAAATTTATAACCACTTAGTGCTTAGACACTTTACTCTCTGCTCACCTCTCTATATAAGAAATAGCGGATTAAGTGGATTAAATAATTGAATATTTAAAACATTTGCTCGCAGTAACACAACGTCTGACTGTAAACGCGACCGGTTGTGGTTACGTTCCCCACTTGGGGAATTGATTTTATTTAAATTATTATCACTTCCTCGCTCTGGTAAGTCCAACACTCGACTCGCAATGTCTCGAATTCGGTGGAAAGCGAAGTACGGAGTGTCTTGACACTAGGTACTTTCTCTTTACCTTGCTATGCGGGATAAAAAGCGTGAAACTAGAAAAAAAAAACAGAATCAAATCGCCAAATATAAATATACGGTTTATAACAGATTCTTTTACGCTTTTTAACGTACTTTGACAGTGGTTACCGCCTATCAGCAGACTATCCAATTGTGACAACTGGTCTAGCTGCAATATAACGGGTTGCAACTGCCGGTATCTTGCGGTTGTACCAGATGGATCTGAGATTTCAAATCGAAGAAGAATTAAAGGCTATGATATAAGTAATATAGATAAGTTAGTAAAAACAATTTTCTATTATTTAATGAAATCATTGATTTTCGTGGTTTTTGCACATTTCAAATGAAATAATTTTAAACGGATTAATCGTGTATGTTTTGGTATTCCAAAATACATTTTTGTAAACCTGTCATTTCTTGGGTCTACCTGTGACCACGGACTACTTTGAAATGTTCGAAACGTAAATATAAGTAATTACTATATTAAGATCTATGATTATTGGGATTTTTTCATATTTTAAATAAAACTATTTTAAACGTTTTTCTACATACGAATACAACCGTCTATGAACACGGACTACTATATAGTGTTAGAAACGTCACGTTTCCAAAAATATATTTTCGAATATCAAAAAAATTTTCGATACCATCAATTTGAGTCAACAGTGGACGTCGATATACTTCATACATTAAGTGGACTATATTTCCTTAACGAAGTAATTAAAAACTTGAAAAATTTTAAAAATTGAGGCCGTTCGTGGCGCCGTGGGGCAGCGTCTGACTGTAAACGCGACCGGTTGTGGATTCGATCCCCACTCGGGGGAGTTATTATATTTAAATTATTTTCACTTCCTCACTATGGTAAGACAAAGCGAGGTGTTGAGTTCCACCACCTAACACGCAATGTCTCAAATTCGGTGGAAAGTGAAGTACGGAGTGTCTTGACGTTAGGTGCTTTCTGTCTACCCTGCTATGTGGGAAAATATATTTTTTAAAACGTTTAAGAGAAACTATTGAAAGCCTGGCCTTCGGGCAACAGCAAAATTGCGACATTATTATAGCCTCCATTGCGAGAATTTTTCTTTGCCATTCTATATGAGTTTTGTAGAGAATAAAGTCAGTAAGTTATAAGGTGTTAACTATTTTGTGTGTAAAATATAAATATCCCTTTCCGGCTCGGTGAGGCCCCGTTTCACTGTAAATGCAATTGTTTGTGGGTTCGATTCCCACTCGGATAAATGAATTTAATTAAACAAATGTCTTTAGTTTGGGCACACAGCAGTCGACGGAGTCTTGACACTATTAGTCTCTGACGACCCTGCCACGCGGGATAAAGCGTGAAACTAAATATCTTGCCGACTAGGAATTAACCTCTAACTTTACAATATTCCCCACTGCGCCATGATGGTGTCAACGTACAAATATAAATATACAAATAATTATAAAAGAAATACTTTCAAAAAGAATTATACAACAAAAGCTAATGGAACAATATAAAAAGCAAATTCATTATATAAATTCCATCTAAGCACTCTTCAAGAGGAATAAAATGAGTTCTAAAGTAATATTGTTCGGATTCACTACAGAATGTATCTGATGCTCTGAATATCTAAAAATATATTAATTTACTCCAACTTATAATATATTATTATAGCTTAATTAATGCTGTACTATTTTTCAATTAAATAATTATCAGTAGAAATGGAGGCCGGTCGTGGCGCAGTGGGACAGCGTCTGACTGTAAACGCGATGAGTCGTGTGTTCGATTAGCACTCGAGAAAGTGATTATATATAAAATTATTTAAATTTACTCACTCCGGTAAGACAAAGCGCGGCGTTGAGTTCCACCACTGAACACGCAATGTCTCGAATTCAGTGGAAAGTGTAGTACGGAGTGTCTTTATACCAGGTACTTCCTATCTACCCTGCTATGCGCATTAAAAACGTGAAGTTAAAAAAATCAGTATTGATTTTGTTTCCTAAACTATTTGTGTATTGTAATCTAGGATTAATGTTAGTAGATTTTCACATGAAAGTTTACAAGTTTTTTAATGAGTTCAAGAAAATTCATATTAAGCAGCGAATTTCATGTCATTATTATAACCCTAAGTGGGACTAAAACCACTTTTAGACTTAAATTTACCATTTAGGCATCTATTAACTATACGGGGGTAAATAAGAGAAAACACAATTTCCATACTTGGTCTTGCATGAGTGGATCAGGAATCATAGACTCACCAACTATTCTAAAGTATTTTACTTATAATAGATGAGGTTTCTCAGCTTTTATGTGTAACACGGTTCTTTAATACGTAACGTGTGTTCAGAGTAAATATTTACGATTGGATTAACGTCGAACTAATTGCTGGTCGTATAAACGATACGCAAACTGTTTTCCATACCTTCGGTTAATTCAGTGTACTCCATAACGTCTTCTAATAATATTCTAAAATATTAGCTTCACGCTTTTTATCCCGCATAGCAGGATAGTTAAAAAGCACATAGAGTCATGACACTTCGTACTTCGCTTTCCACCAAATTCGAGACATTGCGTATTGAATGGAGGAACTCAACGCCGTACTTTATCTTACCAGAGCGACGAAGTGAGAATATTTTAAGTATAATCATTCCCATAGAAGATGTCACACTGCGCGATCGTTTAAAATAATCAGTCTATAATATTCAATAATATTTTAACATTTTTATGAATAATATATGAAAACTTAGTTAATAGTACTAATTATTTAAATAATGCTGTTTTTGGTTTAAGAGCAGTACTTGATTTAGTTCTTGCTTTGTTATTATGTAATGTATAAATTAAACCCCTGTGTTTCCCTTTAAAATAAATAAATAATGTTTATTTACACAATGGTTACGATGAGAATATAAAATAATATACATAAAGAACGGATATCGGACAAAATATTCGCATTACGCAGTCTCAATATTCAACTGAAAACTCATCAATCTGACATTTTACTCCGATCACCGACAAGTCTTATTAAAATTTGCCATTTCAAGGAACACATTACACGAGAACAAAAAACGAGAGGTATGACGAAATCCGACGAAATATTCGCTTCATCATTAGCGTACTTGCTGACAAATTCGTCGGCGGAGTGGAGTCGGATGTGAACAATACAGTGAAAAAAAATAAAGAGGGGAGGCGCGGCGACGCGTGCCGCTATCCGCGCTCCCCGTATCCGCGCTCCCCGTATCCGTGTTCCCCGTATCCGTGTGCCGGCGACCGGCTGATTGCTCCTGAAAGGGTGAAGCGAAACAAAAATAAAAATGCTGATTAAAACGCCAGCAATACAAAGCGATTATCGGACCGTGCGCCGCCTATTACTCTATTCCCTCGCCCATTGTTCGCATCGATGCCGGATTACTTACTTTGACATTGTACATCTTTTGTCGACGTCGCAATCCGCGAACTGAAAGACTTTATCAATACCTCCTACTACAGACGTACAATGCATAGACGCTGTAGAATTACGAATTTTCAGTACAATTCCTTTCGAGACCGTAATTACTTAGCCCCGGTACGACTGGCAACTCACTTACTTCGCTAACCAACGTGTAAAGATCACAAAATGATGAAGATTACAATAATCTTAATCTAGATTACGTTGCTTGCTTGTTTCAAACGCTCTATAATCTATAAAGTTACCAAAAATCCGGTTATATGGTTCTATTGTAGTGGAGAAAATAAAGAAAGGAGTTATCATTATACTTAAATGTATTAGATAAGTAAAAAATAAAAAAAGTCTAAATTATATTTATTAATATCAATAATTATTACTTATTAAGACTTAAAAATGATTTTTTAAATTAATTTTAACTTTAAATAATCAAAACTAATATTAATTTCTCGTAAACCAAGAAAATCGCGTTACTCAACCCTCTGTAATAATATATACTTCAAAATAAAAATCTAAAAAAACGAACGGACGTACCAACAAAAATAATAATATTTACTATTTTTAAAGTGTTATTCCACACTTAGGATTAGAAAACATTTTTGAAAAAACGTATTAAAACTTGAACGCAGCGGGATTCGAACCTGCGCATCTTGGATATTCTACTCTTGGACGGTATCCAAGAGGCGCGGGTTCGAATCCCGTTGCGTTCAAATTTTTATACGTTTTTTCAAAATTGTTTTCTAAAAATAATAATATTTGTCACCAGGAACACACTAAATGATTAGATATATAGGATTGTTCAACAAGTACACAAGTACTTACGTCATGTAGCCACGACAATTTCCTGGCGGGCGGGTTTGCTCGAACGTGGCACTCGAAGTACACATCGTCGCCCTCTTTGATGTCGCCCGCCGCGAGCGAGCTGCCCAGCCGCAGCTTCACTACGGGAGGATCTGAAACAAGATACTCTCAAATTACAAATTTCATAATACCACTAACTATATATAAAAATATATTTAATACTTTTTGACCCTTGCCATTCTAGGTACTTCTATGTCCACTTGACTTTGAACTTTTACCTCCCAGCCCGTGTTGCTAGATACGAGCGGTCGGTTGAACGGTCGTGGAGCAAAGGGACAGCGTTTGATTGTAAACGCGATCAGTAGTAGGTTCGATTTCTACTCGGAGGTATGATTATATTTAGATTTTATTGTAATTATTTCACTGTTTGTTTCCTGTACACTAAATAAATAAATAAATAAATAATATCCATTTTCCTCGCTTTGGTAAGACAAAGCACGGCGTTGGATCCCGCCACTTAACACACAATGTCTCGAATTCAGTGGAATATGGAGTACGGAGTATCTTGACACTATATACTTCCTGTTTACCCGTCTAAGCGGTATGAAAGCGTGAAGCCAAAAAGAATAAAATGATATCAATACTTACAGACGACACTAATAGTCCAAGATGTCTCTAAGAACAATGACGTGACATTGGGGTTCTCGGCCCTGCAAGTGATCGGCTTCCCGTCATCGTCCAGCGTCGGCACGAAACTCATCACGCTCACTGTGAGATTGTCACGGAGCTCCTCCTGCAACAATACCAGAAATATGTAAATATATATAAAACACTATAATTCTACTAATAATATAAATAAATGTATAAAATTTTGAGGTCTTCATAGCGTAGTGACTGACATGACATGACTAAACACGATTAAATGTGGGTTTGATTCCCACTTCGGAGAAATATGTAAACTATACACTCTTAATTCTGTTTATTTATTTTTTCATAATAAGGAAAATGCTATAAGAATATCAATTATACAATTTCATCTTAAATCTCAATACGTAACACATGAAAGCATTTCCGGCGCTACTTCCCCGCGTCTCTCCGCTCACTGCGCACTGCTCACTGGGAGTGTCGTTAAACATCTTTAACGCTTATTTCGTCCGTTTGTCTTGTCCCTTTTGTCTTCATAAAAATGAAGAGGCCACTGGCGCGGGAAGTGCAAATATTAGGGGAATAAAACGAAGCAACAAGCGTAGAATTTTTTCATAAAATTCAAAAATGTTTTTTTACTCCATTCAACTAAGGGTAGGGCGGTAAAACGAAAAGTAAAAGGGACGAGGAATGAAAAGTAAAAGATATGGTAAATTATATGATATGAATATTTACTATTTTTAAAGTATTATTCCACACTAAGGAAAAGTTTATAAGTTTTATTCAAAAAGGTATATGATATGAGGCAAGAGAATTATGGTCTTGGTGAAAATTTGATAAATAAATGTATATTTGTTATATAGTTAAATTAATAATTATAGAAAACATAGTTAGTTGGAAATCTGACTGAGATTAAAGTACGCTATCATTGGTAATATTCCATACATTTATTTTAAATGTTTATATATGTGAATAAATTATAAGTGAAATTTACTATATTGTGGGTAAAAAAAAATAGATGAGAAGTGAGGAATATCGAAGCAGTTTTGTCCTGTATTCAACCAGTAGCTATGGCGTTCAGACTCTGCGATATTTCTTGCAGGCCGTCAAGGTCACGGACGATTGGGTTGCAGGAGACCAGCCTTATGGCAGTTGAGGAGCAGCACCGTGGAGGAAGTTCGAGTGGATATATGGACGTCCTGTCGGTCCGGAGTTCCAAATAATTCGTTTCGAGTCCTCAAAGTCAATCAGACAGATATCCTTAACGGAATCCTCACAATAAAAAAATATTCGGGCTGAAACCTTAATTTCGATCTATAAGTCAGTTGTTAATAAAAATAACGATTTTTTAGAAGTTAATATTTACAAATAAATAACCATTCGTGGTGTGGTTTTGAAATTTAGGACCATATTTGACATATTTAAGTGAAATACTTAAACTATGAAGTAGTTAAATAGTTTCTAGTGCCTTCAATTGGTTCGTGTAATATTACACACGATGCTGCTCGCCAATTCTATTATCTTGACTTGGCTTGATACGCTACCGCGTGTCTAGTGCTAATGTATTTAAAACATGAACACCTCATAACCTTGTATCTCGAATATTGCAAAATATAAATAAGTACTTAAAACGTATGCTTTTACAGATATTTACTTTGAAGTGTAGAACCAGGTCAGCCCGAATAGGAGCGAGCTGTACCAATATAAATAGTTTATTACGCAAAGTAAACAAATCATGTAATGATTTCTGGTCCATTGAAACGGTTAGCTTTAGAAATTATTCATTAAAACGCGCCCTGGTTTGTAGTCAATAGAAATAATTAATGAAGATAATGAAAATAGTGAATTACAGTTTAATTTATCTTAATTAAGTATGAAATTAATAATTTATTAATTATCATGACAAGCAGGAGAGACAGGAAGCGTCTAGTGTAAGGATACTACTCCACTTTCCGCTGACTTTGAGAGGTTGCGTGTTAAGTGGCGTAACTTAACGCTGCACTTTGTCTTATCAGAGCGAGGAAATAAAAATAATTTAAATATAATAATTTCTCCGAGTGATACTAGAACCTACAGCCGATCGTATTTACGCTCAAATACTGTCCCATTGTGCCACGAGCGCCCATCCCGGATGTGAGCGTGTATAGTTTGATACTGCTTATAAGTGTATTTTTATTTTTGTTCTTTATATATTTATCTTTTTTTCCACATAGCGATTTGTCAGAGAGTATGTAGTATCAAGACTCTCCGTCTAACTCTCTGTCCAAAATTTTGACAGAAATTATGCGTTGTAAGGCGGAACTAAACGCTACGAACCGCGACTTGTCTGCCTTACTGGGATAATAATAATAATATATAATTAAAAGTACGTTGTAGATAAAGGTACAAAAATATTTTTACATCAATAACTACTTTAAAATCCTCTATTTTCGTTAAAAAAATCCATAATAATAAACAATTTCAACATATGTACGTAATTTAAGTCACAATATTTTTTATCCCGCAGAGCAGGGTAGACGGAAAGTACCTAGTGTCAAGACACTCCGTACTTCACATTCCACCGGATACAAGATATTGCGAATTGAGTGGTGAAACTCAACGCCGCACTTTATCTTGCCAGAGAGAGGAAGTGAAAATAATTTTAGGTATAATCACTCCCCCGAATCGACGGGATCGACCCCACAACCGTTCGTGTTTACAGTCAGACGCTATCACACTGCGCCACGACTGGCCTCTACAATATATTATATTTATACGGTCTAAATGTAAACGCAATCGGTTGTGGGTCCGTTTTCCACTCGGAGTAGAGATACGATTATATTAAAATTATATTCATTTCTTCGCTCTAGTAAGACAAAGTGCAGCGTTGAGTTCCGCCACTCACGCCACTAAGCGGGATAAAATCGTGGAGCTAAAAAATTAATTGAAGTTTACTACGTTTCCTACACATTGTTAGATATATTGCATGCTGGGTGGCAGAACTCAACTCCGCGGTTAGTCTAACGAAAGATATATAAGTATATTCATATAAACATTCTCCTATTTGGATTCGAGCAGTAATAGTATATTGTAATACTTAACTTCATTAACTTGAAACCCATCTACATTAGTTTTCTAAGTCAATTAAAACCTGCGTCATATCTCTTTATATTTTTCAACTAGTACTTCGACTGTACCCGTTGGGGGTACATTCGGGGTACTAGTTGAAAAATGTGTACCCCAAATAACTATGTACCCTGCATATGTACGTCCCTACTGACGTACTAGTAGTACCATTATTTGTGTACCCATTACCCCAGCAGCCACCGAAGCGTTGATTGGCGACAACCATTCACTCGATCAGTGATTTAATATCGCGTCAATCATCAACATTGCGCATGAACATGGCGAGGGTTTTGAGTTTGTTGGAATTACGTCACTTGGCACAATGATGGTTTACGATAGAGCCGTTCATGAGTGTGACATGTTTATTGTTTATTGTTTATGTTTCAATAAAATACTGTTCATTTGTCATTCGATATTTATCGTAAATCTGCATCCGTCGAATGTATGACGCGGTCGCATTTAATGTGGATTATAAATTGTACGGATAATTTTATCATATATAAGGGGCCGGTCGTGGCGCAGTGTGACAGCGTCTGACTGTAAACGCGATCGTTTGTGGGTTCGATCCCCACTGGGGAGAGTGATTATATTTAATTTATTTTCACTTTCTGACTCTGGTAAAAGACAAAGTGTGGCGTTGAGTTCCACCACTCAACACGCAATGTCTCGAATTCGGTGGAAAGCAAAGTACGGAGTGTGTTGACACTAGGTACTTTCTGTTTACCCTGCTATGCGGGATAATAACCGGGAAGCTTACCTAAATCGAAAATAAATAAACATTATTAAGCTGACTATGCTATGAATATATTTTTGGCACCAAGCGGTATTAGAAATGGAATATCATCTGACTTTCGGTTGCGGGTTCGATTCCCACTCAGGGAAGTATTTATTTAAATTATTTTCACTTCTTCGCTTTGTTAAGACAAAATGCGGCGTTGAGTTCCGCCACTCAATACGCAATATCTCGAATTTGGTGGAAAGCAAAGTGCAAACTGTCTTGACACTAGGTACTTCAGTCTAGTCAGCTATGAGGGATAAAAGTGTGAAGCTAGAAGAAGAAGTCACTAAGTTTTCTTTGAAATAGATTTATGTTGTTTGAAATACCAAATAACATAAATCGAGTATTATCAACATGTAAGCCCTATTGATATTAAATATAGATACAAGAGTGGTAAATTTACTTAAGTTGTTGTATGTTTGTACGTAACTTTGTATTTATAGGATTAGGTCGGGAAGTTCGACTAAGCGTGTTACGAATTAGTTAATCCAGTATACACTTCATATGCGACATTACCGATATGTATTCTTGGATGTATACATACAGCAGGGTGGACAGAAAGTACCTTAGTGTCAAGAATTCGAGACATTGCGTGTTGAGTGACGGAAATCAACGCCGCACTTTGCCTTACAAGGACGGGGAAGTGATAATAATTTAAATGTAATCACTCGTGGAAATGGGAATCGAACCCACAACTGACCACGTTTACTGTCAGATACCGTCACTCTGCGCCATGACCGGTCACATGACAGGCGTTTCTGAATGTCAGATTCTTTCTTCCTTTTAATTATGAATTTGATTTAAACTCAAAACAATGTTTGTAGTATTTTCAATTATTCAATTTATAATTTTAGAATTCTATATAAAAAAAAATATAATGATTTATTTTGATAAATCAAGTTGTTGAACTTGGCTCTGATCTACATGCTTGTACGATGAAGATATTTAATATCATATAAATATATGTTAAGCTAGAAACGTTTTAAAATTAGTCCATTTAAAATAACGTTTTTAAATAAACAATTAATGAAACACAAATAGCAGAACAGCCACATCCATTCCCATACAGATCACAATAACAACGCTGCGCTCTATTCACGGCTGAAGTAGGAGTATTTCTGCTATTCTTACGAGATAAGTCACAGGAGTGGGGGCTTGGAGCGCTCAGTCAACACTATCGAGATGGATTGCGCACTTAGACGGCAATTCAAGCTTGCCTTCCTTGTTATAACAATGCTTTTTCTTTTATTGACCTGATTAATCGAAATTTATATGAAATTATATATCATCTATCTCTCCGATTTCTTATTATAGATTATTAATTTTGTTTCTTGTATAGTTCTGAACAAGTTGTAAAGTGAGCTTTTTTAAAATATATGTATATTTAGTTTTTTTTATAAATTGGAATAATGATTCGCTCAGGCAAGACAAAACGCGGCGTTGAGTTCCGCCACTTAAAACGCAATGTCTCAAACTGGGCAGAAAGCAGAATACGGAGTGCCTTGACAATAAACACTTTATGTCTATCCTGCTATGTGGGGTAAAAGCTAAAAAAATAATTTGAAATTGAATACGTCGTGGTACAATCAAGAGACCCATGTACGTATGCGAGGGTTGCAGATACGACTTTCATTCAAGTCTCCTTTTTCTAGTCCAACTTGACAAAGTGCGGTGTTAAGTTACGTCATTCAAAGTATGAAATGCTAATCTGGTATAATTGGAGAACAAAGTGAACTTTTACGCAAGTTTCCACAAAATTAACTATAGAATTTTAATAATAATCAAATTTATAGGCAGTACTGTATACACTAGCCATAATTGAATTTATAACTATTATTTTATTAATACATTCAGTGAAATAATTCAGCGTATAGCAATTTACAAACTATTAACCTCACATAAAAATATGTACTTTATATTGCGATAACGCGTTGGTTGTGACGTGGCGGGGCGCGCGGCGACAGGGCGTTCAGTTTACGCGAAATATTGCGAAGCGACAGTTCTGTAATAACTGGTTTGAAATTGTATAAGAAATAAATGCTTAAGATGTAATCGATCGGTTAGTTTAATATATATATATATATATATATATATATATATATATATATATATATATATATATAAAATCTTTGTACCTTTTTTTTAATTATTACGCTAACAAAGTAGTATGAGATTTCACACAGTTATAGTTTATATAAAGAAGGAGTTCAAAATGCTTATATTTTTAAATAAATAATGGATATACAAAACTAATAAAAATAAATATAACACACACTACCATGTGTTTGTCATACGCGTTTATATGAAGCGATAAACACGTTGCTAAGGGCAACGGGTTGTTGACGCGTCAACAGGATATCCAGTATTTATTATTGGATACATTTAGAAAAAATCTCAGTGTTTGATTTTAAGTTCAATTTTTGCCTACTATATAAAAATAATTTAAAAAAATATTTATATACAAAAGATTGAACACAGAAAACACAAAGCAGTTTATTCAGGTTCTTTATATTGTAACAAATCGTTATTTAGACGTTTAATGAAAACCCGAACGGCTTCAATTTACAATTGCAGTTCTCAAAGCCAAATTACAAGCTACTGTGTAATCAATAATGCAACAATTATACCATAATGCTCGCGATATCCGGCCTTTTTCATCCTTACAATGATCACGTTCGTGCGATAAATCCTAAGTACGAATGTGCATCCCCCACCACCACCCCCCGCTCCCCCGACAACCCCGGCTCACCCCCTCTAACCCAGCGACGATTGTCACGTAGACGCCTCAATGGATGTTATAATGTTAGGAATTATTCTGTATTCCTTTTTCCGTTTGTTACATACGAAATTTTTAGATTTGAATTTACTCGCACACACACACATACATACATACCTATATAGTATATACAGATATACATACATGCGTGTTGTAGTAATCGCTTCGTTTCACCCATTACAATGTTTGGGGTGTGCACTGGATTTGGAAATATATTAATATTGTTATAACCAAAATTTATTTAAAGGCATTTTTTTATTATTTTTCTATTAAATAACCTTTTTAAAATTAAAAATATTAATAAGGTTTTTGATTCGCATTTTTTGAGCATTTTATATATACTCACAGGAAGACCACGGTCTACTGTAAAGTGTTCGAAGCGTCAGATTTTCCAAAAACGTATTTTCTAATACCAAAATATACACGATTAATGCGTTTAAAATAAATATATTTAAACGTATTTCTTATATATTTAATATATTTGTTAAAAAACGCTCCACAGTGTACAGTAAACACCAATAACAAAGCTTAAGATCCAATCAGCTAAGTGAAAAATAGAACAATGTATCCCATAGACATAGATAACACGCTAAGCGCACTATTTCCATACCAGTGCCAGTAGAGAGCGAGGCATATTCATAAACCTGAGGAATTACGTCGCAGTCAAGTCTCCGGTACAAAGGCAATATGCGACCTCCGTACTGGGTTATGTAAGCCTTGATTACACCTTATGAGGTTTTGAAGGGAACCGATTGGGGAATTTCTCGTTGAGTAATTTTTAGTGTTATATGTGTATGAGGGTAGGGAATTATATTTTTGAAATTTCTTATTTCCTGTTGAACGTGACTTCCCATTCATAGATATTGATTGTTCTTCCATTAAAAATCTAAGGTTATTTTTCATACAAAATATATATATATATATATATATATATATATATATATATATATATATATATATATATATATATATATTACTTTACTTTACGTATATTATATGCACATTGATAAAATAGTGCATAGATATAAAAAAAGGACAATAAAATGCACAAAGGCGGCCTTATCACTGACAGTGATCTCTTCCAGGCAACCAAATTATAAGGTTTATTTTAAAAAGTATATTTTTTTAGCTTCACGCTTTTAACCCGCATAGCAGGGTAGACAGAAAGTACCTAATGTCAAAACACTCCGTATTTCGCTGCTATATTTCATCATAATCAATATTCCAAAAACACTCCCAACTCCGTAACCAGCGCGAAAGCTCCAAGTAATTATTCCATAAAATTTATATAAAAACATAGAAAACCTTACAGGGAATATAAAATTTCCGCAAGGATGTCGTTTTATGAAACTTTTAGAAATTCATAATGTTTAAGTTCTATAGTGGGGTAACTTTTATGAGATATACTAACGTAAGCCGAGCTCGTGTTTCCAAAGTCACTAGGTAAATATGTGGAGTGCGCGAAGCTTATTAGCTGGCTGGCGCGAGGCCAGTGCCGAATTATGAACGCTGTATCCGACGATTATCGTTATCATACATAGAACATTAAAGTAACACTAAACACTACAATGATTGAGATTTCACTCAACTTTCCATTTACAGTGTAAATTGCCTTTGATTTTTTTAATTACAGAGCAAACATGAATCACTAGGCTTCAGAGTTCCAGAGGACGAGAGGTAATGTTATTACGAATCAAGCGCGCGAGGGCCAGGGAGGCTATTACAGAGTATCTCCGTTTAATTAGCGACAATTTGGGATGTTAATTGCATTTTAAATTGACCGACGCTGCCGTGACGGGCTTCCGGCGTCCGCAGTACGCTTTAATAAGCCACAAAGCAAATAGCTTACCAACTACGGATTTCTACTGACACCTTTCAACTTAATAATGTTAAATGATCGACACCATTTTCAATTTGGAGCTAGCTATTTAATAGGGGAAGCGATCGCGATCAGCATTGTGTCTCGGCAAGTGGTTCAGAACAATACTTTAATTAATGAGAATTCAAATTTCTCAATATATTCATATTACAATATTACAAAAAACTATTTATATATTATATAATACAGGGGATAATAAAAACCGGTCGTGGTGCAGTGGGACAGAGTCTGACTGTACACGCGATTGGTCGTGGGTTCGATCCCCACTCGGGGAAGTGATTATATTTAAATTATTTTCACTTCCTCGATCTTGTTAGACTCAGCGTGGTGTTAAGTTCCGCTACTAAATACGCAATGTCTTGAATTCGGCGGAAAGCGGAGTACGGAGTGTCTTGACACTAGGTATTTCTTGCTTACCCTGCAGTAATAATTGTGCGATGCGGAATACGCGACGCCTAGATTTATGAAGAAAAATGTCATAATTCCTTACATACCAAAGTGGTGTTACATATAATATACCAAAACTAATATTTTAGATCACTGTAAGCTTATCATTTTCATATAAGAATCTTTTTAAAATACATAATCATACATACAAAATAATAGGCAGAGAGGTCTAAGAAGAGAGGTACAGCTTATAACATTCTAGAGTAATTGCTAATGAAAGTAAATATTGAGCCCTCATTTAATTCAACGTTAAATTCTTTATTTTTTTATCACCAAACAAACGATATGACGCCCTTACTCCCTTCCGATTTTAATTATTTGCTACACGCAACACGAGTACTTCCTGATAGGCATGTTGTAGCAGACAGCCAGAAGAACAATCCAAACAGCTTCGTCTTTTCGTTCCAAATGAATACAAGAATCAGACGGCAAAGGCAAAAGGTTATTTGTTTTTCCAAAACAATTTTCTCGTCAATATTCCGAGATGTTTGGAGACTCGAGCTCGCGAAAGAAAACAAGTCTGCATTGAAGGAGAAATCGTTTTTCATACGAATGGTGCGTTGTTATCAGCTCGCTTGCTTTACTTCAAAATTTGTAAACAAATGAAACTGCCAAATGCTTATTTACACTATACAATTATAAAGGATTTTTCTTTTAAAAAATTCCTCATACAATCTGTATGTATGAGCGTATGGTTATTTTTTCACTTGTTACAAAAATTATACCAATATTGACTGATAAGAGGTAAGTAAGATTAAATGAAGAAATATGGCAAGGATGAGATGACAATGAGAACAGACTTGCACGAATCTCTTCATATATGTTAAAAATATAGTTTAATAGATAAGATATTTTCAAATCTCAGATTTCCTGTTCCTTACAAGAAAAATAACAAACAAAACAACAAGATTATTTATGTAATTATACTTTATTCTAGTAGTAATTACTGTACGAGTATACACGTTAATTTAATATTAAATATGTCTCGACGTTACTGGATCTTCAAGACTGTTGTTGTTGACTGTTTTCCGCCCAAAATCGATACATTGCGTAATAAACTGAATAAATAAAAAATTTTTTTTTTAAATAAATTAAACCTTTATATGTACAAAGAAATTGAGACCGAAAAGAAATTCAACCTTTACAAGTACAAATTTAGTTATCCAAATAACATAATTAGCTTATAATAAATTGAACATTTTGAACGTAGCGGGTTTTCTAATCCTAAGTGTGGAATAATACTTTTGAAAAAGAAAATATTAAAATAAAATAGCAATCTATCTTGTTAAACGATTATTTCTTAATAATCTTTAAGTAGTAGAAATTTGTAAAAATCTCTCTACAGAGATGCTAACAACATAAATAAGTTGTAACAAAACGTATAAGAATTTCGACGCAGCTGGTAGTAGAAGGCATGGCTTAGCGATCAGAGCGCTTGAACGGAATCCAAGAGTAGTGAGTTCGAATCCCGCTTCGTTCAAAATTTTTATACGTTTTCATAAAAGTAAAATAATTAGCTACATAATTATTATGAAAAGTTACATATAAATCCAAAACATATAGCATAAGTCGTTAGATATATTCAAAGTGTGTCAAAAGGACTTCATTAAATTGAAATTTCAATTACCTAGTACTATTGATTTAGCAAATTCAATGTAAGATCTGAAGTGATTTAAATTCAGTAAGAAACTCCGAGCTCAAAGTTCAGTAAATCCAATGATCGTGGTCGCTGTTGGACTTAGATTAAACTTATGCAACGTTGCAAGCTTTACTCGGTTGTATGTAAAGGGCCTATTACTCCTTCGAGTATTAAGAAAACAGGTTTTAACCCACTACACCGGAAATGTGAAGTGTAAGAATGAAAAACCATGTATACAAAAGATGAAGGTTGGTAATCCTCCCCTATATATATATATATATATATATATATTTATTTATTTAATGTTATTTTGTTTTTTGCTTCACGCTTTTTATCCCGCATAGCAGGATAGGCAGAAAGTACCTAGTGTCAAGACACTCCGTACTTCGCTTTTCACCGAATTCGAGACATTGCGTGTTGGGTGGAACTCAACGCCGCTCTTTGTCTTTACCAGAGCGAGGAAGTGAAAATAATTTAAATATAATCACTCCTCCGAGTGGGGATCGAACCCACAACCGATCGCGTTTACAGTCAGACGCTGTCACACTGCGCCACGACCGGCCTCATCGTAATTATATCGTATAATAACCAAGTACATAAATATTTGTAAAGGAGTTTTAATCGTATATAAGAAGCGCAAATTTAATTTCTATAAGGATTTTATTAAGTATTTTAAATAAGTTTTGTAATAATCTATTCTATATTAAATAGCAAATATATATAACAGTTATCTATACATTCAAGAAATAACAAAACGTCCTGTATATCAAAGAATAATATAGCCTGTAATATCTTATTTAAAACAAAATGAAAACCAGATGGCCAGCTCTAATAAAATACAGTAAATAAGTAGCGTTCCTTGAAAGAGAGCGGAATGCAAATTTTAATAAGGGGAAAGTTATACTCAGAGTCGCCAGGTATTTTAATTACGTTCGTATTTATTTAAAGGCCTTTCGGGTCGACTGAACGAAATAAGCTAATCTTCTGAAAAATTAATGTCTGTCAACAGCTGGTTTACGCTTTCCTGAATTTTCTCGCTCTTTGGCCGATTTTCAAAACGTGAATATTTTATATTAAGCAATATTATCTTGAATTATAAACTAAACTAGTACAGTTGTATGTTTCTTTTTATAGTCAGAGATGACCCAGTGTGAAAATATTTCTTTGATCGCCTGATATAGAGACATTGCGTGTTGAAAGGTGGAGTGGAGAAATGAATTTTAAATATGATCTTTTCTGAACTTATCAAGTTTACACTCGGACACTGTCCGTTTTCCTTTTATTTTTAATATCATTTTTTTTAGCTTCACGCTCTATCCCTAGCGGGGTAGCCAGTAAGAGCGGAGCGCTAAACTCCACGGTCCATGCATACCTCTTCTCCCCCGTCTCTCCCGACCTTTTGTACCACTCACTTTTGCTTCATAAATCTTTCTTACCATTCTTTCATCAGTCATTCGCGACGTCCCCAGACTACCTGAGCACGTTCTTCTTCATTCTTACTATGACATTCGCTCTCACACCTACCATTCTGCGTATCTCCTCGCCGCATATACGGTCAGCTTTGCAATAGAATCTTCACAATCTGCATTCATGCAGTACCTTAATATACAAGATAAAAAGAAATCCTAGATTGTGTTCTATATACTGGAACTGCACGCTACACACTGATAGAATTTAATAATTAAAAATATCAATCACGAAGGATTAATGATATTGATTATTTTTTATTATTATTATTATAGCTTCACGCTTATTATCCCGCATAGCAGGGTAGACAGAAAGTATCTAGTGTCAAGACACTTCGTACTTCGCTTTCCACCGAATTTGAAGCATTGCGTTTTGAATAGTGGAACTCAACACCGCACTTTGTCTTTACCAGAGCGAGAAAGTGAAAATAATTTAAATATAATCACTGCCATCAAGTTGCGATCGAATCCACAACCGATCGCGTTTACAGTCAGATGCTGTCCCACTGCGCCACGACCGGCCTCTATGATATTGATTAGTTACAGGTATTTGATTCATGTTTACGAGGCTATCATCTCGAGGCTGTTTGTCCTTCGAGTACAAACAGAGTAATTGGTTGCTGCAACACCTGAGGATCGCCGATAATTTGTTTGCACGCGCTTCTATATAAGCAAACATAATTTATTAGTATTTCCCAAGATTTATGCAAATATTGCGTTAAGCAAAAGGAGTTTCTGATGGAAGCTGTTAATAGCAAAAGTTGAACTGATTCATATAAGGTACGCAACTTTATAAACGATTGTTACCACTTCGATTCCTGCTTCCTTGAAAAATATGATTTAATCGTATGTATATTAAAAGTTCAAAGATAATCTAATAATCAGTAACGTATGTAATATTTTTAGTGAATAATAAGTCAATTTTCAGTAGTCACGTTGTATTTCATAATCTATGTACTTATACAAGTTATACAAGTATATAATAACAAGGGATTCTGCTATTTATATATATTTAATAGATTTTGACTAATCTCAAAATGAGCCGTTCCGTTCCATTCAGTTTCCGTTTGAAGGCCTTCTTCTTAAGGTATTTGTACCAATTTAAAAGGGATTTAAAGCTTAAAATCATTAATTTCTATAGAAATATAGTATAAGTGAAGATAAATTTCCTAATCTAATAATTGTATAAGGAGAGCTTCATGTAGGTACGTACATGTGTTCCCATATTTCGATGAAATACACGGAAGTCGACACTTGCCGCAACGTCAATGTGCTCTGATTGCGATGCGCTCAAACACGATTGCACTCCGGGCGAGTGAAAGATTACCGAATTCGGTAAATTAACGCTTTTTTTAATTTCAAGGTTTATTTATTTAGTTATATATTCTTTATTGTATAATTTCATAAATATGCAAAAGAGGCGGACTTAACGCTATAAAAGCATTTTCTACCTGTCAACCTTGTCATGTGGGATAATAATGTAGGTGCAATAATAATAATAAAAAAAAATTATATATAACAATAAAATATACACATATACAATGTAAATACACAAACATATATATATATATATATATATATATATATATACATACATACATATACATATATACATATGTATAAATATATACATACTGTTATATATTTTCAATAGCTTTTTTAATATTTTAATTATAATGCCTTATTGTTTTAATTAAAATCTTAATGGAGGCCGGTCGTGACGCAGTGTGACAGCGTCTGACTGTCCACTCGAGGGAGAGATAATATTTAAATTATTTTCACTTTCTCACTCTGGTAAACACACCCAACACGCAATGTCTTGAGTTCGGAGGAAAGCGAAGTACGGAGTGTCTTGACACTAGGTTCTATCTGTCTACCCTGCTATGCGGGATAAAAGTGTGAAGCTAAAAAAATAATAAAAAAATTATAGATTTTTAGGTGTTTATGTCTGAAAGTGCGAGCTGAACTGCTTTATCTCCATGATTGTATGGAGATTAGAAACAGATGGATCGGTACAAGATACGCGAGGCTAAAATATCTACAGTAATGGTCATTTTAATTTTAAGAATTGTTCCAATACACATCTAAGGTAAGGTAAGGACGGTAAGGACGAGTGCTCAAAAAATATTGCGATTTTGAAAAAATATTAAGAGCACAAATTAAGTGCGCGCACGCATCCTGAATGTTGACTGTGGCAATCTTGGACCGAGGCAAAGTTTATCGCTGGTTAAAATTGTCCTCAGAAGGCTCAGGACAATTTGTACAGTTTGAGTCGATGTAAAAGGCTAAAACACCACGTATTCCGAAACAAGTGATATGTCACTTTATTCTCCGCATTTAGCTCCGTTATCTTAAATCGCAAATTATCTTTCAAGATTTCTCTGTGAAATCCTAACTTTTAATATCAACAATTAGCCAATTGGTCTAAATTTAGCAATACCATGATAATTACAGTGCTCGAGTCAAGCAAATTAATTCCCAATGAATACAAAGCGCACATAACAATTCTAATAACGAAACATCAATGGCCAAGTCGTTCTATAGTCATTAACTTCGTCTTTAACTTGATCCAAAGTAATTAACGTAAGCCAAATCCGATACCACCCGTTCATTTCCCGTCCTGGCTACGGCCCCGCAAGCCGCCCAAGTGCAAATTTTATTGTCTAATTAAGTGTGTTTCATAAAGATTTATAACGTTTTAAATTATCCGTCTTCATTTTGTTTGGACTGCGGACCGGAGCTGCCGTTTTCATTAGGCGGTGCTTTTGATGTACGTGTTAAGTATCTGCCGGATTCACCCTCGAACAATGTTGTTTTAAAATTTAAAATGAATCCTTTTGAATATTTTATTTAATTTTTGATTTCTTAAAATAAGGTTAAAAAACAATACAATACACAAACAAAGTCTTATAAAGTTTTTTAAATAATATATTACTTATATATATACATATTTACATTATACAAACAAAACAAAATTAGCCCTCATGTTCAAATATAATATAGAATATATTTAGACAAAGTGCGGCGTTCAGTTCCACCACTCAACACGCTATGTCTCGAATTCGGTGGAAAGCGAAGTGCAGTGTGTCTTGACACTTGGTACTTTCTGTCTACTCTACGATGCGGGATAAAAGCGTGAAGCTTAAGTGGAAAAAAATAGAATAATAAAAGTTCACTGATAAACATTACTGATAACGTATATATGATACATGAAAAAAGGATTTAACTTCATAAAAATAAACATACAAAGTTTGCACTCTGTACTTCGCTTTCCACCGATATCGAGACATTGTGTGTTGAGTGGTGGAACTCAACGCCGCACTTTGTCTTTTACCAGAGCGAGAAAGCGAAAATAATTTGAATATAAACACTCCTCCGAGAATCAAATCCACACCGATCGTGTTTACTATCAGGCGCTGTCCCACTGCGCCACGACCAGCCATTTCATAAAGTTTAAAAAATAAATGTATATGTTTCATAGTTAACAACTGTCTTTCAAAACTCAGCTAACATAACTAGCTATGACGTTGCACTCCAAGGTGTAAAGTTCGCGGATTCTCCGAGCTCGGGTACAGTAGCGCACGTCGCCGCGATACATCAAACACGACGCGCTAACATACGCTGTAAATTATCGAACAGGGATCGCTTGGTGGGAATAAAATCGATTCTTTATATATAAACGAATTTTTTCAACGATAGATATGCTTTATATATATATATATATAATATTTCGAGATAGTTGTTAGTCAACCATTCTTTATTCAAATAGGGTCAATCATCACAAGTGTCATTATTGTCAGTCCTATAGGAAGCTAACACCAGCTCGAAAAGCAGTTCTGCTGAGAAGAGCCAGTGAAAACCTTAACGGTTGCTCTTTTGAAATATAGTTTTATAAATATTTGATACAGTATGGACGTTTTGTTTTCAGCTTTACGCTTTAGCAGCAAATGTATTAAATTAGTTTAAAATACGTACCCTGCTGTCTCCCATATTCAAGCCATTGTTATTTAAGTGCTCCGAAATATTGAGAAAATTGAAAAAAAACAAAAGGAACACCTTCCCCAATTGGGAATTGAACCAACAATCATCACGTTATCGACTACATGATGTATCACGATTTTAAATTTAAAATTAGATTTTAATAAAGATCTTGCTATTTTCAAGATGTCAAATACAGTGTTCCAAGCGACATTATGCATAATTTTGTAGTGTAACATCTTACAGACGTCGCGCAAATCCTCAGCTCCCGCCCGCCTTACGGGTTGGACACGTGTTCTGTGAATACCTAACATGTGGTATTAGGTTCTCAACTTGTTAGCGTTTTCATGGAAATATAATATGTACGATGGAGATAACGTGGCGATAATTAAAGTGTGGTGGTGGTAGGTTTTAATGACGTTTTTGTGTGATAAAGTAAGCGGCGTTCAGTTCCGCCATTCAACACCTGGAGAACTGGAATCGATTATCTCTCCTTATAATGGCTTCTAAATTGAAACTGTAGTCAAAAAATATATCATTCAATTAGAGTCCAGTGTGCTATTTTTTTTTTCATTTTTTAGCTTCACGCTTTTATTGGAATAGACAGAATATCTAGTGTCAAGATGCTCCGTACTTCGCTTTCTGCTGAATTTGAGAGTTTGTGTGACGGAACACAACGCCGCACTCTGTCGTACCAGAGCAAGGAAGTGAAAATAATTTATATAAAATCACACCCCTGAGCCCACTCAGAGCCAAACCCACAACTGATCGCGTTTACTGTCAAACGCTGTCCCACTGCGCTATGACCGGCCTGCAACATATAGGCCCTAAATATATCGGATGTCAAGAAGTGGATAATTTTTTTTTTATATAGTTAAAGACAACCTAGGGTCAAGACACTACGTTTTTAAGTGGCGAACACAACGCCGCGTAAAATGAAAACAAATTAAAATAAAATAACATATATATTTATCTAAATAAATATATACAAGTGAGGTTAATAAAGGCATTTTAAATATATATATATATATTCTATTTGGTATTCTGTTATATTTTACAAATAACCTGCAAAGACGCCCTGCACCTGATCTTCCTCTAGTCACACGAGTTAACCATCTTATTTGGCTATCAAAGTGGGGAATGCACCTGTGTACGAATGTGTTACATTATACATATTACAGTAGCTTATAGTGTCTTTTGCTCAGTTCTACTTTATTGATTAGAAATTTTTATATAATTTTATAAATATTATTAATACCAGCCTTTGAGGCCAGTTGAAGCAGTGAGACAGCGTCTGACTGTTATCGCGACCGGCTGTGGGTTTGATGCTCACTCAGGGAAGTGATTATATTTAAAATTATTTTCACTTCTTCGCTCTGGTAAGACAAAATGCGACATTGAGTTCCACCACTTAACAGGCAATGTCTCGAATTCGGTGAAAAGCGAAGTACGGAGTTACTTTGCGGGATAAAAAGCGTGAAGCTAAAAAAAAATAAAAAAATCATCTTTTGATTTTGTTCTATAGGGAATAACTATTTAATCCATAATAACTCAGTAAGTACTGCTTTAAGTTGGGAAAGATCTGTCTTTATCTTTTACTATAAGATTTATTAAGTTATAACAACACATTTGATTAATCAATTCACACAAGTTTTAACTTCATACAAAATATTATTTGAAATTTTCAGATATATTTATTAAATATTATCTTAAAAGTAATTAAATTATATTTTTATTTAATTTATAGTGCCAATCGTGGCCCAGTGGGACATCTGACAGCATCTGACTGACTTATATTTAATTTATTTCCATTTCCTGGTTCTGGCAAGACAAAGCGCGACGTTGCCTAGATAGTTCCAGTCCACTAGGCAGTTATTGTCCATTTACTATTTTTAATTATGTAATTTCAAGCAATTATTTATTATCCACTCTTAAAGCGGATTTTTCGTATTAGGAAATTCCCTCAACCGTAGTCAGGACAACTCACCAACTTCCAATCAAGCTAATTACTTCATTAATTTATTTCGTAACAGAGCGCTCCGTGATGGTATCTCCAAGTGTTTCTGAGGTGTCGTGGTTGGCAAGCTTCGTTGCGTTGCTTTGACTTTGAGAATGAAATTTTAAAATTAATTTTAATTATATTCTTGTGTTACATTTCATTTTTAATTTAATGTACGTCTCAAATTTTTTAAATTAAAAATATATATATTTAGGTTTTTTTCTTTTCCTCGTCCACCCTCCTCATACATGCCCTTCGGAGAATCTTCATACTTTTTGTGTGACCTTTCTGTAGTAAGAATACTGTGTTTTCGAAAGTTAACCGAGGTCCCCCTACACATCTACCTTATGACTAATGAGTACTTTTTTAATTTTAACAATTTAAAAAAAAGCAATTTAAAAAAAACTTTTTTTTAATTGAAACTGTACGTGTCGCGTTATAAAAATTACGGTACCAAATAAGTGCGGTACCAAAATAACAATTTTAAGTTATAATTATAATAACTGTATTATTTTTTCTCACACAGATTGACAGTTAATTATTTTAGCTATTTCTAGATACATATATATATATATATATATATATATATATATATATATATATATGTATATATATATATATATATATATATATATATATATATATATATGAGACTGGTAGACAGAAAGTACCTAGTGTCAACAGACCGACCAGAATGAATAACTAAAGATAATTAAATTAAAATATTTATAAAGAAATTGCCGAAATTTTTATTATTTTATAATTACGTTTTACAATACTGTTAAGATTTTCTTCAAGTGATAAGCGTATTTCTTTTATATTATTTTTATTTGTGTTTTGGAAACAAACAGTGTACAATACACACATAATTTCAACACAAATAAGACATAAATCAGTAAAGTTTCCACCTATAAGTAAACAAATAAATAAAGCAAGGTAAACATGACAAAATTTTATCGATATAATAATTTATAGAAAATCATTTCTAATGTAAGTTAATAACGATTTGATAAAAGAAAAATAAATATAATTTTAATCGACTTTTTATATAATTTAAAGTTATATAATATCTCGTACAGATATATATAAGTATACAAACAAACTTTCTTCCTCCCACTTTCCTTTTCTTCTTCCACTAATAAATATATACATTAATTAATCCATGGAAGAAATCTCTGGCAACACAATTTTAACGTCTATTTTTGCGTTAATATTTGAACACATGGCCAGTTTTGATATCAATCCGATTTCATATCTTAAAGCATAGAGGTAGAGTCTATGCTCTAACAAGAACGAAAAAAATAGAGAAATAAATATTTTAAAACGATATATAAATATTTAAATGTGCATATTGATTTATAAAACTGAACACTACGCTTTATACTATACGGCGTTGAGTTCGCGCAACATATAATTCCTCCATTTTGGAAAGCAATTAAAAGAGTGTTTTGACACTAGATTAAAGTAGTGTCTTAACCCACTGTGCGGGATAAAGAAGCTGTGTGCTAAAGTAAAGTAATTTCATTGTTTAATATAAACATATTTATTTTTTACATTTGTATCCCCAACTGTTACTGGCAGTAGAACTCTACCTGCCTCTATTATATTTTAAATCCGCTTTAAAGCATTCTTCTAGAGACTTTCCAGTATGATAAAAGTATATTTGTTTGTATAAATCGAATCTAACAAGACTCGCCTGTGCTCGGTCCTGCTGAGTTTCAAGCCTGGCTGCGTGGCTCGCGTCTACTCACGTGATTTTCTTTACTAAACGCTTTTGTTATTTGTTTGCGTATTATATCTAAGTATATACTAGCTACTGCGCGCGGCTTCGCTCGAAATTACTATGAAACGAACAAACCAAATGAATAATGATGTTTTTGCGCCATTGAAAGATATTTAAGTTATTTTGTATACTTGTGTATTACAGGAGTGAGATATTTTATATCACAGGCAAAAGCAAGCTAGACGAGCATACTTTCAGCAGCCTCTTGAATATCTCCATTGACAGAATCATATTATAACATCGGTTCCTTGAAACGTGGAGGAAGGACAAACAAACACACTTTCCCGTTTATATTAGTTTAAATATTACAGTTTGAGGCTATCTTTTTCGGAAAATTTTCAAATTTAAATTAGTTTAATTTACAGTAAGACAAAATGCGGTGTTAAGTTACGCATTTTAAACGCGCAATATATGGTGATGCGGCGTATTTTCTCATATCTTGCTTTGTGCAAAAGACAGTTACAAAATATAATCAGTTCCCAGATATATAGTTAAATAAATTATGTCATCTGATGTGAAAAACAGGTACACTTCTATTAAAAAAAATATTTTCAAAATATACAAAAAGCAGAGAGGAGAGCGTCTTCACTTAACTCTCTTTGTTAACTCCTCCAGAACATAAAAGGCCAAAAAAGAGCCTCGTATAGAGATATGGGAAAAAAATTAAAATTTCCAGTAAAAGGCGCGCTTGCTTGTGAAATAATTTAACGTAACTCAATAAATATACGTGAATAATTCCAGCTGATTGTTTTAAAGGTGAACGTTTTTGATGAACTCCTCGCCAATTAATGCGAAATTTAAACAACGCCGATTTAAATTTATTATTGGATCACGCGTATTGTATTATGACGTGCAAAGGAAAAATAGTTACCGGCTTTGAAGCCACTACACCTATATACGCTGTTCCTAATTAAAATAACTACTTTCCTATCTTTAAATATATATATATATATATATATATATATATATATATATATATATATATATATATATATATATTTAAAGATAGAAAAGTAGTTAAAACTATTACAAATATATAAGTAACACCTATGACTGTAGCGCGATGTGGCTGTGAAGAATGATTGAATGTCTCAAATTCTGTGGAAAGCGAAGTACGGAGTGTCTTGACACTAGGTACTTTCTGTTTACCCTGCTATGCGGAATAAAAGCGAGAAGCTAAAATAATTATTGATCAGGGCGACGTTGAGTTCCGCCACTCAACACGACACTTTTCGCATTAGAGCGAAAAGTGGGAAAAAATTTTTGACACTAGATTGCTCTAGGCTCTACTCTCTCTACTTACAGAAAAAGTATTAAGTTGTAAAAACGAGGTTCTAAAAAGAATTGAACGCACACTGTAAGTGACAAGTTCAGTTAACAATATAGTGGGGGAATTGAAAGAGAACCGGTTGATAGTTTCACTCTATTTTCTACAAATATATAATAATAACTAATACAAAATATATTACATTCGGTTCCAGTATTTAGTTGACGGTATGATTCCATGTCAGAGGACCTCGCGCCCACATAGAATAACTTACGTGCCACTTTAGCCAGCTGAGGGAGTAACGTTCCCGACCTACTAACTAAAGCATGTCTGAAAACTGCATCGTATGAACAAGTTAGATTAACTTCTATATGAAGACCGGTGTTTTTAACAAGCAAGTTTTGAAATATGTGATTTTATATGCTTATAATAAATTAAAGAGGCCGGTCGTCGCGCAGTGGTACAGCGTCTGATTGTAAACGCGATCGGTTGGGTGTTCGATCCCCACTCTGGGAGTGATTGTATTTCAATTATTTTCACTTCCTCGCTCTGGTAAAATGCGGCGTTAAGTTCCGCCCCTCAACACGCAATGTCTCGAATTCGGTGGGAAGTGAAGTAGAAAGAACTCTACCTTTTTTTTAATAATATTCTCAATTCTTTTTATATGATATCATAAAACTACGTTATACGCCATCAGGTAACATATAATGCCTCTAAACTTACCGCAACAAGGAGATCGAAGTAATGAACACTTAGTTCTCTGCCTATCCTACTGTACGTGGTAAGTACATCTTACCACGAGGTGAAATTGCATTTAAAATATAAAGGGATACCATGGATAAAATTTCAAATATTTACGTGCATTTATATAGAAAAATATTTTAAATATAATATTTAAACTTAAAATAAAACCGATTGACGTGTCAGTCACAACCAGCGAAGTAGTTAAAAAACAGTATCCACGTGAAAACATTCCATTCCCGTTGAGTGTTGCGCTCTAAAGTCATTCGGCGAGGACGTGACACTACCTGCCCCAATTTAAAATGTACCAAATGAAATACTGGCTGCAGCGCGCATTTGGTTGGTACGTGTTCCGTGCTTTGAAGTTTGAGAAAAGTTTCCGGTGAAACTTATGGTGTTGAAGCTTTTAAAATAAATTAGACCATCAACACCAGTATTGCTTGTTTGTATGAAACCAATGCAATATACGTGCAACATAAATATTGGCACAGATAAGAGTTTATTAATAAATATATGCATAGATACTTTCAATAGCTTTGCTTATTATATATCTTTATACATAAATTGTCAATAATAAATTATCAACAGTACATAGAGACTATTAACACAATATTTAATAGAAGGAAAAGGAAGTATCTTGACACTAGGTACTTTAAAAGCTGGTACGCGGGATAAGAACGTGAGTTTAAAAAAAAATAAAAAAAAATTCTTGGTATTAAACATATATAATAGAAGAGAATATGGTAATTTACACTAAATTTACATTATATATTTAGAATGGTAAGAAGAAAGTCCATACAAACAAAGCCGCTGGTCACAACTATTTGTATATAAAAGAACGAAACTAAATCGCACAAACCTTACAAATAAAAGAGACAATAAAAATAATCTAGAACAATTTTATATTTTCTTTGAAAGTACATTTTCAATACGAGCTCATTTCAAGGTAATTCCATTAAATAGAATAGAATAGAAGTTCTGAACATCCGAACAATTAATAAATTGTTTGAAATGCGACTTGTTGGTTGAAGATAGAACTGCGTACGGAATGCAGCAAGACGTCGTTGGTGGGCAGCGTCCCTCTATTATAGTAGTTTATAGAGGGTCTGGAACAAGTAGATTTATATGGAACCCATGACCTCCACGCTCTGGACGCTGGTCAGCCCGGATTAATGATCCGACAGGACAGCTCGTTGTTTTGTACAAACATCTCTCTCCCTATTTGTAACACCTCATTTCTTATCTTAGAAACGTCTTAAAGAAACTGTTGATATATAGTCTTGGAGGGGATATTAAATTCCGAAGCTTTGTTAAGCTCGCGAGTGTTAGTGAATGAAATACTTTAGAGTCTATTTGTTGTATGAAACTTTTTGAGTGCTTCGCTTTTGAGTGTTAAACTTAACATTTACTTAATACTTTGAACTTACTTATTACTACTTACTTATTACTACTTACTTATTATTGTTACTGGTCAATGTTTATTTAAAATTTTGCTAACTTAATTATTTTTATGAAAATATTAAACCAAAAGGCAAATTTTATTGGGCAAATAAATTATGTTAAATTTTGCTATAATAAAGGTATGATAAAAATGTAATTTTAAGTAATTTCTAGTAAAAAAAAGTTTTTTTTACGTTATACGATAAATCTATATAATTCCCTTATCATGTTACTCTTCCAGGTTAAAAGATAATAACTGTCTTTACAACTATAATATTTTTCTCGAGCGCCGCCGTTCTCACATTCCTTAGAGTCGAGTTCCATTTCAAAGGTAAAGAACGAGCGTTGCTAATTGGCATTATTTATGTGGAAATAGAAAATAACTTTTCTTTATAACCTTCATAATATAAAAAAGTATATGAGTTAAACAATAAAAGTGCATAACACTGTAAGCTGATATCCGTAAAGATCAAGTGACGCACCATAAGTACCGGAAGTTCAGTTTCGAGTATGAAACAAAGAGGTGTTTACTATTTAAATAAACTATGAAAGTCGATAAGCAAAAATAAAAATAGCTGTTAGCTAAAATAATGCAATGATTTTAGAGACAAATGCAAGCTAAAACTCATACTTTTCCCTTAGAGGGAGCTACCATGGAGAGAGAGCATAGTGCCGATCAGGAGAAGAGTGGATGAAGCCCTGATCTGACGATAGAAAGAAGACTTGGGGTCCCCAGCGGCAGGTTTAGCGACGGTAGAGGCAGTTCGGCCCCACTTTGAAAGCTGGTTCAAGCCAAGTTCCGGGAATCTAACGTTCAGTTAGGTGTACCTACACTTAACTGAACCTTAACGGTGCTAACGGTGCACTGATAAGTCCTACAGTATTTATCGTCCATGGGGCACGATGCCTGTAATACGAGTGTTCTGCGCAAATTACATAGAAAGAACCTAATGTCACAGCGTTATTTCCTTTAAGAAGAGACGTTCATAATAGCGGTATATAGCGGTTCATAATAGTGTAATGCTCTACATGAAGAGAAGAGAGTGAAGTATCACTAGATTTTATAATATTTAAGAAATTATTCATATTATATATAGCACATACTTAAACTAATTTTCAACTTATTGTATTAAATATTACGTTTTTAATATTATTCCGTATTATACTTCCATTCTTTATAATTTCTTCAAGTAATCAAATAAGCCTTAAGTTTGTATGAAACATTCATTTTTCACTGTCAGAAGTGTATCATTATGTTACCACAAAGCTTCAAAAGTACCTATTATGTTGTAATATACTGAGGACGTAGATCCTTTTAAAAATACCTGCAGCTCTACATCGCATGGTAGTATGAACTCCAGGTTAAAATGTGAATTGTTTTGTTGGATTTGGATACAAGCTTAATAATGGTATAGTGAAAATATGTTAAAACTTAAAAAAGCTGATTTAAAAGGTAATTTACTTTGTTTTTGATTACGAATTATTTTCAAATACAAATAAATATAAGATTGTTTTTCTCTACATTCGTCGTGGTATATTGTACCTGCATATAAAAGGGATTGACGCAGTTTGGATTCCCATTTTGGTGTTATGGCTATATTTAAAATATTTTCACTCTCTCCTTCTAGTAAGAAAAAGCGCGGCGTTGAGTACTGAATCAACTCGCACATTGTTTCTGTATACTCTGCTATGAGTAAAAGTGTGAAAAAGAAAAAATCCCTCAAATGAGAATCGAACTCACTGCCTACTCTTAGGCCTACTGTTCTGAGATATACATGATATATTACTTTTTTCAGCTTTTCAGCTATGTCATTTCATTCACTCAAGAGAAATCATACACCAAAATTCCTTTAATAAAATATTTAACATCCAAAAAAGAAATAAGTATTCTTAAAAAAATCAACATATAAACATTTTTCATTTCAAACCAGAACCAGAACCTTCCTCGCAATCGCGATCTCATCGCAATAGAGTGCGCGTTTTAAACTCATCTCAGGATTGAAGTGTGTTTGAAAGAAAACATTATGGAAGGTAATCTCAGTAGAAGCGGTGCGCGGCGCACAGACAGCCCGGGCGGCGCTACCAACGCAAACAACGCACAGCAATAGTAAATATTACTTAGCCGGGACCAAATATTACACTTATTATACAATGCTATCATATAATTGAATAGAAAAACTTCCTATAACGTCACCTGGTCTTAGTTATGATTTTCAATATTATTGTAGAGTTAAGGATTATAAAGAATAAAATATATACAAAATAATTATGAAAGTATAATTCAGAATAAGTGAAAAAAGTAAAGAGCAGAGGAAATACATTATTACGTTAGTTTTGGACACAAGTACTTGTAAATTTGTAAAAAATGTCATCATTATACTTGAGAATTATATATTTATATCATTTTCAGGTGCAACAGACCTAATGAATGATTTTTAATATTAGTTCATTTTTATATCTTATCTTTTCTCTTTGATATCTGTAAGTGGACAAATAAATAGAAATCATTTGGATTTAATTGTCATGTTTAATTAAAATAAAAACATTTTTGTATATATTCTAAATATTCTAAAAGTACTTGTTACAAAGCAGGATCTTTAACAAACTTTAGCAAAATGTATAAAAAACTCACAGGAAATGATGAACTTAATATCTTGACCCTAACTTCATTCTACTAACCCTTGATCGAAAATTCGTAAAACTAAAAAAAATTCTAAGTAAATGTAGAGTGCATCTAAATGAATTAATCAGGTAGCAGTCTCCCACTCTCTCACATGTATATACGTTCCAACATGTGCATGTATATACGTACCGACATGTGCATATCTTGCACACAATAGAGTCACGAATCTTTTGATCAGCTCCGGCAAGTGGCTCGTCCGGCTTATTTGGCCGCATCTTAAGGACTCTCGAGTGACTGCGCTCGCCGCCCTCGTTAGCGGCTAATGCGATGCGCTACTCCTTTTATGTGGGAAGTGGGAAGTGGATGCAGTACATAGTTTGCAGGTTTATGCACGTTTTTATTAAGTAACTCCACTATTGATTGTTAATTTTTACTGCGTGACGAAGGTTCTGGGTTCACATCCCATTCGGAAATTATGTTTATTAATGATACAAGAGAACGGAGTTTAACACCAGATACTATGTTATTAAAATCCCAACTTCTCTTTTGGTTGGACAAAAGACGCTGTTACCTTTCATCTTCTACACAATATATCCAAAATTAAATACAAATACTTAATTATTTTTAGTGTTTTTGTTCAATGTTGTCTTAATATATTAGTGGCAATACTATTCTGCGCAGTACTGAATAAGACGCAAGAAAAGAAGAAGGTTCATAGATTTTTTAAAATTATTATATATATATATACATATATATATTTATATATATATATATATATATATATATATATATATATATATATGTATACAATTAGAATATTTTAATGTACGTGTGTAAACTTTCTGTGAAAAAGTAACGCAAACAAGTTGCGATGTAACTCCGAAATGAATTATTGTAAATTACATTAGAATCAAAACATAAAGTTATATTAGGAATATTCTGCTTCAAGAAACATCAGTGAGAAATTTATATTCAAATACAGGCGCAAACAAAGTTACTGGGAGTGAGTAATTACTGAAGGAAATATTGTACCGACTTGTTGAAAAGTATTGGCGGAAATCAAAATGTATGTTTTTCTAACACAAATAAATTATATTTCCATTAAAATGTTCTAAACAGTTCAACAGTTAGAATTATTGATAATTTATTTTCGTCAATTCAATTCCCGCTTAGGGAATCCAGATATCTGTTTTCTACTTATTATTTTCTATTTTACATGTATATAGCGTGGAAACGGTATTAGGCTTTAAAAGAGACAGCACTAAGACTATCGGCTGGCGATACCAGTGAAACTAAAAGGCAACTATATTTAATTAATGCATACAGGAAGTATGCATCAATTAAATATATTACCATGACTTATGACTGTCAGATATGGGACTTTTTTGTTTTTTTTTGTAGCTTCACTCTTTTATCCCGCATAGCAGGGTAGACAGTGTCAACCAAGGGTCAACTCCGTACTCCTCCCTCACTCCGTACTTCGCTTTCCACCGAATTCGGCACATTGCGTGTTGAGTGGTGGAACTCAACGCCGCTCTTTGTCTTTACCAGAGCGAGGAAGTAATAAAAATAATTTAAATGTAATCACTCCCCCGAGTGGGGATCAAACCCTCAACCGATCGCGTTTAGAGTCAGACGCTGCCCCACTGCGCCACCACCGGCCTCATATGGGACTTAAATTTACAAAATATGAATAAGTTAAAAGTATGCCGACATAGAGTGGAAAGAAGTGCTTAACGTCAAGAGGAAAGACAAGGTTAACCTAAAAACAAAAATCACAGAAATATCGTGCACAATTAGAAACTTAAAATTGAAGTGGACAGGACATTTAGTTAGAGACAAAACTTATAAATGAGCGAAACTGGTGACGGAGTGGTATCCTATAGGAGGTACGAGAAAGAGAGGAAGACCACCAAAAAGATGGAATGAGGATCCAAAGATGGCAGCAGGCTTATCTTGGATGAGAAAAACCCTCGACCGGACATTCTGAAAAAATTTGGGAGGCCTATGCTAAGCTACAACAAATTTTACTGGTGTTATGATATTATTAAAACTATGTACTATAAATTTTTATATCGTTATTATAATGATTAAAGTAGTTTTTTGATTGAGTACTCAGAGACTAACAATACGACTACAGTAGTATTCGAAACGTCAGGTTTTTAAAAATGTATTTTCCAATACCAAAATAAATGCGATAAATTCTTTTAAAACTCAAGTTTCATTTATAATGTGTAAAAATCGCGAAAATCAAAGATCTTATTGATCAAAGACCACTTACTTGGTATAAAAAAAGAATTTTTTTAAGTACAAGTATGTAAGAACATAGTGAATTTGATACAAAATTATTACTGACGCAAAGTTCTATAATATCGTAATCTAGTGTCAAGACACTCCGTTTTCTACTATTCATCCAAATACAAATATACTGCTAATAACTTTTCTCAAATCCTAATTCAAATAAAGTTAACAAAATAAGTTTATTTTCTCAATAAAGTCTGTTAAAAGTAATCCAAAACAAAAACGAAAATAGTCTTCGCCCCACGCCACGGCTACAGTTGGCGCTGCGCAGTATCTCCTGTACAGAAAGTCCGTGAATAGGCCGTAACGACCTCATCTCTGGTTGTCAATTCTAGACTTTGCCAGTATCAAAAGGTCAGCGACTCTCAAAGCTCGTTCAAATTGCAATACCGAAACGACATCAAAATAAAGTAAGACCATCCTAATTAAACGGGACTGCGGTGACGAGAGAGTTAAAAGGAATAATGAAAACTTTAAAAATAGTAGCAAAGGGGGAAACGTTTAAAATAAATATCAGAGGGTTTTAATTCGCACAAAGAACTGGCCTTAATAGGGTGGGTGGGTTTGAGATGCGGCAAGGACTCCCCGCGGGACTGCCACGCGCCTCGCCAGCCGTCCCAACTACTTTGGTAGGCCTACTTAAAACTTGTGGCATTTTGATACTGCTATTTCCATCATAGCATTCAAAGTGTTCTGCAAAATTATTTATTTACCAATAATTAAGTACCTAATATAAATAAAGAGAATTTTTGTCCCGTAAAATTTCAAAATCAAACATAAAAGCAAGGAAAGGGTGAAAGCGAACGGTGTATGAAGTTTTCTTATATCCACAAAGGCTTATTCGTATTTCAGATCTATGTAGTGCAGCCCAATGACCCATGCGAGGCTATCGGGGGTGGTGGAGGGCGATACGGGGGAGGGCAGTTGGAAGAGGGGGGAGGGTAAAGTGTTTAGTTTGCGAAATTAACTTTATTGTCGGCCGTAGAATACGGGTCTCGAAGTAATGCGCTTGAAATATCGTTCCACATTGGAGGGATCGAACGTATCGCCGAAGATGTCGGACACATCTCATGTTGAATTGGTTTGTGAATTCCCCCATTTTATTTTTAAAATGAGATTTGCAACTAAATATTGAATGGAAAATTGAAATGCAGTGATTATTTCATTGTATTTTTTATATTAGGCCAAGTTTAAGCTCATCTAGCACTATGCCACTGGTCATATGATTCGAGTTGTTTAAGTTTTGATAAATATTCTAAAATGATAACCTAATTCATATTTAACAATAATATCAAAGTACAAACAACAACACAATATGTGAGTACGAAATATGACAAATTACGCTTAGCTTACTCCTGCGTAGCTGAATCTTTTAATATTTTTAAAGTGTTATATAAGAGGCCGATAGTGGGCGCAGTGGAACAGCGTCTGAAATGTAAAGGCGATCGGGTGTGGGTTTGATTCCTATTCGGGGAAGTGATTATATTTAAAATTATTTTCACTTCCTCGTTCTGGTAAGACAAAGTGCGGCGTTGATGCCAATACTCAACACGCAATGTCTCAAATTCAGTAGGAAGCTAGGTACCGAGTGTCTTGACACTAGTGACTTTCCATCTACTTCATAAAAACGTGAGGCTAAAAAAAGTGTTCGTTCCACACTAAGGATTAGGAAACACATTTGAAAAGACTAATAAAAAAAGTATAATAATTTGAACGCAGCGGAATTTGAACCCACACCCACACTTGGAAACTTGGTCTTGGACGGCTTGCACGAGTTGTGAGTTCGAATCCCGCGGCGTTTAAATTTTAATACCTTTTTAAAAAAATATATTCTAATAGCTAGGCTTATGGAATAAGCTGTTCAATTACCTTACTAACTTTCATATAAATAATATTTTTTATATAACTCTGTATATTTTTTATTGATAAATTGAACAAGAACTCATCTGATAATTGTAAAACAGAACATAATAATTCAATCTAATTTAATTCCAATATTATTTGGTAAAAAAAGGTGAAATAAAGTAAACTAATATAATAAAAAAAACAATTTGAAACAAATAAAAAATTCTCTTAAGCCTTAATCACATTTGATACTAACATATCACATTGCTCAATTATAAAGACAAAAATATAAATCATTTATTGAAATCGATTTCTCAAGCTCTCTCCAGAGACAACAAAAAGAAACCCAATAACCTGATCCCTTTCACGATTCTCATTAAAACTCATTCGAAATCGGCAATTCATGTAAATTTCAAATTGTTTTCTTTTTGCTTCACGCTTTTTATCTCGCATAGCGGGAAAGACAGAAAGTACCTAGTATCAAGACATTCCGTACTTCGCTTTCTACCGAATTCGAGACATTGAGTGTTGAGTGGCGGAACTCAACGCCACACTTTGTCTTACTATATCATATTGATAATAACTTGAATATAATCTCTGCCCCGAGTGGTGATCTAACCCAAAACTGATCGCGTTTACAGTAGGACGCTGTCCCACTGCGCCACGACTGGCCTCAAATTGTTTTATAACTTCGCTTAATTGAATTGGAAACATAAAAGTATAGTAGCTTTTGCTGGTACTTGTTTAAACAACCTTGAACTTGTGGTCTTTGTGGGACATCGGTTGTCTTATGGTGACTTAGGGCAATCTGCTCAGAATATATATTTAATTCTCTTAATTTTTTTTTTCGCTTTGCTAATATTAAATACGGCGTTGAGTCCTGTCATTTCGTACGCTATGTTCAAATTTAGAACAGAAAAAGAAAACTGATGGGGCTACATTAAGTTTTCTCTAACTACCTAACATCGGTGATATAAATTTATAATAATTCCTTCGATTTTTGCAATTTTTAAACATTTTATATGAAAGTATTTTAACCTATCTATTGTGACCGCGGACTACTGTAAAGTGTTTGAAGCATGAGATCTCCCAAAATCTATTTTCGCTTACCAAAACAAACACAATTAATCCGTTTAAAATAGTTTCATTTAAAATTATAATTTTTATCAATAACAAATGTATGAACGAAGTTATCTATTTTTGGTTTATGTAATACGTAAAGATTTATTACAATTGTTCTTTATTTTTATTATTTCTGCTTTGTTAAATATAACTGAAAGATATAAAACAAAGTTTAAAGTAAATTCAACTCAAAAAATCTACAGCCTAATTAGACTGACAAAGAAAATAATGGAGGTCACTGACACCGGACTAAATAACTGACGAAGTCTCTGCGACGGGAGCGGGAATGGCAGTTAAGTGTTTGTTAGTTTTCCAAGCTGTTCTAGTTATATTGTTTTGTACTCGTATACTGGTACCTGTTGTTCTGATGGTCAGTGGTCAGTGGTCAGTGGTCAGTAAGTGGTAGGGTTACATGTAGGGTATTCGATTCTCATTCAAAGCAGGATATTCGCACACTTAGGGTAGATTCCTTTAGGACGGATTTCAAGAAAGGTTTTAAAAATATTATAGATATTATTTGATAAAGAAAATGATTGTTGTAATTTAGTCTAGATAAGTTTAATCCTGTTTAAAGACAAAAATTTAATACAATCCGAAGGCAGGATCATCGCGCTAGTAACATAAGCTCAGGTATGCATTCCTACAGCACTTTGAGGGAACACATCGTACAGACCACATAAGAAACATCAGACGGAATTTAACAACAAAATTTGTATTAATTACTTTTTACTATAGAATTTGTAACAATATTTTTTTGTTTCAAGACACTCCGTACTTCGCTTTCTACCGAATTCAAGACATTGCCTGTTGAATAGCAGAAATCAACGCCGCACTTTGTATTACCAGAGCGAGGAAGTTTAAATATAATCACACCTCCCGAATGGGAATCGACTCCACAACCGATCACACTTACAGTCTTACTATTCCACTGCGTCACGACCGGTTTCAATAGATCATCCCAGTATTTTTATAAAAGGTTATTTAGTGAACAATATAAAATATCGTCGAAGACAATGATTAAATTAATATCATTGCATCCGCTCTCGCCAACGCCTTGCTGTTCGCACTCTACATGTTATTTTGTAAAAATTTTGACACCCAAGATTTTAAAGAAGGAATATGTATATATTTTCTTGTTTTTTACACATTATATCTTGAGGCAGGTTTTAAGGCACTACTATATATATATATATATATATATATATATATATATATATATATATATATATATATGAAATCCGGCCATTCTACCACGCGTTCAAAATATATGTTTTCCATCTCGCCATTAAAATGCAAAACAACATAGAGATAAAGAAAATTACGAGATATCTTATACTGGTAATATCAGAGCTTCATTAGTATTTTTTGTGTATTAAAAAGTTTCAAGTACACATTTTTCTCTGACTATAAGATTAAACGATATCAATTAATAACAAATAGATTAATTTATAATATACCTGTTTTAATCACAATTAAAGTTAATTATAATTAATTGGCGATTAAGTTCGTCTTTATTCCTATTTATAATACTTAAATAAATAAATATTTTGTATAAAATCATTTAAAGAAACATTCAAACAAAAATAGCTTCTAAGTGATCACTAAAGCGTATGAATAAGCGTGAAAAATATTTTTCACAAAACTGAAACGTGAACATTTTTTAATGGTTTTATCGTCAACTAAAAAAGCGGTTCCGCCGCTAATGTGCCCGAAAGCACCGCCAGTGCTTAGAGATTAACTAGAGTATGAATTCCGGAGGACTCGCAGGGCTGGATGCTGCGAGTGGCCGCAAAATGGTACTGGAATTACGTATATCATGCGACTTTAGTGTATCAAACTATATCTTCATCTAATAAAATTATATTAAGCGCTCCTCTGTTAGCGTGACTTATAAATAGGTAACACAGGACGTTAGTCCTCAATATTAGTAACTATTAAACAGTTATATTTTAAAGGAAGTGGTTTGAATTATAATATTATTATAAAACACCTACCTTCCTTTTTAACTATGATTTTAGCAAATCCTTTGTTCGATGCCTATGTTAATAGTCAATTAAAGCCACACGGGGCTCTTTTACTCGATTACTTTGGAATAGTAGGTTGTGTTCCGTGCTACACATTTTTGCAATCCTGGCGATTACATTAAACTAAGAACCATTACCGCTCTTTCTATCTGAAAATCTTTGATCTCTTATACTAGAGCTGTTTAGTACCAACAAATGAACGCAATAACCGCTCTCTCTAGGAACAGCCGAGTTTCGCGGCTTCATACAAAACTGTACACAAGCAAGCACCTCCTTGTTGTTATTCAAGCACTTTTTGTTACTCTCAAAGTGCCATCTAAAATGAACTAAGTTAAAATTTTGCTATAAGAAATGCTCGCTTGGTGTCGGCGTTTGACAAGTTGGACTAAAGAGCTTACAATGTGCTGGCATCGTTAGTTATCTTCGAATTAAGTTTGTAAGGACAACTCACTTGTGTTTAAGCTTCTCTTTAGCCCGTAGTGGCTCAGCTGTGTATTGTGTTAGTTGTAGGTTCAATTTAGTTCATTAGATTTCTTTAAATTCATATATTGAGAATATTTTTGAATTTTCGATCTGCTTTGAAAACTAAATAGAGAGTGGAGAGTTTACCAGTTTAGCATTCTTACAAATTACGAAATTAACAATTCCATTGAGGGTAGGAGGGTAGGAAGGCTTTAAGTTCATGGTAACTCACTGGTAACATAGAAAATGCAATGAAAGACTAATTTTTAAATGATATACATATGATAAAAATGTATTATTATACATATATCTATAATAATATTTTTTTTTATTAAATACCTAAAATATTAACGTTTAAAACAAAAATCTTACACTGGTTCTAGCAATTCAATAGTATATATATATAGTATAATTACATGTAGAGTATCTCTTCAGAATAGAATAATGAGAGGCGAACTTCTAGTATAGAAGTGTTGAAGCCGGGCGCATCTGTCGTCTTGACAAGTTGGACCGGCCTCAGATTTCCCAAGAGCACCATTCATGTTCCCAACTAGACTATTCCGCTGTCCAAAACATTCAACCAAATGTTTCAATAGATTTGGACATTAAATTTCCACAATACTTACGTAATTAACAATACGGCAGGTACATACTTTTAAAGGCGTTATCGTGTCTAAAAGATTATATCTCTAGAGAAAGAAATATCTTACCATTTGGCGCAGTGTGACAGCGTCTGACTGTATACGCGACCGGTTGTGGGTTCGATCCTCACTCGGGGGAGTGATTATATTCAAATTATTTTCACTTCCTCGCTCTGGTAAAGACAAAATGCGGCGTTGAGTTCCACCACTCAACACGCAATGGCTCGACTTTGGTGGAAAGTGAAGTACGGAGTGTCTTGACGCTAGGTACTTTCTGTCTACCCTGCTATGTGGGATAAAAACGTAAAGCTAAAAAAAAAGTATCCTTAATAGAAAACTGACGGATTAAATAGTATCGTTAGCTGGCTGGCTACAGCTCAAGATAGACAACTATGGTATACCTTGTATTGTGCCGTGGTCACAGGTAGACTCGAGTTGTCACCACGGACTACTGTATAGTGTTCGAAACGTCAGGTCACCAAAAATATATTTTCGAATACCAAAATATACGCGATTAAACCGTTTAATATAGTTTTGTTTAAAATATGTAAAAATCGCAAAAATCAAAGATCTTTAAACAACACTATATATAGAACTAATTAGTTGAACAATGTTCTCATGTGCATGTATTTATCATGAATCAGTATAGAATCAAATAGAGCTCTATCATTATTATTATTGTTATTATTATTAGAAAATATTTTTACAACATATATAAAAAATTTAGCGGGTTCGAATCCCGCTGCGCTATCCAGTACGCAACTATATACTTCGAAATTGGACAATAAGTGAAACACAGTGTTATAATGCCTTTCTTTCACTAGTATACCTTTCTTTTGGAAGATACGTCTTTTCGATATATAAAAAGTCGTACATACATGTGTCCATTTATATGAATATGAGCTAAGTGGAAACTTTGATATCGGAGTTTCCAGATGATGACCAGTTTACAGGCGCATGTTGTTTGTCAGAAATTAGCATACAAATGTAATGGGCGGCTAAAAATAAAAGTATAAAAATGAAAAGTAGATAGATTTTTTTGCTAATATTATCCTAAATTTATCTAAATCAATTACAAAATATTTCGAGGCTGGTCCTGGCGCAGTAAAATATAATCTGACAGTAATCGTGATCGGTGTTTGATTCGATCCCCACTAGGGGGAGTGTTCATATATAAATTACTTTCATTTCCTCGTTCCGATAAGACAAATAGTGGCGCTAAGTTCCACCAATCTACACGCAATGTCTAGAATTGGCGGAAAATGAGTACGAAATGTCTTGACATTAGTTACTTCCTGTTTACCCTGCTAAGCGGGATAAAATCGTGAAGCTAAAGTTTTAGTATTGTTTTTTCAACGTCTATACATTCATATTGTCAACTTAAGGTTCTATTTTTAATAGATATGATTTTTGTATTTTGAAACAATCCACAATTGAGATAATCAGTTTTGTATTTAAGTTGTCAAAAATGTGAGTCGAAGAACATTGCCAAATCCACGTACTTGTGGATAACTTAGTTAAATCCTAATACAAGGGTCTTCCCTTCATTTATATATTTTTAAATGTTTTTTAGTATTCTAATAATTTACCTTACGAGATATTATCAGAGTTACGCGCTTTTAAAATTCTGCAATTTTATTTAAAAAATCATTATATACTTACCAATAGATATGCTAACGTATGAAATCTCTCAATACCAAAACTGTGAACACACAAAACTTGCCAGTACACGAATAGACGAAACATAAATATGTTTGGCTATAAACTCCTTTATTCCATAGTCAACGCCCTTTGTAACGATGTATCCTCCAACTTTGTACGTACTGTTTGTTCAGTTCGACACTTGTATCGCTTACAGTGGCCATTATCTTCGGGCATCTCTACAGAATGCCGTGTACAGTGTATCGACAAATATATTATGTTCCTTATGAGTGAGCTTTCATAAGCTTTTACGACATATGAAGCTTTTCTGCTATACATTAATTAAGTTTAAGTTGAGGTCGTGGCGCAGTGGGACGGCGTCTGACTGTAAACGCGATCGGTCGTGGGTTAGATCACCACTCGGGGGAGTGATTATAATTAAACGAATTTCACTTCTTCGCTTCACTCTGTCTAAAAAAGACAAAGTTCAGCGTTGAGTTCCACCACTCAACTCTCCATGTCTCGAATTCGGTGAAAAGCGCAGTACGGAGTGTCTTTACACAACTTTCTGTCTACTCTGCTATGCGGGATAAAAGCGTGAAGTTAAAAGAAATACAAGCTAACTCGTAAGAAATTGTGAAGAACACAGAGTGCCATTGGTTAGAAACCCTCGCAAATGCATTTGTATAGGATAAACGTTATTCATATTTATACACTGTGTTATTACCCTATCTTTGTTTTGTAGTCGCTCTGTTCAATTGTTTTCATACTTTCTGCTCATGTCATATTACAAGCATATCTCCTTAAAGTAGAAACTTAACTTAATTAAAATAATTTAAAAAACATTAAGTATGTATGCAATATAATGAATAATGAAAATTACAAGAACTTTAATAAGAATTTTAATTAGTTACAAATCTAAACTAATTAGTTGATCTTACAAAATAAATTATCATTATTTACTTAAACAACTAAGTATTGATATTTGGGAATATTATTTTAGCAAAGAAAATTGGAGATTAATTAAAAGGAATTTTTTCGTAAATTAACATTCCTTAAAGTCGGTCGTGGCGCAGTGGGACAGCGTTTAACTGTAAACACGATCGGTTATGAGTTCGATTCCCACTTGGAGATGAGATTATATTTAAATTATTTTCACTTCTTTGCTATGGTAAAACAAATTGCGGCGTTGAGTTCCACCACTCAATACACAATGTCTCGAATTCACTGGAAAGCGAAGCAAGGAGTGTCTTGAGTACTTTCTATCTACCCTTCTATGTGGGATAAAAGCGTGAAGCTAAAAAAAAATAAAACAAAATATTACTAGAATTAATGGCATACAATGTAAGTAAATATTTATATACATATATATATATATATATATATATATATATATATATATATATATATATATATATATGTACTATATATATAGTAGGACGGGGAAAGTAGAAATTCATCAGTAGCGTCCCTTTGTCAACTTCTGATATTTAAATACGATTATAGCAATTAAGATATTAGATAGACAATCGGTTAAAAGCGTGGCAGTTGTGTATTCAATCTTTGTTCAGGGGTATATTTATAATAAAAGTAATTACACCTTCCCCTTGTACAAGAAAGCATGGTGTTGAGATCCCCACATTAAATGTACCATGTTTATAAATGGGATACGAAAGGGAGAACAGAGTGTCTTGACACTAGACACTACCTAATTTGATATCCAAGAAAAATAGTAACGTTACAATAAAATCACTTTGGTTACATACACATACTCGTATACTACTACTCGTATAAAGGCGATATATTTTCAAAAAAAAAAAAAATTAAAAATACCTAGCTTTTTGTATCACGCAGTACGTATCGTGTGTACATATAAAAGAACCCACTTAGTTCAATTCAAAAGTCGAAGAATGATCTAGAGTTTCCTCTAATCCATTAGCGAGACGGCTCTCAGCATCGGCTAACGATTGCCGCAACCGTATTTAATTACTTAATGAGAATACTTTTTTTTTCTCTCTCCATTCGATATCATTGAAAACATAGATTTTGTTTTTGTACTACATTAAACCTTTTACTCTTGGAACTAATTATAATGAATATTAATGTATAGGAACGGAGCTAACACTAGTGTAATGTATTAGTATGGAAAGGTATCTAGGTAAAAGTAAAGTATCTAGATAAAGGTATCTAGTAAAGGTGCTTAGTTGTCCTATGTTACAGTTAGGCTGATAGAAGAATTGTTAACAAATTTTTAATCAAATAAATTGCTCAAAAAAGAGTTAAAGTCATTATAATTATTAGGAAATGTTTGTCCCTTTTAAAGCTTATATAATCGATTATAAGTTTTATATAGTGAAAAGTATAAAAAAGCTAAAAATGTCATCATTTAGGAAGACCTTTAAATTTTTCATTTCCTGTTTACCTTAACATAAGTAAGCGTAACTAAATCTCTTGCTTAATTGGAACAATAAAATATATGTACGAGTGTCTCTACATGTTCTCACATGTTAACGCTAAAGAAGGTTGTAAACAACAGCAGATTCATTAAAGCCAAGCGTGACTTGCCAAATTTCTCTGCCAAGTCTTACAGTAATTCTAACAAAAAATATGTGTATGCATCCTAAGCTTCAAAGTTACGTGAAATGTCCCCGTGTTGGCTCGCCGGATCTAATCTCGTACTTTGACGAGCCAAGCAAACTTGGAAGCTTTTGACGAAAGCTTACCTTATTACCAGCTGATAGAATTCACTTTCCATTGATTGGGGTTGATGTTTACAGATGACGTTTATATTAGGACGCCCAATTTTTTGTGGCACACACCTTTTATATTACGTTGTAGGATTTTTTTTGTGTTGGACAATTTTCGTTATTTTCATAAATTCCTTTACGTAATATTTAAGGTGGTTTTTAATTTTTAAACATACCTTAAGGCCAATCTGTCTTAATTAGGATATATATAATTATTTTCTTATTGTCATTATAGGAAAGTTTCGTATTCAAGATTGTATTATAATTTACCAAAATCGCAGCGTTAAGCTCTGTCATCTACTACGCTAAATAAATGAAATATGGCGTCCAACTCCGCAAAAATGTAAACCTAAATAGAATTACATGTTTAGTATTTATAACAAAATAACGTATGAATAAATTTATTTGACTCTGGCGTCGAGGGAACAAGAAGTAGCCTGATAATTCTCTAGGAGTTAGAACGTGAAGTGGGACATGATTCACGCCAGAAAAAGTGGTCCCACGGGCGGAACGGCGTTGTTTATACATCCGCTCGCGTCATACCTTTGATGTCATCTCATTCGAGATTACAGAATTATCTTTATTAAAATGCAAATTTTATAAGTAAAATCTGCAGATTTGAATTTAGGGATTGACACTTAGTAAATATCACAAAGGGGAATGTTTAAGGTAATGAAGAATAGAGTATGTTTATATATATATATATATATATATATATATATATATATATATATATATATATATTAGTGAACTCTACGTTGTTATCAACGACTCTATATTGAAATTTTCGTTAAGCAATTTTGATTATGACTTCAAAATATATTAAATATATTATAAAGTCAATTATAATGTAACATCTACTGTTCTTATAACGATATTTAAACACCAACAATAGATGGTGTTTAAATATCGTTATAAGAACAGTAGATGTTACATTATAATTGACTTTATAATATATTTAATATATTTTGAAGTCATAATCAAAATTGCTTAACGAAAATTTCAATATAGAGTCGTTGATAACAACGTAGAGTTCACTAATATATATATATATATATATATATATATATATATATATATATATATATATATATATATATATATAAACATACTCTATTCTTCATAAAACTTTAACAACGTAATATAAGAAACACACTGTACTAAAATCCGAAGCAAATTATCCAATAAACACTTAAATTCCACACCATCGTCTTCGCTACTGAAGCAACTAACCATATCCGACGACGACTGAGGGCATTTGGAACTTCCTAAATGTATCGAAATTAACCCATTCTGTTTGTCGATGTTTCTTTAGAAGGGATTGGCAAACTGTTTGCAGCTCAAACGGCTCCCACTTCTAAGCTATCCTTTAATGCAGGAGTCTCTTTGTTACCAAATCAGCTAACAGAGTCAAAGCGACAGTATTTAAACGAGCACGAGCGCTTAATGCTTTAGCTATTCAAATCTATTTCATAATAGATTTAAGAGTTTCATCATTTTAACGTTTACTATGAATGTTCGTTCATTGGTAGACTTCTATATACTTTTTTTAGACATTTATCATTGTATTATTGCGTTTATTATAAATTTAAGCTTTTAAATGCATTTTTGATTTTTCCTCTATGAATGCATTTAGGAAAACCATGTGTTTTCAAGGCAACTTAGATTTTTCGCTTTAATAACTCCAAATATATCGGCGTTCACTACAAATATTTTTAAAAAACAGAAGGCGAACGAGCAGAGGAATCAACTTAACCGGACATTGGAGTTGTGTATGCGTTGTGAGCTTTAAGATGAAAGTGAGGATATAGAATAGAAGCCTCGGTAGTTGGAACTGTCATAACCACCAGGCCCTAAGGAAGAGGAAGAGTGTGAAAAGGGAAAGCTGGCTTACACGACATCGAATCGAAATACATCATTAGAATACATCATTAGAATTTGCAAATCGCTTTTGTCATATTAATAGTAGAGAGCTAGTCAGAGGATTAACCTCCTACCACTGAATTACTGAGACACCCACCTCTTACCTAGCAGCGAATTGGAATTTTGCTCTACGCTGTCATCTTAGATAACATAGATGGAATCATAGAAAAGTATAACGTATGAATGTATGCGAGAGCAAATGGAATGAAATATTTTTTTTAAATATTTTTAGAGGTTTACCTAAAAACCAAATTGCAAATACTTCTAATATATATATATATATACATATATATATACATATATATATATATATATATATATATATATATATATATATATATATATATATATATATATATATAATTAAAAATATATATCTATTATAATATTTTTATTTTCAATTCTACCTAAAATGATTTAACTAAAAAAACAATTAAACATGTAAATGAAATGCTCAACGCAAATAACATATATGGATAAAGATTTATACAGCATTGGTGAAAGAGTTTTGCAAATAACGTAATATTTTATGTTTTGAATATAAAATGTTTTTTTTTGTAATAACTCTTTTTTATTAACTTTTTTAATTGCTTCACGCTTCATCCCGCAGACTAGAGTTGGCAAAGACTAGTCAACCTAGTGTCAAGACACTACGTTAATTGTTAATTCTAAAGATTTTGCCGACACAATTCGCATTTTGACAATACAAATTTTTTCTTCTATACAACATTTTAATTCACTATATGAAGAGAACATCAGATTATGTGTATATATTGCCATAAATAAATCAGGTAAATAACTGATATACAAATCATGTACATTAAAAATAAGATTTAAATAAATGAATAATCATTATTTGTAACCAATTTGTCTCTGATCGTCTTGCCATGGGAGTTAGAAAAAAAATGTATTAATATGCTTGAAATAAAGACTTAAGTCATATTTCTTCGTCAAACAATCAAAAATTAGCTTGAAATTCCATGAAAAAATCTTGTCAACCTTAAAGCTCATGATGCCGCGATGTTCAACAAACGGCTGGTAACAAAGTATAAAATTAAGGCCAACATCAAAATTTTCCTTTCCATATTTTTTGGGCAACATTAATCCGCATACAATTTGGTAGAGCGGTGTTATAAAGTCTTCGCAAAGGGAGAGATAACTTTATTCATGCTCTACGTTAGAGGTGCTCCGCTAACAGATGGAGAGTTCAAAAAACATTCATATTACAAGCACTTTAGGTATAAAATAGCTCAGCTATGTGTAACAGAATGCATCATAAACCTCCGGTGAGCGCTACAGCGCCACATGTGTACGCTTTAGATGTAAATCGCTGTACTGGTCATGAGATTCAATGAGTGCAGTATAAAAAAAAGTATTGTATTTAGTTTTTTGAAAAAGCAACACCAAGAAAATACATCTCACCTGATTTTATCTATATCTTCAAATAAGTATTTATGTTTTGAGCTTTTAGGTAACAAATAAAGATAGATAAATGTATATTTACTATTTTTAAGGTGTTATTCCATACTTAGGAATAGAAAACATTTTTGAAAAAACTTATAAGAATTTGATCGCATCGGGATTCGAACCCGCGCCTCTTGGATACCGTCCAAGCGCTCTGACCGCTAAGCCATGCATTCTATTACCAGCTGCGTCGAAATTCTTATACGTTTTGTTACAACTTATTTATGTTGTTAGCATCTCTGTGGAGAGATTTTTACAACTTTCTACTACTTAAAGATTATTAAGAAATAATCGTTAAACAAGAGAGATTGCAATTTCATTTTATATTTACTATTTTAAAAGTGTTATTCCACACTTGGAATTAGAAAACATTTTTCAAAAAAATTTATAAACGTTTTTCAAAAAAAAACATAAATATATATTTATATGTTACACAAAACGTATTTTAAAAGATACTTAAGATAAGAAATTAAGGCACATAAGTCATGTCTCTACAATTGCGTAGAGTTTTACGTCCTGTAATAATATATTTAAACCATCGCTAATTATTCAAATTGAGTGAACTTCAGAGAAACAAATTTAGCAGTTAATACTCAAACAATATCTAAATATAGAACCGTCTCTTTGTATAATGTCTCAAAATGGAATACGTTTAAGTCGCTACGTTTGTTTATCAAGTTAATTTGATTTTTGTAGTATTAAGTTTTTTTTACTTTATCCTATTGATAGATGCTAGAGACAAAGAAAGTCATGGCAGTTATGAGTTTGACCTCTTAATGGAAAAAAGCACCTTCAAGCATCATTCCACATAGTGGAGTAATCAGAGACAACCTAGAGTCAAGACTCTCTATTGACTGGTTCCCGCTCGAAAATCGAGACACTGGGTTTGGAATGACCAACTTTATACTGTCTTTTGTGTTACCACAACTAACCGCTTTTACAATCAGACACTATATACATATATTTTAAAATAGTTACACTGTTAAAGTTTTTTTAAATTTTAGGTTAGGAGGCCGGTCGTGGCGCAGTGGAACAGCGTCTGACTATAAACGCGATCGGTTGTGGGTTCGATCCCCACTTGGGAGAATGATTATATTTAAATTATTATCACTTCCTCGCTCTGGTCAGGACATAGTGCGGCGTTGAGCTCCACCACTCAACACGCAATGACTCCTATTTGGTGGATAGCGAAGTACGGAGTGTCTTAATACTAGGTACTTTCTGTTTACCCTGCCATGCGGGATAAAAGCGTATAGGTAAAAAAAAATTAGAAAGGAAAATACCATTACAATCACGCGATGACATATATACTGTCAGTATTAGAAAAATTCTATAACATAGCAAAAAACAGAAATCTTTAACTCTGGAATATTATTTTTCTTGACGAAATCCTCATAAGCAGGTTATATGAAGTTATAATATCAATGTGGTGCAGCTAGTGCTGGCTCGGAGCCAGGAGACGACGTCGTCAGTCAATCCCACAGTATGATTATATATTTTCTATTACATAAAACCTGAAATTATTTGTATTTTTGATTTTTAAATCAACAAATTATGATAATATACCTTATCATGGAGAAGGGAAAGTGTCTGATCGAAAATGATCGATTGTGGGTTCGATACCTTATTGGTGAATTTTTTTTAGTAAGAAAAACGCGTTGTTCAACCCTGTCAACACGCAATATCCCTATGACAGTGGAGATGGAGTGTCAAGAGTCTAGGTTTTTATAAGTCATCAATGTGAAAAAATATGAAATTGAAAAAAAAGGTTCTTGATATAAATGAACAGTTTTCTAATAAAATATTCTATAAATACATCCATTATCAATTTGATTGTATTTTAATCATAACGAATGGACTAGGAAAATATCTATACTTAGTGTATGATTCGAACAGATTTGAACCTAGTATCTTTGTAGGATCACTTGCAGTTTACCTTCCATCTTTAAAAAGTATACTAAAATCCATTTTTATTTTTGCGTTTTACGTTTTAATTTTGAACTACTAGTAAGAAACAATACAACAATGTTCAAATACTCTTCTCAAAATTATTATTAAGACAATGTCTTCCAGTTTGCGAGCTACGTACCTACTTCTATAGAATTTGAAACATTAAGACGGCCGTGGCCTATATATATATTTCAGGCAAATACTTCACGCAAACTGAGAATAAGACCAGATAAAATGGACCGCACGAATTTCACTTCAGATGGCAATTTGGTCCAAATTTAAATAAATCGCTTTGAATATGGATTATTGTAAGCATTTTTTTAAAAGACTTTCAATGGAAACATTCTATTTATTTTATTTATTTTCACGTCTATTTTTATTACGTTGGTTATCGTTTATTTTATTAAATTTTATGTGACCAGATAGAAAAATCCATTAAATTTATGTTATCTATATATTAATACGTGAAGTAATATCTTTGTAGCCCTTTTTATGGAAATAACGCAAACTGAGAATTATGAAATTTGGCATAATTATAGTTTATATAAAAAAGGGAAAAATGCTCATATATTTTTAAACTAATACATAACTAATAAATGTAACACACTACCATATGTTTGACATACACGTTTATATGAAGTGACATTTACGTACGGAACAGGGCGAACGGAGTCAAAGGGAAAGAACCCAAGTCCTCTGTGACAGCCTTCATATATGGTATAAAAATATATAATATAAAAGTTTAATACTTACTCAGAAAAAAAAATTGTCACAATTTATCTTTAATTAGTTATAAATGTTATGTTTTTGATATTTAATATCGATTCGATTAATTTCGATAATTCGATTAATTTAATAATCTGTTATATTTTAATCTTATGTGTTTTTATAGGCACAGCGTACCTTTGGTTTTTGGCATACGTAAAGGTTTAATTATGTCTTAAAATTTCAATCTAGATCTAGATTTTATAGTAATACTGTTTTGTATATTACATTATTAATTTAATTCTACATGTGTCTCGCAAGTTCCATACACTGCTCTGATCTCCTATCACTACAACTCCATAGCAGAACACATTCGTAGGAGTATGAATTTCCGGATACACTGATAATCACTTAACGAAAAAAAATCATGAAAAAGTAAATATTTAGTTAATAAAATGTATGTAACAAATTATTTCATACTTACATTTATCCGAATATTTTCATTAAAATTAAAAAGTTTAATTAAGTGCAACAGCAGCAGTGTACAATAAAGGTAGATCACCTCCACACCTCACCATTATACTCGCAGTACGTAGCGATCGTCATTCACACTCTCAATTTCTTAATAAATTATTTTTCTCTGTGGAGAACTTTGAAATTAATTAAAACTTCTATTACGTTGCCTTTATGACTATTTAAGTGGTTGCACATAAAGTCCTTGGGAACAATAACCCCATCGCTGGCGCTACAGTAGCCACTTACTTACGGCCCCGTTGTGCTACGCCGTTATGAAATATTCTTTTAATCTTCTTTTTCATCGTTCTAGCCATTTTCCCTATTTTATTGGAGTTGCGAAAACTTAATATAATTTAGCTGATTGTAAAGTAGGTATGTACTTCGTACATGAGCATCTATACTACGTACCCTTCTGAGGGGACATGATCATGACAGAATCGTGTCACCGTAATGCCTAATTGTGTCTGTAAAAGGTCGTGAATTCAATCTCAATTTAGGGGTTCCCGATGATTATATTTTAATTTTTATTTCCCCACTTTAGTATAACTGAGTTACTTCATTTAATAAGCAATATTGCGAATTCAGTTGGAAATTAAGATCAGAGTGTTTTGACACTAGATTCTCTTTGTCTTTATTGGAATGTGGATAAAGTACATATGCACGTGTAATTTGAACCAATGTAATGGAAACGAATTATTTTGAATACAATTTAAAATTATTACATTTTTAAATTACATTTTAATAAGTATATTCTTATAATGAAAAATTTACATCTGACTTTAATATATACATCACTTGTATTAATTTGTTAACAATAAAACGATAATATAATCGTAAGGAAGAAAATATAATGAGACCGGTCGTAACGCAGTGACACAGCGTCTGACTGTATACGCGATCGGTTGTGGGTTCGATCCCCACTCGGAGGAGTGATTATATAAAAATTATTTTGAATTCCTCACTCTGTTAAGATAAAAAGCGGCGTTGAGTTCCATCGCTCAACACGCTATGTCTCGAATGCGGTGGAAAGCGAAGTACGGGGTGTGTTGTAGGTTTCTGTCTACACTGTTATGAGGGATGAAATGTATGAAGCTAAACAATAATCATAATAATATTAATAATATTTTATGATAGAAGATAGCAATATTTTCATTGTATTTTTAAAGTGAACAGGAAAATCTAAAGTACGCCTTTTAAACGTCGGAAGAAATTATAATGGGACAAAGAAATTTCTCTATTCCGCAAATTGTTCGTGGTTTCAACCTTGTCTTGTCTGCCTTTGTTTACTTTATAGTGTAATAATATAATTAAATCTAGAAAGTTAATATTGTGTTGAATTTATTCAATAATTTATGAACGAACAATGAATATTTTAATATGGTTTATTTTTTAAATTATCATTTTTTTTCACGATTTTAATACATTTTCAATGAAACTATTTGAAAATATTTTTGGAAAAACGTAACAAAAATTGAAAGCAGCGGGATTTGAACCCGCTGCTTTTAAATTTTTATACGTTCTTTCAAAAATGTTTTCTAATCCTAAGTGTGGAATAACACTTTAAAAATAGTAAATATTAAACTATTTGAATTACGTTTAAGAACAACGAAAGGCAAGACATTTCTTAAAATATGATTAATCCAGTAACTTAAACAAAGAGAGACATCTGGATATCTAAAACAAAATAATATATATATATATATATATATATATATATTCATCTTATTGTAATCAGACATTACAAAAGCAGTCATAAAACATTACATAAAAAGCTACAATGAAAATATTCTCGAGCGGAAAATAAAAGTAACGAGCAAATCGTATTGAGTAAAAAGTGATTTCCGGTAAGCATCAACTGAATAATTCAATTCACACCGACGTGGTGAGAGCTGGACTTGTAAACTATGGTTTTAGGGGCTTTGGAAGGTCATGGTGGTTATACTTGTGTAGTCATTGGTGTTTGTGTTTCCTTTTGTTTATTTGTGTGAATGCAAATGTAGTTCTAACGATTGTATTACACATGTGTGTGTGTAATGATTATTTTCTATAAATAGACAATCTCTTGTTAAATAATGAATTCTATTCTTGTTTTATTTATTTTTATAGCATTTATCCTGCATAGAAAGGTAGACAAAAGGTACCTAGTATCAAAACCATTGAATTCGAGACGTTTCGTGATGAGTGACGGAACTCAACGCCGCATTATGTTTTACCAGAACGAGGAAGTGAATATAATTTAAACATGATCGCTCCACAGAGTGGAAATAAAACCCACAACTCCCCAATTGAAGTTGATAATGTAAATGTTGCATTGAGATGTAAGACGTATTATATTTGAAAAAATTCTCTTTATTAATTCAAAAATTATAATATCAAAAAAAAACATAAAACAAATAAATCGCCGATCTAATACGTAAAGTGTAGAAGTGATTTTCTATAATTAATTTGTATGATAAGTGGGTGAATGGCACTCGACCCCAATCGGGGCGGTCCGTCAGATCGCTGAGATCAAACGCCACGTCTCAATAGACCGCCTCGCCATGCAAGTTGGAAATCTTTTCCAAGAGATCGCTATCGGGATGTCTTAGATGGCACGAAATTGTTTGTGACGATGGGCCGTAACGGTTATTCGAATTTATCAAGATGCTGTACCGAATGGTTAGTATTGACTTTTATAACCGAAGATAAATATTGTAGACTTCAAATTTTTTTAAATATGAGGCCGGTACTGGCGCAGTGCGGCGTTTAACTGTAAACACGATACATTGTGGGTTCGATTCCTTTTCGGAGGAGTGTTTTGTATTTAAATTATTTACAATTCTTCGCTCTGTTAATACAGAATGCGGTGTTGAGCTCCGCCACTTAACACGCAATGTCCCGCCCTGCGAGATAAAAACGTGAAGCTGAAAGAAAGAAAAAAATGTAATATATATTCAGAATATATATTATTATTACATATATATGTTTAATGATACGCATATATGTGCTGGGTTACTGATAATTTCTTTATATAGAGAATGCTATATTTGCTAATAATTTAAAATCTTCAGCTTCAATTTAAAAAAAATATTCTACTCTGAAATCCTCTCAATTTTCGTTCCAAAGGACGTGCTCGGCACAAAGTATTTTAGGTCCTTGATAAATAAGGTATTGCGTTTGTGAATTAACTAGTGACTTTGCCGAAAAGTCGCTTCAAAAATACATTTTCAAAATAGCAACTTCACGATAGCAGTGCAAGTTTTGTATTTAAAGTACATCGCAAAGGGGGATGTAACTGAGAAATGTGAACACGAATTTTGTTTTAGCTCCCTTCATAGTGGATAGCCTGCTGTTTTACCAAAACAACCGAAATTACTACACACTTCTCGTTTTCAGATTCCTTTCAGACCTTTAGATGCAATATTCAAATATAATTTCTTAACCTTGTAACCTTGCAATGGTGTATACCAAGAATTATTGTATTGTTTTCGTGTACTTTATTAAAAATTTAAGCAAAAATTCTACTATTCTTTCTAATAATAATAATTCAAAACTGACCTGTTTATAAATTATGATCTTTAATAAAACTAAATATTTTTTTTAATTGCAACTTACCTTACAATGTGAATGTGTATGTTAAAATATTAAGATACACGGAAAAACATATGGGAGAGTGATTTTATTTAAAAAAAAAAGTATTATCACTTCCTCACACTAGTAAGGCCAAGTGCGGCGTTCAGTTCCGGCACTTAACAAGCAATATCGAATTCGGTGGAAAGCAAAGTATTGGCACTAGGTTATATTATATTATATTATATATATATATATATATATATATATATATATATATACATTTATATTCTTTATATAGTACAATATAAATTTCTCAGTATATTTACCACGCCCCTAATACGTTTTACTACTTATACAATCACATGGCTCGCTTAGCTCCTCGTCATTTCCCATCGTTTCCTCAAGTTTCCCGGATTTGGGTAACGAGGAAAGTTGTCACAATAATGATTATGTCAAATCGCCTTAAATTCCTCTAAGTGGGGCTTTTTTTCTTCGTATCTCATAAAGCATTTCGTAATTTCCCCCTCACAGTTTCATTCACACAAAGTATGGAAGTCATCTACAATTCCTTTCATATTAAATTCCTTTACAAGACGTGGAATGCAAATTTTTTAAGATCAAAGCGAACCGATTTGGTACAAAATAATATAATAATATGTTACCAAAGTGTTATTCACAAAGCTACATTATAATATCTCCAATAGGGTAGATGGATGTCTAGCGGTAATTTAATCTAATCTACATTTTCATGTATTTTAGATAGGATTTTTGTGACATAATCTACTTTACTTAAAATACTTTTCACGTATTTTATCTGTGTTTAAAAATTATCCCAAGCATTCAACGGAGTGTCTTGACGTCAGATTTTTTCTAACTACACTTTTACGCGAAACAAAGTATGAAGCTGTCACAAGTTAAACTTTAAACTGTTATTCTTGAAATTTGCTACTTACGTCTTAGTAATTTCATATATATTTTTTTAGCTTCACGCTTTTATCCCACTTAGCAGGGTAGACAGAAAGTATCTAGTGTCAAGACACTCTGTACTTGGCTTTCCACCGAATTTGAGACATTGAGTGTTGAATGGTGAAACTCAACACCGCACTTTGTCTTTTACAACAGCGAGGAAATAAAAATAATTTAAATATAATCACTTCCCCGAATGGGGATCGAACTCACAACCGATCGCGTTTACAATCAGACGATGTCCCATTGCGCCACGACCGGCCTCAATGTAATATCCTATGCTTCTTCTAATCCCACAGTATCGCATGATATAGTGCCATTACGTAAAAACTTCATAGTTTTAGAATCGAATAGAGAAGTTTTTTTAAGTCCCTAGAGCCCGATAAGACGTTATCTCGAATCCACTTACTTAGGTCGGTGATTTAGCTCGTCATGGGAACTTTGGAGTTTTCCTTTTGGCTCACAACACAATCTTTACCTTTTTTCTATAATATTATGTTATTAATCGCTTTTTCCCAGATATACGTCTATATTGAATTTTTATGTTTCGTTAAAGCATGATGACAAGCTCTATAAGAATCCGTGTAGTTGACTTTTAACTTTATGAGTATAGCAAATAAGATATCACCAATATGGTGCAGTTGGATTATAATTTATATAGGTATAAGTTAGTTTTGGAAAGTTAACCTAATTTTTTTTTATCAAGGAATATATGACAATTCCTTAATATGTAGAGATGCTTTATATGTAGAGGTTATAAAATATCCTTTAATACAAAATCAGGGCTTACTTCAAGTTCTGTTCCACATAACAGATAACTTGATGTCAAAACACTCTGCGTAAGCAGTCTTAAGCCTGAAATCTAGACATTGCGTTATGAACGGTGAACTCAATTCCACGCTTTGTCATATGTAAAGTGCGTAACAATGATCAGTAAGCTAGTTGATACAATTCAGGTTTTCGTATAGTAAATTTATAATATTAACCTGAAACCACTACAAAACATATAAACACACGCATACCGGCATAGGTAATTTATTACAACATTATAAATTTGACTTCCATATCACCAATATCCATCAATGCCACTTCTGGTACTTTTTAATCTATGAAGTTAATAATTAAAACATATTGTGTTTACATTTTAAGATCTGTCTACCCTCTTTCGTGTGATATTTTACTTGTTATCTCTGTACGCTTCTTTTATAATTGTTTTATTTTATATAGTTTCTCAGTAAGTGAAATGTATGTATTTCTTTTGAGGAATTAATAAAGTTCTTAAACCATAAACCTGTTACTAATGAAAAGCTGACTCACTCTACAAATATGCTTAAGATTAAGAGATTAACCAACTGAGTGGCTGGGAGAGGGCACGCAGTCGAGCAAACCAGTATAGGCTGATTTTATGATAAGATTTATAAGCTAACATTTGTATATAAAAGAAATTGTACCGTTTCTATTTTAAATATGTAAATAATTTAATAAAATGAAGAGTTCTAATGAATTTTGGGAAAAAATTGATTCTTGTGAGATTTTTCCGTTTATTGGTTGATAAAGTAGGGAAAAAAATTATCGTTATCCTATATTTATTTTGCCTGCACTGCAATACTCGAGAGAAGCGTAATCGAAAGACGTACTTTATTTCTTAGTACATTATATATATAATCCCAACAGCCACAAACTTATTATATCTTTATATGCCAAAGTCATTGAGGCGTCTAATCCCGAACGCGATTGATCGTTCGTTATCGTTCAAGCGAAAAATTCGTAATTTTAATATCAACCCTGTTTAGGAACAGATACTATTATCTTTGAATATTAAAAGTAAATTAATAAATAATTTACGGTTTATATGCGTGTATATATATATATATATATATATATATATATATATATATATATATATATATATATATATATATATATATATATATATATATATATATATATATATATATATATATATATATATGTATAAATATTATTATTTTAATAAGATCTATATACCTTCACGCTTTTATCCCGCATAGCAGGGTAGACAGAAAGTACCTAGTGTCAAGACACTCCGTACTTCGTTTTCCACCGAATTCGAGACGTTGCGTGTGGTGTGGTGGAACTCAAAGCTGCATTTTGTCTTTTTACCAGAGCGAGGAAGTGAAAATAATTTAAATATAATGACTCCCCCGAGTGGGGATCGAACCCACAACCGATTGCGTTTACAGTCAGACTTAGTCCTACTGCGCTACGACCGACCTCAAAAAAAAATCTATATACCTTCACTCAACATGGAATGTCTCTTTATTTAGCGGAACGCATAGAATGAAAAGAGACTACTTGATCTTCTCTAACTACTGTCTCTGGTTTTCGGTAAAAAAATTATCATCTTCTTTCTTAAAGATTGAGAGGGAGAAAGAAAAAGAAAACTAAAGATATATGTTTATGGTTCAAATTCTAGAATAGGTTATATTTCCCACGTAATAAGCTAACAACTAAACTAGCATAGCGGTAACCGAGTCAGAGAATCAAAGTATATTGAGAAAACAGAGTAAATATTTGATGTATTATCATACAAATTACTGAAAGTAGACGTGCTATAGTAAACACGGCGTGTTTGCCTTCTTGTTTACCTTTGTACCGTGGCCTAATGGGGTAAAGAAAATAATGAATTATAGCCTATACCCAAACATGTGTTCTCTTTTATAATATATATATATATATATATATATATATATATATATATATATATATATATATATATATATATATATATATATATATATATATATATATATATTTTATGAAAAAAATTAAAAAAAAAGACTATCCCTGCTTACCTGAACGTTGGCTGCTTGGTATTTTAAATGTGCCATATATTTTCACTCTAAAAATGTTTTAAGAACGTTAAAGTTTTATCATTAAGTGACACTTAATCTAAACATCTAAAACAATGCGTCACTTGCGATGATGTATACGAAATGGTAAATATATAAATTTAAGACAATATAGAGATATACATAGCTTAGACTGTGTCTAACATCTTAACTAATGGAGTACGATATATATATATATACATATATATTTGTTAGTATGGATTTGTGCAGAATAAAACTAGGCTCATCCACTTTCCACCCGAAATTGAAACGTCATGTTCAGTGGCGTAACTCTCACAACTAAACGCTGCGATTTGATTAATATCAATTAAAAGTTGAATATAATGATTCCCCCAATTTGAGTTTGAACCCAAATCCAATCCACGTTAGACACATGTATGAAACATAAATATCGATTTCGACTCGATACCAAAGTTAATAGCGGGTTATTATTAAAAGTTTCATGGAATATTGCCAGTTCATTTTTCCCAATTTAAAGGAAGAGTATAAAATTATAGTTGTTACAAATCCGATATCGTAATATCATAATAGAACGATACTAGCAGACTATTTCCCGTACAAATATTTATGAAAGAACCAATTTAATATAGAATCATGTTATGAGATATATTTAGTTTAGTGCATGGTTGATAATTTATATTTTTACGTTAAGTACCTAGTGTCAAGACACTTCGTACTTGGCTTTCCATCGAATTCGAGACATTGCGTATTGAATGGTGGAGATCAACGTCGCACTTTGTCTTTACTAGAGAAGGAAGGCGAGGAAGTGAAAATAATTTAAATATAATCACTTCCCCGAGTGGTGATCTAACTCACAACCGATCGCGTTTACAGTCAGACGCTGTCCCAGCGCCACGACCGGCTTCGTATATATATATGACTATTTTCCGCTTAAAATAGAAAAATTGCGTATAGAATGGCGCGTTTAACGCTGTGTTGTGTAACCAGAGCGCAAAACTGAAAAAAAAACAGTTCCAATCGAAGCGAATCGAATACACAAGCTTATGTTTGGACGGTATCCAAGAGGCGCGGGTTCAAATTCCGCTGCGTTCAAATTTTTATACGTTTTTTCAAAAATGTTTTCTAATCTTAAGTGTGGAATAACACTTTGAAAATAGTAAATATTAAGCTTACGTTTATTAGTCAAATACTATAAACCTAAGTTTGAAGTAATCAAAGTATATAAATGTATAACTTAGGTAAGTCAAATGTTTATTATATTTAATATACCTTTATATATTTAACATGGGTTTTGAAAATTTAATTAATACAAGAAAAAAAATCACTTCCAACCATTTTTTGTGAAACGGGAACGGATTTTAAATCTGATTTCTAAGAAAATGTTCTGTATTTAATGCATTTGCGCATAGTACAGGAGCAACGAGCGTCACGGACCATCGGCCGGTTGCCGGTCGCCGGCGAGACGCCCCGGGAGCGCTTATCGAATTACCGTAGATTCAATTCTGAATTATTATTGGATTGTCTAATTGATGCCTAATTGGTTTACAATAATTTTGCATTTACTACGAAACGTGAATAATATAAATTATTTTAATTTATTAGAAATTATTTAATTTTTTATGAGGCCGGTCGTGGCGCAGTGGGACAGCATTTGACTGTAATCGCGATCGGTTGTGGGTTCCATCTTCTCTCCGGGAAGTGATTATATTTAAATTATTTTTACTTTCTCGCTCTGGTAAAAACAAAGTGCGGCGTTGAGTTCCAACAGTCAACACACAATGTCTCGAATTCGGTGGAAGGTGAAGCACGGAGTGTCTTGAAACTAGGTACTTTCTGTCTATTCACTATGCGGAATTAAAGCGTGAAGCTAAAAAAAGAAAAAAAAAAATTAAATATTACTATATTATTTACTTCATAAATTCATTACCTTAAAGATACATTTTTGTTATTGTAACGAATAATTATTATTTTCAGAGGTAAAAAAATATTAGCTGAAAGTAAAGAAGTAGATAACATACATATGGAGATGATTTTAAAAGGAAATACAGTTTTACTTAGACACATATATCATATTAAAATATTCACGGTTTTATCTCTAGTGTCAAAACTCTCCGTACTTCGCTTACCACCATATTCGATAACTGCGTGTTGAATGGTGGAACTGAACGCCGCACTTTGTCTTACCAGTTAGACAATGAAATATATATGAACACAATATGTTATATAAGAAAAACAAATACCAATAAAACAAAAGCAACGCATTCAATCATCTGTCACGGCGCGGATGCGGATGCAAGCATTTAATATCTTGAAGCATGCAACAAAAAGAACAGAAAGTGGAACAAAGTAATAAAACGGCACAAAGGCCTTTGCATTCATGTTTAGTGTTAAATATTCAGTTTTTTTAAAACAATAGCTCGCTACCTTGCAGTTGTAGGTAGCAGCAGCGGGCATTCTTATTGTTTTTGGTTCGAAGTTATTGCGGCCGGTAAGTTTTCAATGAGCGGGGGTAATTGGATTCGCGCTAACTGCACTCTGATGTGAAATGCGTGACGCCGCCGCCCGCCCTTCGCCCGCCCGCCGCCCGCCCGCCGCCCGCCCGCCGCCGCGCGACCCCGCAATCATTTTTACACGGAAACCGCATTTTGATTAGATTTTAACCGGCAATACAAAAGGCTGGTTCAATTAGTTTATATGTTTGTGGTAGTAACCAACTCTGTTTCGCGAATTGATATTGGGCACATTGCTAGAACAAACTAAATATATTCGTATACATTAATTTTCTATACAAATTTAACTATTTATTTTTTAGTGTGAGTTAGGCCAAAATCTAAAGGAATAGTTATATTCTTTTATTCTCAATTCACAGCTTTGTATGAGCGGTTTATTTCAAATTTTCAAAGTATAAAGTAGATTTATATTTCTAAAAACAGCAAAACGGTGCAAACGTCGCATCGCATCAATCATCTAGGAGGAGGACCTTTTCAGAATCAATCACGCATAACGTATACAGCCAGCGGCGGCCGGGCAGGAGACCTGCGAGTATATCATACAAGAAATAGATAAATAAGTGTGGAAAATTAAACAGTATAGATAAGGTTAAACGAATATTTGGTATGTTTCTAACATAATTCTAACTACTTTTCCAGACTTCCTGTATCTTGGGTGTGGCCAGTACATAGATAAACGATATTTAGAATAGCTATAAATCACCAGTACATAGATAAACGGTATTTAGAATAGCTAAAGGCTGTTACTTTGAGACTTTAGACTAGACTCAAATACGTTGACTTTATTACTGACTGAGAAATATAAAAATGAAGTAAATAAACTTAAAACCCAATAAGTTATACACAAGTATCTATTTACCGGTAATTTAGAAATGAGGGAAGAATTGCTGTAAGATAAATAAATTTTATTTATTCGTTCAGCTCCTTTGTGTAGGAAGTAAGAATATAATTTCCAACGACCCAGCTCGGGCAAACTGAAAAGCATTTAGTACTTTAGTTTTGCAAAATCAATTTTCCTGTTAAACGGTACAAAGAAAGTGTTTCTTATAGCTCCCTTATTACAAGTCAGTGTGGTTGGAGCGAGTCTTCGAGACACGGTAATTGGCTTCAGTCGTGCGACGCTAACTGCAACGTCTGTAGGGTTTATGTACAATCATTTTTTGATTAGAAAATGCGGGCGATAATTAATTTAAGTTTTCAACTCCCACAAGAATGTGGCTCGAGTTTTTTTGAATTAAAAGCGACTTTTAAAAGCTTAAAAGCTTCTCTTTGGTTGGAGAAATGTTTAATTTTTCGCTGAGATTTTCCTTTGCAAATATATTGAAGTTTGAACTTTATGGTCAAAATTTGAATAGTTAAAACAATTACTAGATAAGTATCTGTTCTTATTAGAACTACAAAACAGAATGCTCTGCTCTAGACGAGTTAAACAAAAATATTAAAAAATATATTAAAGCAATACTGTTTTTTTTAAATGAAATATTTTTTCTTTATTGTTATTTATTTCTCATTAGCATATATTTATAATCAGCTACTTAGAACTAAGGTGTATATTTAAATTTAAGAGAATTTTTGACTGAATTAAATTATCTTAGAATTATTTATTGTCTAGAATATATATATATATATATATATATATATATATATATATATATATATATATATATATATATATATATATATATATATATATATATATATATATATGTATAAAAGAAAAAGAAATGATCACTTCGCGAATACGGAGTGCTTTGACACTAGGTACTTTCTGTCTACCCTCATATGCGGGATAAAAGCGTGAAGCTAAAATAATTGATTACGATACAAATAACTATGAAAACTAAAAATAAATATATTTAGGTATCAATTATTAAACATGAGATTTATATAAAATTGCAAGGCGACAAAATCTAGCTGGAGATAATGAATGAATAAACGCTAGAACCAAGTGTAATTTAAACGATAATTTCGTCTGGCATCGATAGTTCAAAGCTCCTATAAAACTTGGTACACCGTTTAATGAATGCCGTCCAACGATATGCAAATGTGAGACGACCATCAGTATGTTTAGACTTTATGAAGTTCTGCTGTGTGTACGCTCAGTGGAGGTGCAGTAACTATATACTTTACATTATATAAAGTTTATACTATAGTTTAGAGTGGCGTAAGTAAACGCCGTGTTTTGATTAAAAAAAAACTGAACATGACCATTCCACGGAGGGCAATTCGAATTTAAAATTTGTATTTTCACTCTCTGAGTTATCTTTCCAATGTGTGAGACATCTGTGTTCTGTTTCCAAATAAAGCATATAGCTGATAAATGAAAAGTTTTGGAAAAATTGGGATACATGTCAAATGGCACTTAAAATAATATTCTTATCCATAAGAATAGTCTAAACAGGCAATGATAAAATATCAGGCGTGTCAGTCTATTTGAAGGCAAACCCGCAGAAATTCACCTACGCAATGCAGTTGGGAAGTATCTGACATTTACATAGCTCTGAGATCGATTCCCATGACCTGGAAAGTTTTTAATTGAAATATTTTGGTTTTATCTGTCTGGTTGGACAAAGTATGGCGTTAGATACTCCGAACCAACTCGTTACATCGTCAAAGGAAATGAAAATGAAGGCATATTTTCATGTTTTACCAAAAGTAAAATAGGTAACTAATACTGAGGCCGGCCGTGGCGCAGTGTGACAGCGTCTGACTTTAAACGCGATCGGTTGTGGGTTCGATCTCCACTCGGGGGAATGATATTTAAATTATTTTCACTTTCTGGCTCTGGTAAAGACAAAGAGCGACGTTGAGTTCCACCACTCAACACGCAGTCTCGAATTTGGTGGAAAGTGAAGTACGGAGTGTCTTTACACTAGGTACTTTCTGACTACCCCGCTATGCGGGATAAAAGTGTGAAGTTAAAAAAAATCACCTTTAATTTAAAAAAAAAAACATTAATACACTGAACTCATATGTATCGAGTACGAATTAGTTCCGATTACACAATTTAATAGCGCACTAAAGAGATTGAAAGCAACGATATGAGATATTGGGACGTCTGGCCACTGGCCTAGCGCCAATTGAACTCTAGCAGCTGAAATACTGATTATTATTTCGCAGCTTTGCGCTTTTTTCCACACAGTAGAGTAACTATGATCCTCTGTTCTCTACTTTGTGAGAGATGTCGTGTTGACGCAACTCAACGCCGCAGTTTATCTTAAAATAGCAGCAAAATGTAAATAGCTTCCATGAAATCATTCCACCGAGTGGGAATTAAACCTCCAACCAATCTCGTTTATAACCAGACGCTGGCCCACTATGCGATGATGGTATATACTGACTAATCCGCTGACTATTTTAGCTGCAATTGCAATCTAAGTGTCCACTATGTTGTTGAATACTGTATATATTGCGGGGTCGTCATCTGCGTCATACGCATGGCTGGTGGAAACGAGCCAATGTATCACGATGTGGTAATTTCCTCGTGTTGCAGTGATCACTTGCGTGAAGTTGCCTAATAGGAAGTAAATGTATGATACCAAATTTCGTAATAATATACTTAGAATAGAATTAATAGTAACGTAGTTAAGCTCTGTTGTTAAACTGTTATTCCACATTTAGGATAAAGAAAGAGACATTTAGGATAAGGATTCGAATCCATACGCTCAAGATTTTAATCGTTTTCTAAAAATGCTCACTATGGCGCATTTGGTTAGCGTTTTATTATAGCATCGGTTGGTTGTGGGTTCGACTCTCACTCACAACTCCGTTCTGGTAATACACAGCGCAGTGTTAGGCACGCCACTTAACACACAATGACTCGATTTCAAGTGAAAAACAGCAAACGGAATATTTTGACACCTGGTTGTCTTTGACTAGTCTAACCGATGGAAAGTGTAGATTAAAGTGAGAAGAACCTAAAGATATTATAGAAAATGAGTTATTTTATACATAAACTACAATTAAAAACATACCCAGAACCGTCAGTTAGTGTTTAACTTAAATTAAACTCGTACAAAATTTGTCTAAATATATTATTTTCACTTCCTCGCTTTGGTAAAGACAAAGTGCGGCGTTGAGTTCCACCACTCAACGCGCAATGTCTCGACTTCGGTGGAAAGCGAAGTACGGAGTGTTTTGACACTAGGTACTTTCTGTCTATCGTGCTATGCGGGATAAAAGCGTGAAGCTAAAAAAATATGTCTAAGTACAACACTTGAATACTAATTGACGTTTTATATAATGAACGCCTTCAACTAGTTCGATTTTTATCACTGAAAATTCTAGTTTCTTTAAGTTTTAATAGATTTGTATTGCAGTTGATTACATACAATTTTTGTATTAAAGCATGAGTCTTATTTTTCATTTACTTGAAAACCTTATATATTTACTTATAAATGTTTCTTGGTCATTTTATATAAACGTATGTGTTAAATACAGTAGTGCGGTTTACGTTTATTTTATTAATTATGTATTATTTTTTTAAAAAAACATTATCATTCTGCTCTCCTTGTCTATATAAAGTATTGCTGAGTCAAATTTCACACAATTCTCGTAAAAAGGATATAAAAACATTTTATTAAACGTATAAAAATTTGAACGAAGTGGGATTCGAACCCGCGCCTCTTAGATACCGTCCAAGAGACGCGGGTTTGAATCTCGGTGCGTTCAAATTTTTATACGTTTTTTAAAAAATATTTTCTAATCTTAAGTGTGGAATAACACTTTAAAATAGTAAATATTAAGGGTATAAAAATTTTGTTCACGTATTTATATATAAAAAAAACATAATTAATTATTTAAATATTAATAACACGAAAAAACGCATTTAGAAATATCAATAATTAATCATCAACCGCCTTTTTCCACATAGCAGTGTATTCAAAACGAAAATAGTGTCAAAATTCTATTTACCATTCCGCCCAAATTCTGAACAATGCGTGTTTAGATTGCGGAACTCAACGCTGCGATTTAACTTATAATACCAAGTAGAACACGAATACATTCAGCTCCGTAACATGTTTTAGGTAAACTAAAACAAAGCTCAAATAAACATTATTAGCTTGACATTTGCAGTACTGTAATCGGTATGTGGGGCAAATTGAGTTGCCTCTTAGAGACGAGCCCCGAGCGTGTGCTATTAATTCGCTTACACAATAGAGTTCTTGTAATGATTACAGGAAGCAAGACGGATTGATTTGGATATTCGGATACAGTCAATGGTGGAACGGTGTATAAAGACCACGTATATATGTTACCGTATACGCCTTAAACTATGGTAAATTCTAACAACAAGATTTACTAACAGATTGTGAACGTCTGTACTGGGAATGTTGTTTTAGTTAGATTAGAAAGAAACAAAGTCAAAGAGTCTGATAGCGTCTGATTGTAAACACGATCGGTTGTGGGTTCGATCCCCACTCGGGGGAGTGATTATATTTGAATTATTTTCACTTCCTCGCTCAGGTAAAGACAAAGAGCGACGTTGAGTTCCACCACTCAACTCGCAATGTCTTGAATTAGGTGTAAAGCAAAGTATGGAGTGTCTTGACACTAGGTACTTCCTGTCTACCCTACTATGCGGGATAAATGAGTGAAGCTAAGCTAAAAAATAAAAAAAAAGAAGTTGATATTTGAGTGATTTTTTTTGTAATATATGATTAAATATAGATTTTTTATATGGGTATTTATATAATGGTCGATGTGCTCGTGACTTTGTTTGTGAATTGCAACATATTTAAACCTACATTTTATAATTATAAACTGAGAAAAACATAGATAACTATTTATTAAATGAATGAAAATTAATTTAAGGGTTAAACAGTCCAGCAATATAAGAGATTATTCAGAACAAACAGACAGGCAGACAGATAAAAATTATGAATAAATGTTATTTACGGTATATATTAAATATGTATTAAGTAAAAAGCTATTATTTGAATATTACAAATAGATCCACTAATTTAATTTATTTGTATATATTATACAAGTAAATGAATTAAACCATATGTACAAATAATTGAATTTAATTATAATTAAAGTTTAATTGAGTTCTTGTCAATAGCAACATATCAAGTAATTTGACAGTTAAATATATATATATATATATATTTAATGTCTCAAATACGATGGAAAGCGTAGTACGGAGTGTCTTGACACTAGGTACTGTCTTACTATGCGAGATAAGAGCGTGAACCAAAAAAAAAACTTTTTATAATAAGAATAAAAATAAATACAATAAGAATAAAATCTAAACATTTTTTTCTAATAATTAATCCATAACTTAGTATCTATAAAATATAATCATCTTTAGTATAGTTACTGCACGATAAGCGATGTAATTACTCACGGTAATTCGTTTGAGTTGCCGCTTGCCTTTGTACCAAGTGATCGCTGCGGGTGGCCTGCTCCCTGCCGACTCGCACGCCACTTCGTATCGTCTCTCCGCTGTTAAATAACCACCTTCGCCGATTTCTGATGGTTTTTTGATCTCTACCGTGAGTGGACGCACTGTGAAGACATTTTGTATATAAATATATAGCCTCACGCTTCTATGTGGCGGCGAAACGCGGTGGAACTCAACGCCGCCATTTTTCTCAATAGAGCGTGGAAATTAATATAACCATGCTCCCGAGTGGGGATCGATCCCACAACCGATCCCACTGCGCCACGACCGGCCTCAAATATCTAGTTAATAAGATTAAAATGAAACTATTTTAAACGGATTAATTACGTATATTTTGGTATTCGAAAATATATTAATGAAAATCTCAAATTTCGAATACTTTATAGTAGTCCGTGGTTTCGGATAATTGTGAGCCGTTTTAAATAGATTAATTTAAAAGATCTTATTATTTTTTTATATTATTACGATACTAAATATAACCTGTTTTTTATTGTAAAAAAAATATATTTATTTTTCTTAAATAAAGACCACAGTAAAAAAAATAAAGATGGAGTATAAAAAGTATATTTTCATTTTTTTTATTTTTTTTATGTTTCTATTTTCATATTATTCAGCAGGTTATACAAGACACTGTTCTGATTTCGCTTACAACGATGTTTGGCTCTTAGAAAGATAAATTATATAACGTATCAATATAAATAATATTATTATTTATTTAGCTTCACGCTTTCATCCCGCATAGCAGGGTAGACAGAAAGTACGTAGTGTCAAGATACTCCGTATTTGCTTTCCACCGAATAGCGTGTTGAGTGGTGGAACTCAACGCCTCACATTGTTTTACCAGACCGAGGGAATGGAAATACTTTAAATATATTCACTCCCCCTCGTGGGAATCGAACCCACGACCGATCGCGTTTACAGTCAGAAGTTGTCCAATTGCGCCAAAAATAACGTTTTTACTCGTTTTGTTCTAACCAATCCTCCAATATATTAAACTATTATAGAAAATTCTCACTTTGTACAATGTTCTTTTATTCGCTTCTATCTACATACATACATCATACGTCAACATACGAGTATATAAAAAAATCTAATTCAGTTTTCTTTCTTATTGTTATTTATCTCTCATTCAAATGTAACTATAGTCGATCTAGGATATATATATATATATATATATATATATATATATATATATATATATATATATATATACTAGATATCCTTGATAGACCATGATGTAAAAAATAATAATTTTTTTTATTATATATTAAAATACTTACAAAACATATCCAATACCAGTGAAACTTCTTTCGGCGGCACCAAATGTGAGTTAGCCGCTTGACACGTGAACACGGCCGCGTAGTCCGCGCGCCGTATCGCCGGCCACAGTAGCCGGTTCTCTATGACGTCGCCGGTGTTGTGCTCGTACTCCTCATCCACCAGCACGCCGTTCACCAGCCACCGTACTGAAGGCTCTGGTCGACCTAGGGTCAAATATTTATATATTTAAGTCTTTTTATTTTTTTTGTCGCTCTTATGTACTTTACTTAGTAAATATATAAACGTGCGTGTCAAACACATGGTAGTGTTGCGTGTTACATTAATTTCGATAATTTAATATATATTATTAGATAATTTAATATAGATTTTGCTTTACGTATTAATATATACATAGATACATATATTATTCTTAATATAAGACACTCTGTTCCTCAATTTCCCTTCAAAATCGAGATATTTCGTATTGTGTTGCGGAGCTTAACGACGCATTACATGTTGTCAGAGCAGAGAAATTGGAATAAGATAATGTAATACATATAATCACTCTTTCAAATGGAAATCGAACACACAACCAATCGCGTTGGCAGTAAGGCGCTGTTCCACTACAATAAAACGAAAATTCTTTTGCAGCTCCATGATACAATTGGCAACTCTAGTATACATTAACACTTATTTGAGCTGTTAGTCTAATATTCCAAAACTACGTAAATATAAACACGAATCAATGTAAAAGCATATTAGAACAAGTTCCCATACTAAATACTGATCTCCGGTAGTGTAAGTCAACTAAACATGCCTTTTAAAATTCAGAAAGAGGTCGAGTATGGTTCTAATTAATTAAATTAAATTTTGTAATGAAGTATGCCGTTTTATTTATTCTGCGCTCATTTTCCACTTCACCCGTATAATCGGCACAGAGCGTGCAATAAACTATACTGCCATTCACGCTATACACATTCGTTCAAAATATCGGGCGTACAAGATATATCTATATGTTCGTAATACGATGCTCTATTAAAGCCTAATGTACGTGGAATTTAATATTTTTATGAAATGCATTCATATCATATCATTTTTTTTAAATAAAACTATTTTAAACGGATTAATCGCGTATATTTTGGTATTTGAAAATATATTTTTGGTTTCGAGCACTTTACAGTAGTCCTCGGGTAACTGTGACCACGATACGCGATTAATTCTTTTAAAATAGTTTAATTTAAAAAGAATTAAACATATATGTGGTTTGTTTAACTAAAGAACTAAAGAATTTATTTAAATCAAATTCAAAGGCGCTATTATCTTATATTAAATACACAAAATTATGTATAAAAAATAAGCAAGCAACCATATTCTTGCAAGCTTTTATTTAACTTGCAGTTTTAGTCAGTTAGTGTGTGAGAAATCTCGCAAGCTATATTGACCCAATTCCCAGTGTCCGATTGAGCTGAAATTACTAATACGACTTCAGTTCTAATGACAATCAAATTATATATAATCAATTTCGTTGTTAATCTAAAATGGCAGCCGCAACCAAAATGGCGGATTATAAACTTTTCTATAATTTACTTTGGCTATCAAATCAAAATTAAATTTTTTCGAAATTCATTTTTTAATTATTATTTTACTGTAAATATAGTTAAGTCAACGGAATACTCGAAAATCTCACAAATTCCCAAACAAGTTAACTCAGTTAACCATTTCATTAGCAAAATCTAAGACGGGTTTACATTACTGTGTAGTTTCCCTCGTATCATTGACACAGCACGCTCGCTGCATCTGTCACAGAGGGATGCCCTCTAAAGCGGTTTATCTGAGATATGCATTGCAATACTTTGTTCAAATTAAATTACCAGCCAGATACGAAGAGCGAGTGCGTCCAATCTAATTCAAAGTGTCAATAGATTCAATTTGGATTTGGGAACGTCTTGTTGGTCGGTTGGTATGCATCTATTCATGAGGCATGCAGTTGAACGGCTTACGTCTGGTAACTAGGTTGTAAGTGCTTTGTTTATGCGCATATAATTATAGTAATTGTTGTTCCTGACTTCACTTTTAGCTCCCGGGCCGTCCAGATATATTAGATATATTATATATATCAAAGTTCTAGCTGAATTAGACTCAGATCACAGAGCGGTACAGTTAAAACTTGGGCCCGATTGCCCAAGCTCTAGGACCTGATCCTTAAAATTCATCTTTTAAAAGAATATTCATTTTCTGACCAATGGAAAGAAGCCGTAGTTATAGGCATCCGTAAATCGGAAAAACTAGTATCTAACTCCACTAGCTATCGCCCGATCATCCTTTTAAGCATCATGGGTAAACTCAAAGCCCCAAGTGCCCATCTAACCGTATTCGCGGATGATACTGCAATCTTTACTACTGACCACAATACGGTCAATGTGTAGCAAAACGTCTCCAAATCAACAACGAGCCGTCTGGGCCAAATGGCTCACTAAATAGCGCATAGAGGTCAACTTCGAGAAAAGTGTCTCAGTTCTCTTCCCTCGTCGCAGACACGAGATCATACCGACAGTCAAACTGCACGTCAAATCAATACCAACGGCTAAATCCGCCAAATACGTAGGAGTAGTTTTGGACAGTAAACTATCCTTCAAATTCCACATAGATAAAGTCTACCACAAAGTGGACCTCAGTAGACTCTATCCGTTGATCTGCGCCAAAAGTAAAATGTGTCTCAGAAACAAGATCCGCCTGTATACGACATTTATCAGGTCAATTTTCGCGTATGTCAGTGTTGTGTTCGCACACAGGGTTCTTAGACGTTTCCAAGTCCTTCAGAATAAATTCTTACGTATAGCCGCGGGCGCGTCATGATACATGTGTAATGTAGATCTCCATAGAGACAATAAGCTAGACTCCATCAAAGACCAATGTCGCAAACTTTTTATTACCTGCTACTCATCCAAACCCGCTGCTGGTAAGCGCCTGCGATTAAGATACGGTCCGATAATTGTGGGGACCCTGCATGTCCCGACATGGGGACACGCAAGCGCACACGCTACTAACACCGTCACCGCCGGTGGAGACGAGGTCCCAGTTTCGTAGCATCCCGAGGCCAATAGGCCTGTTCCGGACAGGCAGTGGGGGACCCACTACAAACGGTGTACACAATCCGAGCTTATATTATTTTATTATATTTATTATTATTTAATTATATTATTACTAATTGAATATCTCTAAACAAAATCAAATAATCAAAAATAAATTATAATAAAATATTTTAAAATAAATTATAAGACAATTAGTAGACAACACAGTGTCAGCTCTAAGTTATCTCTGACGACCCTCACCCTCACTTTATCCGGGATAAAGTGAGGAGCAGGAGGACAAGAAGTGATCTGTAATAAAAATAATAAATAAATACAGATTTAATTACAACAATTTAACTCGACACTAAAGTATACAATCGAAAAGGTTGGATTTCTAGCGCTTCTTCAAGTCCAAGACAGGGTTAATAATTTTAATGAGTTTGTAGGTCGTCTTGAATCTGTTCTAATTACGAGTATACGTTTATATTTTACTTTGAATATGGCTAAAGTTAAAGTCGTTATAAACATAATTACAACGAGACAAATTGTTCTAATTCCTAGGATTGTAATATGCTCGAGTGTTGTAATTTCTAGACAGTATTATTTTAATGATTTTGTTATTCGGAATATAATTATACTTTTGTTTAACGATTTTTTTCTGAAATTTATGTTTTATGTTATATAATAGTCATCTTCGCCTTATATCAACTATATATATAAATTCATATAAAAAAAATAGAATATGAAAATAATAATATATTTATAAAAAGAAGAATGAAATATCAATGAAGAAATGCGCTCTCTTGACCTGATATGCGGAATTAGTATGGCTTATAGTGTAGTATATGCAGCGTAGAGATACGCAGAATGGCAGGCGTGAATGTTATAAGCTTTAATGTTATGTAAAAGATAGTGCTCAGGTTAGTTAGTGGATTAGTGATGAAAGAATGGTAATGGCCTTCGAAAACACAGTATCAATGATACTGGAGGAACGTTACGAAAAAAATCGTATATGAAGAGGTTGATGACTGTAGACGAGGCGAAAGAGGTATGCAGGGACGTAGCGTTTGTCTCTCCGTGGTCTCCGTGGTCTGACTTCCCCACACGGAATAAAGCTTGAAAGTAAAGAAAATATATAAGAAATATATACAAGGGACCAAGAAAAGGAAGTAAGGAGGACAGAAAATGTAACATAGGGATAATATGTAATATGACTACATTTGAATATAAACAAAACAGTACAGAAATAGTAACAATGTATAAAATGCGAGCGGATAAATAACGCGAGTAATAACAGATAATGGGTTAATTATACTGAATTAGACAACAAAGGTAACTAATTGGGCTCAATAAAAACACAAACAAAACTCAACAGAGCAATAAAAAACAAAAGCTCAAAGTATGTCTCTTAGAGAATATAATGTAGAGATATTAAGCTCTACGAGTTTTGTAAGCCTCATATATACTTTAAGGTCCATTACTATATAATTTAAAAGAATATTTACTATTTTTAAAGTGTTATTCCACACTTAGGATTAGAAAACATTTTTGAAAAAACGTATAAAAAAAAAAATTAAAAGAATATATAAGAATTATAATGTATACCAAAATAATATTTTAAAAAAGTACGAACTGTATATCTGTTATGCATTTATAATAATAAAATAAAAAAGAATAACGAATATATTTAATATTTACTATTTTTAAAGTGTTATTCCACACTTAGGATTAAAAACATTTTTGAAAAAACGTATAAAAATTTTGAACGCAGCGGGATTAGAACCGCGCCTCTTGGACGGTATCCAAGAGGCGCGGGTTCGAATCCCGCTGTGTTCAAAATTTTTATACGTTTTTTCAAAAAAGTTAACGAATATATTTATTATTAGCTTCCAATATAATAGGGGAAGCATTCCAACTTGAATTTAAGTGATCAGCTAATTATACATTTATACTTATTTGTTAAAAAAATCGTAATAGTTACTTTTGACGTTTTAATATTTTTGGGTTTACAATTGTATCTTCACTTTTTTATCCCGCCTAGCAGGGTAGACCCTGTCTACCTAGAGTGGCAAGACACTCCATGATCGGCTTTCCACCGAATTCGTGTGGAGTGGCGGAAGTCAACGCTGCACTTTGTTTTACCAGATCGAAGAAATGATAATAATTTAAATAAAATAACTATCCCGAATGGGTATTGAATCTACAACCGATCGCGTTTACAGTCACACGTTATCCCACTGCACCACGATCGACCTTCAACTCCCTATTACGAGTACAATAAGAATTTCTTTATACCCAAATATAACTAATTATTTTATACCCAATCCAGGATCAAATTCGGTTAGGTTTTCCAGATAACAGCCATATTTATACACAAAATAATAAATCTCATATATAAATAGACCACTAAACAAGCGTCTATTTTCCGACGAGGTAAGGATATTCATACTTAATTACTCAGTACCTGGATACGTCTGCAGTTCTCTAAACTATTTAGGTCCGCCTAAATTAGGACTTGGTTTGTTGAAATTCTGCTAACAATTTTACTCGAGTTTTGTTTATTTACAATTTTCATATTTGTTTTTGTAATTAATTATACATCTAGATTTACTTATTATAATTAATAACCCTATACTATATCGGTACATGAGGACCTCTCAAAGGGCATGTATAAAGAGGTTAATAACTATAGAGGGGGAAAAAGAGGTATGCAGGGGGTATGCGTTTGGCACATCCTTTATGAAAATAAACACAAATACAAAAAAAGACCTTTTACATATATACATTTATAGCCGGAGTAGAAAAAAGTATCAGAACCAAATAAATTTACATAGACAAGATTGGCTATCCTTGGAGGAAGATCACCTGTACAAAGGCTGGTGCAGATAATCAAAATATTTGATTTACTCGATTAATACATACAATGTAAAATTTATAAATATGTAATAAATTATTTAAAAAAACATAAAAAGAAAACATTAAGTGAAATTACATAGAATAAAATGTAAGAGTTTTCTTTGTGTTGTTTTATAATCTAACGCATTGATAGACGACCCACAGTCGTAACTACTGGGCGGTAAAACTTGAAAATGGGCAGAAAAGAGATCATTATAAGAAGATTTCCGGAAATTTTCTGAAGAACGGGAAACATTGAAATTTCCAGTTTACATTTCACGTATATGAAGGTAGATGGTGTGTATATTTTGTTATTAATAAAATATTATGCGGCCGATCGTGGCGCAGTGTCACAGTGTCTGACTGTAAACGCGACCGGGTGTGGGTTCGATCCCCACTCGAGGGTGTGATTATATTCAAATTATTTTCACTTCCTCGCTCTGGTGAATAAAAAGTGCGGCGTTGAGTTCCACCACTCAACACGCAATGTTTCAAATTTGATACTTTTGTCTACCCTGCTATGCGGGATAAAAGTGTGAAGCTAAAAAAATATATATATATATACATTCGTGTTGAAGTGAGAATGTGTCTAATTAAAGTACGTGATTATTATGGATTTTCATATTAAATGTGTAATTTAATACTATACTATATATGGTTTGTGTATATTTTGTTATTATATCTAAAGCCTGTATTGGTTTGTATTATATTACAACACACGAATTATATCGAGTTAATTATCGTTTAGTTTAGAAATTGCTTAAGAACAGATTATTTGCATGTACTCGAGTTTATATAATTAAATTTAATCAAATTTCATAAAATATATCTTCATATTTATTTAAATGTAATAATTAGAATTCTATATTTTATATAATATTTGTTTATATATTTTTTAATTTAAAAATTGTGTTCAGTAGGAGGAGATTGAAAGGAGATTGTAATCATTCCCCCAAGTAGGAATTGAACCGATTTACAACCCAACGCGTTTAGAGTCCCACTGCTCCACGACCGGCCTCAAGCTTATAATTTAATATTGCTATATTTAATATTGGCATATTTAATATATTAAAATAAAAAAATCCAAAGGGACTAAATATAAATATTAAAAAATGTGATTTATATATATTTTTTCTCTCTACACTCTCTCAATACTTTAACAAATCGATTTGCAAAAAGCGGTCTAGTTTCGCCTTTTCATAATTGCGAATAAAGCAGGTCACTAGCGTTCTCCAGCGCCGGCCCAATTTGGCTGCCGAGACGTTCACGGGAAATTTACTCTTATTTACATTGTAAGTAAGCACTATATTCCGAACAACGTCAGTTTCCCAACCTGGTAAACAACAACAGTGCTTATTTAAATTAGATTTGGGCGTTAGTGCGAACACGACGCTGAAATAATGAAATCGGTCATGATATTTTATTCAATCACCGTGTTACCGGAAACTAAAGTATTTGCTCTCGGGGGAGTGTTTATATTGAAAATTATTTTCACTTCCTCGCTCTGTTAAGACAAACAGCGGCGTTGAGTTCCACCACTCAACACGCAAGGTCTCGAATTCGGTGGAAAGCGAAGTACGGAGTGTCTTGATTCTAGGCACTTTCTGTCTACCCTGCTAAGCGGGATAAAAAACGTGAAGCTTCACTAAGAATCTTACCTTTAATCAAAGATTAATATTTTTCTAATGTATATTGCTGACAATTTATACATAATATAATTTAATATATTAAGTTAACCAGAGAGGTGGAAGGTAACCAGTGTGCCGAATCTTTAATATTAGATATAATATTAGAATATATCTTCCACCAAGCGGTAGGAAGGAAATTACAACATGAATATATTGTCCAAGTGAAAATTTCGACGAGACGAGCAACAGGCAGCCCCTAACGGTTGTCCTGGACGCGGGCCACACTAAGCCCCCGTCATTAGAAAGGCATCTGCCCCGTAGTCATTGAATTTTTTTGCAGGGTGTTTTAGAAGATACGCCTCAATCAATTTCTCGATTATGCAAATACGTTCATCTTCCCAGATTTGGTTCACTCGCTACGATCAGATAAAGTCGGCACTGATTCGATTTCGTCTAATTTAGGCGTGATTTTAAGAAACTTTTTTTGTTGAATTCCATTTTAATTTTTTTAAACTTCAAAAGCAAAAACACTCCATGCTTTGCTTTACCATAGCTATTAAATTAAAATAAAATTTGAACATAAACATTGCTCTGAGTGAGAATCGAATTCACAATCAATGATTACAGTCAATTGTATCTTATTGTGAAAAAAAAAATAAAATATATATATATATATATATATATATATATATATATATATATATATATATATATATATAAACATTATTTCAAGCTATTTTATATTTATATTATATTTTGCATTGACGACTTGTAAAAAAGTAATTTTCTTCGTCTGTAAGATTAATAATATTTAAATTAAACTATACACTCTCAATAGCACTCCACGCTTGTTTTATCTGTTAAAAGCGTTCCAGTGTCTGCGGTGAGTGCCCTGAGGGCTATCTAGAAAAATTCAGGTTTCAAGAATTGCGATTGTCAAATACTATTTTATATTGTAGCTAAAAGAACCAAAAAAAATATTGTATAAGTAAATATATTTTCATATTTTTTTGTTTCTTTTTAGCTTCACGCTTTTATTCCTTATAGCAGGGTAGACAGAAAGTACCTAGTGTCACTTCGTGCTTCACTATCCGTCGACTCTGAGACTGCGTGTTGAGTGGCGGAACTCAACGTCACGCTTGTTTTTACCCTTGCGAGGAAATATATATATATATATATATATATATATATATATATATATATATATATATATATATATATAATCCTTGATGTATCAAATTACTCCATTTATCTTTAATTCAGTACATTCTCTCATGCCTTCAAATGTAAGAGAACAACTCGGCGTTACACAACACATCTATTTGATCTTAATCAACGTGAAACAAATAAAGCTGATGTCACACCTGGCATGAATTTATGTCTACGAGCAGTTTGGTGTTACTCGGAGGTAAGGGGCAATAGATATTTCGTGGTTTTAAGTAAATTAATAAGGCTTTAAAACCATGCAGGAAGAGAAAATCTAGTTGGTATAAAGAGGTATGTTTAATATATTAATATATTTTCATAATTTTTTAGGTAGCTTCACGCTTTTATCCCGCATAGCAGGATGAACAGAAAGTACCTAGTGTCAAGACACTTCGTACTTCACTTTACACCAAATTCGAGACATTGTGAATTGCGTGGTGGAGCTCAACGCCACATTTGTCTTACCAGGGCAAAGAAGTGAAAATCAATTTAAATACAAACACTCCACCGAATAGAAATGGAACTCACAACCGATCGCGTTTACAGTCAAACTTTGTCCCACTGCGCCACGACCAGTTTCAATTACTTTCATTGTTATAAATAATTCGTTTTTAAATATATATAGATAATAAAATTTAAAATTTAAAAACATCAATCAGTATAAAATATGGCATTTCTTCAATTTTTTTTAGCTTCACGCTTTTATCCCGAATAGCAGAGTAAACAAAAAGTACCCAGTGGAAAGACACTCTGTACTTTCCTTTGAAATAGTTATCATAACTAACCTAATTCTACAATATTTAATCAAGAAAAAAAACAGAGAAAATAATAAATAAAGTAACTAACTGTTCCAGCCAAAACTTACCAATTTCCATGTTAAATTTTGGTACACATAAAAATCATTTCGACGTTTATCATATCGCATCGACGGCGGCCCGCCGGCAACTATCACGGGCCGTTTGTAGCGGAGCCAATCTAATGAATAATTCAAGCCCCTCTAACGCAACAGAAATGTTAATTCATCTCTTGATTATACTAGTCTAAACATGTTGCCGTTCCCGTTTTGCCGCATGATGCGCTTCCATTTACACTACGATTATCGGATCTGCTCTTGTTATAATATTGTTTTGTGTTCAAGTATGACTGTTAGTTACAATATTTCCCATGTTCGCGTTTTGAAGTATTGGCTTTGATCTTTTTTTACATTGTGTCGTGGCTAGTCGTGGCGCAGTGGAACGGCGTTTGAATGTAAACTCGATCGGTTCTGGGTTTGATTCACACTCGAGAGAATGATTATATTTATCTGATAAAACAAGCGGCGTTTAGTTCCACCACTCAACACTCAACATTTAACGTAATATTTGTATACTATTAACTATTATACTCTAATATTTTAAATAATTTTTAATTAGCATAATTACAATTTTTTTTTATATAGATACACTTTACTTTGGTACAGTAAATGAGGTATTTAAAGAGGGAAACTTTCGATTTAAATACTTGATTATATTATATAAGATATATTTAGATGTATTTTTTACGTTCACGCTTTGACCCGCATAGCAGGTTATACAGAAAGTACCTAGTGTCAAGACACTCGGTACTTCGCTATCCACCGATTTCGAGACATTGCGTGCTAAGCGGTGGAACTCAACGCCGCACTTTGTCTGACCAGAGCGCGGAAGTGAAAATAATATTTTGCTTCTTCGATCTGGTTGGATAAAATGAGGCTGGTTGGTTTTTCGTTTCTCAACAAACAATATAAAAAAGCTAAGCAGAGAGTTCAGATAAAAGCGTATCATTCTAGATTCTCTGCTCAAAAAAAAAACAAAAATATTCATCCTTTTTTTAGCTTCACGCTTTTCCTTCACATTTTAGCACAGTTAGCGAGAACCATGAATCAAGACACAGCGTTCTCCACTTCTATCCACGACGCATCATTTATTGAATGCGGAACTCAACACCGCAGTTTGTTTTATTGGAGTACCGATTTATATTAGATGAGTTATACCCGAGACAAATAAAAACATTTAGATATGATCATTCTCACAAAAAAATATTTTCATTTAATGTGTTTTACTGTTTATCTTGTCGTGTGTTGTTGTAGTATAACATTTAAATAGGTCTCATATCTTACCTCCAAGTACTCGGCATGTGAGGAGGACATCATCGCCCTCCTCATGAGGGCCGAGGGTCGTCGCATTTATCACTCGACCCCATCTGTCTACCACCACTGGCTTCTCTGGTGGAACTGGAACCAAAATTTTGTAACTATTATTATATATAATTTTAGCATTGTGAATATATTTTATAATTTTAACTTTAATTATTTATCACATAGCAGAGTGGTAATAAACCTAATTACAAGACACTCTGATCTATAATAACTGCCTAAAGACGAGATATTGCGTGTGGGGTGGTACTCAACGCCGCACTCTGGTCTTCTTCTTACCAAAGCGAAATTAAATTATTTTTTATTGTAATCGTCCCCTCCAGTAGAGATAGAACCCACAATCAATCAGAACTTACGATCGCTTAGATGACCCAAAAATATCTTATAATAATTACAAGTAAACAAAAACTTGTGCTATACATTTTAAAGTATCAAATAAATCCATTGAGCATTGTTGTGTATACTGTACATTCGAAATTTTAAATAAATGTTAGCATTTTTGCGTCTACTATTCATATAACCGTAACCTTTTCCAGCAATTTCAAAGGGAGCTAAAAAGTTGAAAATTATCAATTTGCCGGCAATTTTACCGAGCGAGCAAAGATAAGAAAATACAAAAAGTTTATTCAGAAAAAGAAATCGCAAGATGACGAGGTGAGTATCTCGTTCAATGTAAATATTTAGTTTTGTTTGTTTCTTTGTACAAGTTTTGTCGAAACTACAGTGTGGAACGCGAGTGTGGCTTACACTTGCCACAGTTGAGTACATTTTCTTGACAATCATTCGCCTCGCGATTTTGTTACTGTACTAGGTGTTAGAGAAGTTTGGAGGCAATATTCGTAAAGGATATATGGTATAAATTTCTGATTTCTTTTGAACTTCACGCTTTTATCCCGCATAGACGGGTAGAGACCGAAAGTACCTAGAGTCAAGACACTCTGTGCTTAGCTTTGTACCGAATTCGAGACACTTTGTATTGAGGTGGTGGAACTTAACACCGTACTTTGTCTTTAATTAAAATTAACATTATATATAACACAATTAAACACCAAATAAATACAGCAATATGCAAATATTCCGGATAACTGTTCGCGCAAACAAACATAACTAACTCCGAAATCAATCGCGCTAATCCCGAGCTGATTGTGTTACATTAAAACGGATACGATAAACAATAATATGGGAAGATCCCTGAATGCAATTAATCAGCCCGATACTGTGCAGGTGATTGCTAACAGCTCCGTTTGATTACCATTAATCTGTTCCCACACTGCTGCCAACGTCACCCGCAAAATGCAGGTCTTTAACTCTGGCGGCCCTAGGTCCAATATCGCGTGCGCCGCGCCCTGTCTCGCCGTGTAGGGTTATTTCGGTGGGCGCCGTTTAAAGCATGAAAACCCAATTGGGTCTCACATTCGACACAGTGGCCTCGTCCAATCTAACTTTACTCTCTAATTCCGAGCCGACCCATTGACTGCGAGCGAAAATAGTGCGAGTTCATCTGTGCGCTTGAGAGATAAATAAATGCGTTAACACACAAACGAATAATACGCCCCTTTTGGTCTTTCAAATCCTATGTGGAAATCTTTTTAGCGGGAGCTCACACTTGTACTACTTTGATGGATTTTCAGTATCTGAAAAACTTATATTTCGCTTCCACAAAGGAGCCAGGCTGTTTATGGTACGCTGAGTACGCGTTTATAACGCGATTACAAAGCAAATCCTAATTTAACAAAGCCATCAGAGCGATCTTTCATAGAATCTAAAATGCACCACTTCACTGTAAAAATCTCAAGTTAAAATGTAAAATTATATTCTAAAACATTTTTTTAAGTCTTCATATAAATGTTATGATACATTATTTATACCTATATATAGACAAATATTACTTTACCTATCTAAAGCTATTTATTTTAGTATAACGTATAAAATTATACATTCTTAAAATTATAAAACCAATCTGTATTGGTAATTTAGTCATAATAATTGAAAATTTAATCTAAATTGGATATTTGATAAATCAGTTTATAGCGCGAGATGAGATTCGTATTTCATTGACGAGAGGCGTCAAATAGAACGGCCTTAATAGAAAGACAACAAAGTGATACCGGCGTCTTTGATGGCGTTCCAAAGTAATTTTAAGTTTCCAACTCGATTCGAATCAATCAACTTCTGACACACCGGCCGCATTCAGACGCTGACAAACTAAGCGTGAGATGTTAAGATTTTCACGGTATTGAGACAAGAGATGAATTTTAAAGTTAATGGGAGAGGCGGTAAAGACGGCCACTTAGCTTGTGTTTCAGTACGAGGCGTGGATTTGGTTTTGTTCCAGGGCCGATCCAATTAATGCTGCCAATGTCCACGGCGTGATTACACTCGGCCGTAGGGAACTGTAGCGGGCAACTCATTAATACAACCAACGTAAATGACATACTGCGAATTTATGTTGCCAATAAAAACGCTAAAAGTGAACGTCGAATTAAAAACCAATTTCCAATCATGTATTTGGATATTCATCGTTAATTTATTCAGTGCTTATCATCATATACATGTGAGCTTATTGATTGCTCTTTTTGTCACGTTTGAAAATTTAATATTTTTAAAGTGTTATTCCACACTTAGTATTAGAAAACATTTTTGAAAAAACGTATTAAAATTTTGAACGCAGTGGGATTCGAACCCGCGCCTCTTGAACGGTATCCAAGAGGCGCGGGTTTGAATCCCGCTGCGTTCAAAATTTTTGTACGTTTTTTCAAAAATGTTTGAAAATTATTAAAGAAAAAAACGGAGTTAGCGCTTTGCATTGATATGTGCTTTGCAATTTGCGTTGCATATTCTTATATATAAGCATCTAAAGATCTATTATAAAGATTTTTTTTTTAGCTTCACGCTTTTATCCCGCGTAGCAGGGTAGACAGAAAGTACCTAGTGTCAAGACACTCCGTACTTCGCTTTTCACCGAATTCGAGACATTGCGTATCGAGTGGTGGAACTCAACGCCGCACTTTGTCTTACCAGAGCGAAGGAGTGAAAATAATTTAAATATAATCACTCCCCCGAGTTGAGATCAAACCCACAACTGATCGCGTTTACAGTCGGACGCTGTCCCACTGCGCCACGACCGGCCTCAAGAAATATTAGTACGAATATAATTATAACATCTACCATTTTAATATTATTATAAACATTTTCAAATTAATTTTTTTTTATATAAATATAACTAAAACATCATAATAATACAAAAAAATATATAATTACTTTAAACACAAACTGTTCGCTTTTACAATAATAAAATATACATTTCCACAGTGAAAAGGGAAGTCACGGTCAGGTTCTAGTTGCATTAAGTAATCACAAGAAATAAAGCCACTTCTTTCTACCTTTAGGAACATTAAAGAGTATTGTGTATAATTTTGCGCGATGCGCAAAGCACGGCAATATTCTAATGCGTTCCACCACTTTACTTAAGTGATTAGTTTTTGCTCCAGGTATTCTGGAGTTTCTTTAAAATATATATTTAGAAATTATATTAGGTTAGTGTTTATTATTTTAAATTAATTTATCGAGGCCGGTCGCGGCACAGTGTGACAGCATTTGACTGTAAATGCGATCGGTTGCGGGTTCGATTCCCACCCGTGGGGGTATTTATATTTAAATTATTTTCACTTCCTCGCTCTGGTAAGAGAAATTGCGGAGTTGGGTTCCAGAAATCAACACGCAATGTCTCACAATCGTTAGAAAGCAATGTACGAAGTGTCTTAACTCTAGGTCTTTCTGTCTACCCTGCTATGCGGGATAAAAGCGTGAATAATTATTGTTGTATATTTATTAGACGTGTTTAGTAGAACTTATCTATCTAATAATCAGACGTAACTCAGTAACTCATATCTTTGTATCCAATTTGCTCCAACCAGAAAACAATACGTGTAAAATTTTTAAAACTGAAGTTTTTAGTTTGAAATAATTAAATATCTAGTGTTATAATAAGGCCAAATTATGCATTTTTTTTTATAAATTATCTAGCCTATTAGTTATTTTGATGTACAAGCTGTATTTACTGTAAGGTTTACCTAGATCTAGATGAAAATTATCAAACTAACCTAGATTATTTTTATATTAACTATTTTTAAAGTGTTATTCCACATTTAGGATTAGAAAACATTTTTGAAAAAGCGTATAAAATTTTTTTTTTGAACGCAGCGGGATTCGAACCGGCGCCTCTTGGATACCATCCAAGCACTCTGACCGCTAAGCCATGCGTTCATGAACGCATGGCTTAGCGGTCAGAGTGCTTGCGCTGCGTTCCGCTGCGTTCAAATTTTTATACGTTTTTTCAAAAATGTAGATTATTTTAATTAAATTACATCATTTGTCAACACAAACCAAACCTTAAGGGATCGTAACATTAAAATATAGTGTCTCGACACTAGGTACTTTCCGTCTATCAGATTATATAAAGAGATTGCAGACACTAATAAAAAACTATTAAATAAATAGCATATAATATGAAAAAAAAAATCATTTATAAAATATAACAAATATAGCTTATAATTGAATGTAAGATATTATTATACCCGCGAGAGTCTTACCCAGCACATTCAATTACTTGAAACTGATTACATACAAGGTACATACAAGTGTAGAGAGAGTTGAGACTTACAAACTCTTATGAAACTTTATGTTAGAAATTACGAAAGCTCTAATCGCGATAAGTAGATAAACTTATTAGGGGTTCCAGTTTCAAAAGCTCCAATAATGGTTCCATTAAATATTATGTCTTACGTATATAGTTAAATTTAAAATATTTAAAATTTTGTTTATTATTTGTATTAGAAACTAAATTTTATCATAGACAAGTGAATGAGGCCGGTCGTGGCGCAGTGGGACAGCGTCTGACTGTAACGTGATCGGTTGTCGGTTCGATCCCCACTCGGGGGAGTGATTATATTTAAATTATTTTCAATTCTTCGCTATGGTAAGACAAAGTGCGGCGTTGAGTTCGACCACTCAACACGCAATGTCTCGAATTCGGTGGAAAGTGAAGTACTGAGTGTCTTGACACTAGGTACTTTCTGCCTACCCTGCTACGCGAAATAAAAAAAAAGAACTTAATGAGGCCGGTCGTGGCGCAGTCGGTCAACAACGATAGTAAACGCAATTGGTTGTAGGTTAGATTCTTCTCGAGGGCACGATCATATTTAAATTATTTTCACTTCCTCACTCTGGTAATACAAAAGTACAGCGTTAAGTTCTACGTTCTACTTCTATGAAATTGGCTAAAAGTGGAGTACTGATTATCTTGACACTAGGTACTTTCTGTTTACCTTGCTACGCGAGATTTAAGCTTGAAGCTAAAATAAAATACAATAAATATATGAATATATATAATATAGTATAGACAAACGTGCGGCATTGAATTCCAACACACAACACACAATGTCTCGTACTCGGTGGAAAGCGAAGTACGGAGTGTCTTGACACTAAGTACTTTCTGTCTACCCTGCTATGCGGGATAAAAAGCATGAAGCTAAGAAATATATATATATATATATATATATATATATATATTACTTTCACGCACAACACTATACCCGGTCTGACATTTATCTGCACTTATCACGTTCAGGTGCTAGCAGTTGGCTATTAGCATTTGCATGACATTTCATAAGGTCACGATACTCTTTTAAACTTAGTAACAGCTATTTATTCGCTTCGATTGATGTATTCCGCCGTATAGAGGCCGGTCGTGGCGCAGTGGGACAGCGTCTGACTATAAACGCAATCGGTTGCGGGTTTGATCCCCACTCGGATGAGTGATTATATTTAATTTAATTTCACTTTCTCGCTTTGGTAAAGACAAAGAGAGGCGTGGAGTTATACCACTCAACACGCAATATTCTGAATTCAGTGGAAACCGAAGTACGGAGTGTGTTGACACTTGACACTAGGTATTTTCTGTTTATCCTGCTATGCGGGATAAAAGCGTGAAGCTAAAAGAAATGTATTCCATACTACTGATATAATTCTTCAATGTTAAAATATATACGCATTTATTGTAAAAGCAGGTTATTTTTGTTCCAATAATGGGCTTTTGTCTATTTTTGTTTCCACAAAGAATTTTCAGAATTATCTTACTCAATTTCCCAAATCAATACTTGTCAAGACAATGAAGATGCCCGAAGTAATTTTCTGAGGCCGGTTTTGGCGCAGTGGGACAGCGTCCGATTGTAAGCGCGATCGACTGTGGGTTCGATTTCCACTCGGCGGATGGATTATATTTAAATTATTTTCACTTCTTCGCTCCGGTGAAACAAAGTGCAGCGCTGAATTCCATCTTTCAAAGTGCTATGTTTCGTATTCGTCGGAAAGCAAAGTATGGAGTGTCTTGACACTAGGTAGCCTGCTATGCGCAATAAAAGATCTTTCTTTTAAATTGCCGACCCAAATTCGTACAAACAGACACAATTACATTAGCTTCAAAACCAAAATACATACAGAGTTATATACCAAATCCAAGTACTCACCAACAACAGTAAGATTATATCTAAAGCTAGTAGTTTGCGTGTTCCTGAAGTCCACGCGACATCTGTAAACGCCCTCGTCTCGCCTCTTGACATCCCTCACAAGTAGCGACGCGGGGGGCGGCGACGTTGAGAAATGCGCCCGAGGACCAAACACCTCCGGAGCAGACCAATGTCGGGCTTCTGATAAGTGCTTGCCTCTTACGTCGAAACTGGAACAAAAAACTAATTTAACTATTCGACCTAGTTAGGTAAGGACACTTGCTTAGGCAAAAGCTCTTTACTGAGCTTTTGATGTTAGAGCGTTTCGTTACATGTTGGTTATCGAGAGGTGGTTTCACATTTTTTATATACTCACAATAAAGATCTCGTTAAATATAATTGTTTAAAGTAAATTATGTATCATATTTACTTTCTTTTTTAAATTAACTTTTTTCCCTTGCGTTCAAGATAAATTCCAGATAGCAGGATAGACAGAAAGTACCTAGACCCTCCGTACTTCACTCTACACCGAATTCGAGACACTGTGTATTGAGTGTTGCAACTCTACGTCCGATTTGTCTTTACCAGAGCGAGGAAGTGAATATTTAAATATAATCACTCCCCTGAGTGGCCATCGAACCCACAACCGATCAAGTTTACAGTCGGACGCTGTACTACTACGTTACAACTGGCCTAATCATTCTAATCAATAAAAGGAAAATATTAATATTATATAAAATGGACAAAAAAAACTTGAAGTAGTGCTTGAACTACTCTGTCAAAAACGCGCATTTGAGATGCAGAATGCTTGCACGGGACGGGCATATTTCGAAACTCCGAATATCGATAACTCCACGTCAGGCCACACGCCACTATGGATGAAAGCACCGACGGGTTTACAATTTTTATTATATAAATGTCAATATCAGCGTTATGTCTTTTCCTTTTGAAGAAGATAGTAGAGTAAGGTGTTTCACAAATTTCTAAAACCTCAAAATCTACTTAAAAAATTTTTTTCAATATTTACTTGAAAAAACGTATAAAATTATTTTTTTTTTTCGAAAAATGTTTTCTAATCCTAAGTGTGGAATAACACTTTAAAAATAGTAAATATTGAAATAAAATAGCAATCTCTCTTGTTAAGCGATTATTTCTTAATAATCTTTAAGTAGTAAAAATTTGTAAAAATCTCTCTACAGAGATGCTAACAACGTAAATAAGTTGTAGCAAAACGTATAAGAATTTCGACGCAGCTGGTAGTAGAACGCATGGCTTGGCAGTCAGAGCGCTTGGACGGTATCCAAGAGGCGCGGGTTCGAATCCCGCTGCGTTCAAAATTTTTATACGTTTTTTCTAAAATGTTTTCTAATCCTAAGTGTGGAATAACACTTTAAAATAGTAAACAAGTGAAAGTAATTTTAATATAAACACTCCTCTGAGTGGGAATCGAACCTACAACCGGTCGCGTTTACAATCAGACGATGTCACACTGCGCCACGACCGGCCTCTATATTTTAATATTCCTGAATAGTAATTCTTCTGCTATTCTATTCGCTGACACAAATTATCATTTATAAAATATAAATATTCGATTAGTTCTTTAAAAGCCTTAAAGGATGCGATTTATGCCAGCTATTTCATATAAAGGTATGAAGAAAAAAATTGTAAAGATTAAAAATTATCTTAAAATTTTTAACACAAAAAATCTTTTGAATATTCACTTATTGGTGTTTAATAATTAAGGATAAGAAAAAATGATAATACCCAATAGAAACATTTTCACCCGTTCTTTGTAATATTTTAAGATGCTTTCAAAGTTTTAATTTTTAATTACTCGATCTTTAAGCCTTTAGCATTGATTTGTTTATACGCTTTCTTCTTAAAACATTTTTTTCTTAAATTAAATGGAATTATTTACATTAAATGTATTTATATTTTACAAGATTTAAATTAAAAATAACAGAGTTAAAACTCAGGTTGAAATTTCACTGATTCTAAGGCGTAAGTAACGCGTTTTATTAATATAACTATGCCTTATTATACACTCCTTTGACCACATACTTTGCGCGGAAATTAGTACAAAGATTTTGCTTCATATATATATATATATATATATATATATATATATATATATATATATATATATATATATATATATACTCGAAGGCACTTCGTACTTCACTTTCCACCCATTGCGTTTACAGTCAGACGCTGTTACACTGAGCCACGACCGGCCTCATTTATATATATATGTTAATAATATACATATATATAGTAATATTAAATATATAAATATATATAGATTATATAATATTATTATTTACAAATAATATTATATAATATTTCTAAAATTGAGCAGGTGTAGTAAAAATTGAGATCTCCATACAAACAAGAGCACGTTACCGTCGAGATAGGGGCAACATGTAGGCAGTATTCATACAACATTTTTCCACTAAAGCATAACACATGGTTTATCAGGTAAAATGTAACGTTCCGTTAAAACAAACAAAGGTAAAAGCTGGTCCTTCTCATAAATCAGATACTCACACGACCCATAATTCTACAATAGCGGAGAGAATTCAAAAGGCAAGGCACAAAAAGCGACTACTGTATAATCATAAAACGGATTACAATGATGAAATATACCGAATTACGGTTCCACTCATCGCAGGGCTTTTATTTTCATGTAGATTGTTCGAGCCACTTATAAAAGTGACGGGTGAAACACTTGTTTTTGTGCAAGTGGAGGCCGGATCGCGAGTTCCGTGTACGACCGTAAAGCCTTTGTAGGGGTCTTGTGTGAGGACAAAAAATATATACCTTTACTTGTCCTTTAAATGAGCTATATATATATATATATATATATATATATATATATATATATATATATAACATCATTAACTTAATTATTTTTTATGCGAAGATATTTCAGGAAAATGGCCTTTTTTAGCTAGTTATATAGTGATAAAGATGATTAGTTGAGGCCGGTCGTGGCGCAATGTGACTGCGTCGCACTGTAAACGTGATCGGTTGTGGGTTCGATCCCCACTCGGGGGAGTGATTATAATTAAAATTATTTTCACTTCCTCACCACTCAACATGCAATGTCTCGAGTTCAGTGGAAAGCGAAGTACGGAGTGTTTTGACACTAGGTACTTTCTGTCTATCCTGCTATACGGGATAAAAGCGTGAAGCGTGAAAAAAAGGATTGTGATATAAACTTTAATTTTAAACCTTACATTATACACTCATTTAACATAGTCATGAACAAAGCCTTACTGCATTAAATATTGCGCAATACATAAAGAAGATTGAGCAATATAAATTAAATGTATTTCTGATGTTGAAAGGTGATATATATTTTGTGCAATATATTTACACAATAATATTGAGGCGTGGGCCGCTTTACGCCATCTCTATTATCCAATATGGTTTGTTGTTACGTCGTTGGTCGTTTGGATGCTGCGATATATCAAATGTCGCTCTATATCACTCATCTGTCCCAATAGATTGAGTTAAAGCATTGCTCTTAAGATAACTATTCTACTTGTACTTATTATTTAAATAAATATTTCATCAAGTTCCTTCTACGTTTTCTATCTCTACCAAAGCCATGAGAGTAGTGTGACAGGATCTGACCATAAACGTGTTTGGTTGTGGGTTCGATTCTCGTTCGAATTTTTATCTTGATATTAGATGGAATGTGGAGAACAAAGTGTTTTAGGACTATATTCTCTACCCTGCTTTTTGACTAAAAGCGAAAAAAGCGAAAAGCGAAAGTTGCAAAAAATTAAAAAAATATATTTTAAATTAGATGTTTAGAAAACATTACTGTAATTCAATTTGCAGATAAAAAATAAATTTGTATGTAATATGAGTATGTTTTATGTAAACCTAAAGAATAATTTATAGTCGACATGTTAGTTATTAAAATAAAATATCTTTTTAATGTATAAATCCCAAAGAACATTATCTTGCTTACTTGATTCTTAGATACAACTCACTGTCAAGATACCGGCGTTGACTGTGTCATGTTCAAAATCGAGACATTACGTATTGAGTAGTGAACTGAACGCTGCGCTTTGTCTTGTCAAAGCAGAGAAATGAGGGTAAATTTAAATACAGTTATATTCTTGAATTTGATATATTATTTTTAATAGAGACATTATTATTTTGTTTTTTTTTTGCAGCCACACTATTATTCCACATGACAAGGTTGGCTGGTAGAAAATGCTTTAAAGCGTTAAGCCCACGTTTTGTGAATATGTATGAAATTGTGCAATAAAGAATATATAAAATAAAAATAAAAATATATTTTTTAATCAGATAATGTCCAATTGTGTCTTTTCTATAAAAATTTAATTATTATCGTGAAATATATTTACGGTAATCTACCTTAGTGGCGTTGTAAGCATCACGTTATTTAACACACAAATTCGTACTGGTGTAGACCAGAGCGAGGGTGTGATCGATCGCCTCAAGTTCGTAGGAATGTTCAATCAACGTCTGTTTCGCCTCGTATTTGTCATGGACGCTTATTCATTTAATTAGCATATTGTGTTACAGGCTCCTCTATCTGCTACAGGTTGTGTGGACTGTTTTGAAATTTACTTTCACGGTAAATATCAAGCAAATCGGAATATAGAAATCTAAGAACAGTATATTTTAATGTAAGAGAAAATTATAGTAAAATAATTAGATTTTTTTTACCAATATATATATATATATATATATATATATATATATATTTATATATATATATATATATATATATATATATTTATATATATATATATATAATATATATATATATATATATATATATATATATATATATATATATATATATATATATATATATATATACATATTGTTTTAAATATAAGCTTAATAATTAAGACATCAAAAGTTAAATCCAAGTTCTGCAATTTTCAATTAAACCTCTATACATATAAGTATAAAAGGAATTTAATTAAATTAATCCTCCCGACTTATCTGAGAGAATTATTTTACACATGTGGAATCCAATCCTTATAATGACTCTAAGAAGACCACTCCTGACAACTATCTAACTTTCTTAGCAAACCTTTCTGAATATATTAATATAATCCACAAAGCACTTTCCAAAATGAGGTGAAGTATATTAATTTGTTTCAAATTAGTCTGAATTGATAAAGTTTTAATTAAAAATTGGTATTCGAGTCGATATTACATTGTACGTGAATATTTTAATAATGTTCTATTATCGGAAGAACGTAAGAACTTTCGATCTTAAGTTTTATATGTAGAAAATGTATACATACAGTTTATATAAATCAAAGTTTGAGTTATGTTAGTGACTTATGAATTAGCTGTTTAATATATTTTAATAGATTCAACGTGACATTTTATTTACTCTAATTTATATGAATAATGAGCGTTGGAAAGCATAATTCTTTTATGTGTAGTAAACATGCAATTTGATATATATAATCAATATTTTCGAAAAAACGTGTAAAAATTTGAACGCTGCGGGATTCGAACCCGCGCCTCTTGGATATCGTCCAAGCGCTCTGACCGCTAAGCCATGCGTTCTACTACCAGCTGCGTCAAAATTCTTATACGTTTGTTACAACTTATTTATGTTGTTAGCATCTTTGTAGAGAGATTTTTATAAATTTATACTACTTAAAGATTATTAAGAAATAATCGTTTAACAAGAGAGATTGTTATTTTATTTTAATATTTACTATTTTTAAAAAGTTATTTCACACTTAAGAATACGTATAAGAATTTCACGCGGCTGACAGTAGAACTCATGGCTTAGCGATCACAGCACTCGGACGTTATCCAAAAGGTACGGGTTCGAATTTCGCTGCGTTCCATTTTTTGTACGTTTTTTTTTTCAAAAATGTTTTCTAATTCTAAGTGTGGAATAACACTTTGAAAATAGTAAATATTAAATATAATCAAATTAGTAAACACGTAAAACTATATACTTTCATTTTGTTTTGAAATAAACTGAAATTAAAATAAATAATATAGTAGAGTTTCTACACAATTGTTTTTACATAATTCTAGATATGTTCTTCCTACTTACAACAATACCATGTGTATCTAAATTACCAACAATACGATTCATTCAAATATTATCCCATATATTTTTACCAAAACAATTGTAAAACACATAATAGGACACTGAATCAATGGCCATCCATTTGACAATAAGTATAAGGGAAATTTGAATTGTTTGTAAAATTAAGCAGTTATCAGACGGCGGGCAAACGTGCGTGAGAAGCAGTCGGGTGAAGGGTGTGACACGACATTAGCGTTGATAAAGCATCCAGGCGTGACTTTTTCAGCTGATTTCTAACATTGTGGGGGAAATATTTTCCCCATGTGAGCTGAGTATGGAACAAAGTGTATTGCATTATTTTTTTTATTTTTCATAGATCAAAAACGGAGGCCGGTCGTGGCGCAGTGGGACAGCGTCTGAGTGTAAACGCGATCGGTTGTGGATTCGATCCCTACTCGGAGGAGTGATTATATTTGAGGTATTGAGTTCCAGTACTCAACACGCAATGTCTTGAATTAGGTGGAAAGCGAAGTGCAGAGTGTCTTGACACTGGGTACTTTCAGTCTACCTTGATATGCGGGATAAAAAGTGTGAAGCTAAAAAAACACGTAGTGCCTTCTCTCTAATTTCTCTTGAATTTAAAACCTGTACCTCTTATAAAATATGACACAATGTTTTAATTTCACAGTACAAATATATTAGGCTAAAATTTAAGCAAAGTATAGTAACATATTTAAATGAAGTGAATCCAAAGGTTTGATTGTTTTTATTTCTTCACGTTACTCCTTAACTTGGTTGAAACAAATTGATAAGAGTAAGAGAAAATTCAGTCACTTACTACCCTGCCTTTAAAGAATACACATCATTACTTAAAAAACATAAATCATTTATTTAATAGATACTTAAAATATTAATTATTACAATATATTTGTAGAGATTTTTTTTAGCTTCACGCTTTTATCCTGCACAGCAGGGTAGACAGAAAGTACCTAATGTCAACACACTCCGAACTTCGGTTTCCACCGATTTCATGACATTGCGTGTTGAGTGGTGGAACTCAACGCCGCACTTTGTGTTTACCAGAGCGAGGAAGTCTAAATAATTTAAAATATAATCACTCCACCAAATGGAGATTGAACCCATAATGTAGAGTCATTCATATAATAATTTAACAATCGTTAACTTCCTTAAAATTTATTCTTACGTAAAAAAATATAGTCCAAGTATTGTTAACAAATAAAAACTATCAACAGTGTAACACACAATACAATATACATTTTCTAAATATTTTCTGTTCTTAACTCATCGCGTATTCTAAACAGCGTGCTCGCCTTCAGTCGCAAAACGATGAGCCCTGTCCTTTGTCAATTTGGTACATCCCCTTAGCAGCTGCCTTTAGCGCCGACGTGACGACGCGGCCTTAAACAAACGATCTCCTTGACTTTCTCTTACGTTTAACCAGTTTCATATTAAATTTCTGATTGGGGATTTCGCTTTTGGGCGTGCTGGTTTTACTCGTAAAGTACTTTATAATTCCAATACAAATTTTCATTGTTAGTCATTATTTGCTTGAAATGAAAACTCAAATGTATGGAATAATTATTAAGCGTAAGAAAATACAAGTGGATTTGGAAGTAAATGTATTTCAGGAAGAATATTTATATAGTGGGTTAATAGCGCAGTGGTATAAAATGTTTGACGCCTAATGAATTTGTTTACATTTACGATAAAGGGTTGCGTCAAATTCCGTAACTGATCACGTATGGTCTCAAAATCTGATAAAAAGCGGAGAACGGAGAGAAACAAGATTTTCTCTGATAACGCTTCCGGTAAGAAAAATCTTATTTGCCTATTGATTGGTGATTAAAAAGTTATTTATTATTGATATTTACCACTTGTACATTTACCATTATAAGTACAAAATAAGTACCATTTTATAATGTAAATGTGAATATACATATTATAAAACATTTTTGAAAAAACGTTTAAAAATTTGAACGCAGCGGGATTCGAACGCGCGCCTCTTTGATACCGTCCAAGCGCTCTGACCGCTGAGCCATGCGTTCTACTACCAGCTGCTTTGAAATTCTTATACGTTTTGTTACAACTTATCCGAGAGGCGCGGGTTCGAATCTCACTGCGTTCAAAAAAAATACGTTTTTTCTAATCTTAAGTGTGATATAACACTTTAAAAATAGTAAATATTATAAAACTATTAAAAAACCACCAGAAAACACCGAAGACCAATAAAAACGTGCAAAAACGCGAAAAGAAATAACAAGCTTAACTAAAACCTAGTTCCAAAAAATATTGTACGCCGATGGAAATTGTAAAGCCGAGCTGAACTGGCATTCACTCAAAACAATACGTGAATATGACGCCGGCGCCATAAAAATAGAATGCCAGCTATAAATCCGGGGATAGGTGTGTTTGCTCTTTTACCCGTCAACGCTGACGGCCATTTGGTTAAGGGCTTCGGATACCTATTAATGTTTTAATTTAGCTAAATTAAATTATTAAAAGCACTCCCTGTAATGTCATTTGAATATGACACCTGAGTTCTTGTTACGTGAATTGATTATAGAATTTTGTTTTGTAACGTTTAATGTGAATTTGTTTAGCGAAACGTCTCTTATATATTAAATATGGAATTGTCATATATATGTATGGATTGTGCCGTATTATAACTGGTTTTGTATGGCAAATATTATTGTTATGGATGTTTTGATGTTGTGTGTAAAACGCGGCGTTGGGTTACGTCATTTTTTTAATAAGACCTATATATGAAGAGAAAGTAATTATTTTATTAAATAATACATATAAATAACATTTATCCTATTTCCATGTTTTGGTAATAACGAAACAAAAGAACGAAACTCCTCCCTCATACTTACAGTAATAACATATTACCAATTATTTCTAGAGGAATACGTATAACGTAATAAAATGTCAATATTACGTTCCTTGTTATTTGCGCATAATTTTCCTTGTAATGACAACTTTCTACAACACATATTTTACTATAATGTAGTGGTAAGACACTCCGTGCTTCTCATTCCGGCAGTTTCAAGACAAAGCATAAAATAACGGAGTAAAACGCCGCACTTTTAACTTACTAGACTATTCCCGCGAGTGATGATTGACAACACACTGTGTTTAAATTCATACACTATCTCACTGTGACAAAACATCTTTAGATAATATTATTATTTTATTACTCTGACATTTAGAATTATAAAACTATGGAATTTACGAATAAAAACTTAACAAACGAGTGGAATTTAATAAATCATCATTTCAACATAAAAATGACAATATTGCTATTTCAACGAAAATATAAATATTTATTATAATATGGATTTAACGATTTATATACAGATTTATATATAAAACTTTTACATATAAAAATACAAATTTAAAAGTATGTATAAATCAATCAATCATACAATCCAAATAACAAAAGGTAAAGAAAATCCGTTTATTGCTAGAGAGAATCCGTTTATCACCAGAAAGGATCCGTTTATCGCTAGAGAGAACCCGCTTATTGTTAGAGAGAGCCCGCTTATCGCTAGAGAGAGCCCGCTTACCACCAGAGAGAGACCGCTTATCGATAGAGAGAGTCCGCTTACCACCAGAGAGAGTCCGCTTACCACCAGAGAGAGTCCGCTTATCGCTAGAGAGAGTCCGCTTATTACTATACAAGGAGATAAACATCCATATACCGGTGTTAATTGTTTAAGTTTTGAGTTGATTTTTTGAGTTGGTTTTGAGTCACAGAATCTATTATTTTTTATATTGTTTGAAAATATTATAAATAAACTTAATATATTATTACATTATAGTAAATACTTTGAAATAATAAAATTATTTTCATTAAAATAATAGTAAATAATTCAAAAAGTTGACGTTTATTTTTAGATTTTATAAATATATGTATACTTATATATAGTTAGTGTATAGATACTATTCTAGTGAAGTGAGGCAACATCGGACTGAGAAAACAATTGGTTGTGGGTTTGATTCCCACCAGGGAGAATGATTCAATTATAAAGATTATATTAATTTAATAAAAAATTTTTTTTTTTTGCTTTAATAATACATTGAGTTTCTTGACTCTACACGCAATGACTTTAATTAGGATGGAAAGTGCAAAACACAATGAAAAAACACTATTCCCTCCCTGACTTTTTTTTAGCTTCATGCTTTTATCCAGCATAGCGGGGTAGACAGAAAGTACCTAATGTCAAGACACTCCGTACTTCGCTTTCCACCGAATCCGAGACAATGCGTGTTAAGTGGTGGGACTCAACGCCGCACTTAGTCTAACCAAAGCGAGGAAAAGAAAATAATTTACATATAATCACTCCCCCAAGTGGTGACCTGACTCACAACTGATCGCGTCCCACTGCGCCACGACCGGCCTCAACTACCGGACCGGACCACTATGAGAGATAAGGTGTGAATCTAAAACATATATATATATATATATATATATATATATATATATATATATATATATATATATATATATATATATATATATATATATATATATATATATATATATATTATTTATAAAATAAAATAAGCCACGTAGTACTTAGGGGTTGAAGAATTGCAAATTTAAACATGACACCTCGCTCACCCCGCGAGGCTCTTTGACCTTTTATGACAACATATCTTCTTTCTTCCGAATTACGTATTAATATAAAGCTTTTGATGGAATGATTCCCGGAAACGCTTTTTGCATGGATTTTGTGGTTCATACAAATATGTATGTATTATGTATAAATATGTATGTATGTATATATGAATGTACGTATGTATTTATGTATGTATGTATCCGATCCTCAGATACCATCGCGCGTTGAATTGAATATATTTAATTTATTTTCAACAACGCATTCCTTTCTTCTCCTTCCGCCCGAATTCAAGACATAACGTGGTAAGTGGCGTTAGCTCAGCACTTTGTCTTGCAAAAGCAGGGACAATGAAATACATTAAAAAAAATAATTCCGAATAAAAGTTAAACCTACCACCGTATGTTTTTTGTAACGTAGGTGAAATCTTTCATAGATAACCAGACCGGGTCCGGCATATTTACTATATTTACAGGGAGAGAGTAATTTGGTCGGACTTCTTGGACAAGGATTTGGGCGTTGGGGGCAAGGAGGGCTATAAACAATTCAATTCCCAGTCAAAGAAAGGATTATAATGAAAATTTTGCTACGCAACACACATTGTCTCAATTTAAAGATAAGTATTCAACAAAGTGTCTTGACACTGGGTTGTCTCTGACTACTTTGCTATATGGGATAAAGCGTGAAGCTGCTTTTATTAAAATGAGTAAGTCGATACGTCATTCGATGTTTTCGTCTCATCCTGGTTCCAAGCCGGCAAGTCATACAAAATATAAACAATATATATATATATATATATATATATATATATATATATATATATAACAATGCACTAGGTACTTTCTGTCTACCCCGCTATGCTGGATAAAAGCGTGAAGCTAAAAAAAAGTCAGGGAGGGAATAGTGTTTTTTCATTGTGTTTTGCGCTTTCCATCCTAATTAAAGTCATTGCGTGTAGAGTCAAGGAACTCAATGTATTATTAAAGCAAAAAAATATTTTTTTATTAAATTAATATAATCTTTATAATTGAATCATTCTCCCTGGTGGGAATCAAGCCTACAACCAATTGCGTTCTCAGGCAAGTCATACAAAATATAAACAATATATATATATATATATATATATATATATATATATATATATATATATATATATATATATATATATATATATATATATATATATATATATATATAAACATATATATAATACATAAAAGGAATATTATTTCGATAGCGGCTATCGACAAATACAAAATTTACATCTAACTGCGATCACAAGCGACACAGCCGCGTCTGTCAACTCGCAAGCGAACACTACTGAATACAATATTCTTTTGAATAATTTAATATGTGACATGCTTTTGATCGTTGCCGGCTTTGATTCATTATTTGTGGAGAATAGAGAATGTGACGGAGAGTGCAAACGACAGGTGTATTCTGATAATTGACAATAGGTGCTGGTACTGAGCTTAGTGAGATCAAAAGCTTGGCAGGTAGCACTTTATTTGTATGAATTAGAATTTGATTTTGGATGGACTTTTTGTGTTGAACATTTGTTTTTTTTTCAATTTGTATGAATATTAATGGAAAATTGGTGTTACGTGAAAGTAAGGCAGATAAGTATTTAAGTGTTATTATTATTATGTATTTTCTTCTGTGGAGAAGAAAAAAAGTCTTATACCATTTCGATTCTCTACTCCTTTTTCATAAATTATCATGAAAAGAAATCACTTAATTCGTTGGTTGATTGGTTAATTTGGGAGGGAATATCTCATCTCTCTTATATCTCACACACAATAATGACTTATTATATATCTCCTATATATACTAATTTAAATATCATTCAATAGCAACCATAAATTTAGAAAATATATGAACTTTTGAACGTATGGTTTAGTGGTTAAAGCACTTGGTCGATTTCCAAGAGGACGCGGATTCAACTCCCGCTACATTCAAATTATAAATATGACATAACAAGAAGTCAATACTAATTTTGAATTAATTATTTATTAAAGTGAGCTAAAGAAATATTATATTTGAAAATTCAAAAAATAATATGACATACAAAACTATATTAAACATAAAAACGTTGTAACATTTAGAGGAGATACAAGCAAATTTCATTCATTATCGCCGGTCGCCGGTCGACGGCGCCGCGTCGCAATCACGACCTGCACAGATCTGTCCTTTGAGCTCACTCCACTCGCGATTCAAACTAAATTGCTGTGAAGTAGTAAATAAATAGCTTTATGCTTCCCCTTCTCTGTGATGAACTAAAGAATCGTGAATGAACTAAAGATCTTAGCGGAAACGGTTTCTTTTATTTGAATTTGTATTAAAAAAATTAAACATTAAGATATTTCGCTATTTACTCTCCGCTCATTTTAAAGGTAAACGCAATACAAGCTGAGCTTCAAATGAGTTTTAAGCTAATATCTGATGATTTTAATCTTAACTAATACAGTTTTACATAATATTATTCACTTAGAATAACTTTAAACTACATAATTAATAATTAATTATCAAAATAAGGTTGTATATACCATCTTAAAAATTATAACCATAAATCTGACAGCAACTTAGCGAACAGTAAACCTTAGATCCGATAATAGACATGCTAGAAATGAACTCCCACCCCTCGTACTCATCGCTCTCAACCTACTTGCGGAGAGCCCTCGAACCTCCCTATGATTCATGCCGTCGGCCTCCGCGGCGAGATTTATTGCATTTGAAACATTTGCACGCCTTCACTCCGCGGGAATTGCTTGATACTTGTTATAAATGCGTGCTCGTCTTTATTTATTGCGTTTCACGCGGATAACCGGTGTTTGTTTTGAAGATTGCACGTGAGTTTCACGCTTTATGGTCTAATGGAATTTTATTATTAAACTTTTTTCTTTTTTTTTCATACAGCTGTAGTAGGGTGAGAGGACTCAATGTCGAGCGTACATTGTCGACTATACCTTTTAAATTAAAATACAGATAGTGTAAAATAAGCTAGAGTGTTGAACGAGAGGGGGAAAATAAAAACAATTTAATTAAAATCATTATCATGAGTGGAGCTTGAGGTCGGTCGTGGCGCATTGCGACAGCGTCTGACTGTAAACGCGATCGGTTGTGGGTTCGATCTCCACTCGAGGTAGTGATTATATTTAAATTAATTCCACTTCTTTCACTTCCATTTAAATTATTTTCACTTTTCTGGTAAAAAGATAAAGTGCGGCGTTGAGTTACACCACTCAACATGCAATGTCTCAAATTGAGTGGAAAGCAAAGTACGGAGTGTTTTGTCACTAAGTACGTTCTGTCTACCCTACTATGCGGGATAAAAGTATGAATCTAAAAAAAAAATCATGAGTAGAATTAGAACCCCAGTCGCGTTACGTTCGCAGTTAAAAGTGCTAATGGTCCATTATGGCTGCAGTAAATCAATACATTTAGTAGCTAATTATATCTTGCGCCATAAGACTACTGTGAATCTAAGAATGCCCTTTATATAAAATTACCTTTTTTGTTAACTTTACACTTCTGTCCCACAAAGCCGGACAGTCAGAAAGTATCTAGTGTCAAGACACTCCGTAAATCATTTTGTATGTGTAGAGTGGCGGAACTCAATGCCGTACTTTGATGTACCAGAGTAAGGAAATGAAAATATTGTAAATGGGAATCGGACCCACGACCGATCGCGTTTACAGTCAGACGCTGTCCCACTGAGCCACGAAATGCCTTTGACTATTAGATAAATAGACAATTCATTTGAAAAGGCCAAGTGAAAAATAACTCCAAAATAATACAATAGGCATTGAAAATGACCTCTCATTCTGTAATAATTCGTACAAACGCGTGTCACGTATAGGTGTTCTGTCACGGCGCTCATCCCAAAAAAGTGGCATTAAAATGTATAAGGCGTTTAGGATGCGTGCTAACTTTTATTACAAAGAAACAAGGGCGGTGTTTATTTTTTATTTCCATTGCGCCATTCCATTGTGGGCCGGTTGAACTCTTTATAGAAAGTTTGACCTCGATTCTAAATATTGTTTTAATATTGGAAACTGCGTGCTAGTGTTTTATTTAAGAATACATGAATACTGAAAGCAACAAGCTTGATTCCAAAAGGCTTATAAGCTTTCTGATGCTGTGGGATGGAAACTGACTATAAAAAGAGCTGGTTGACGGTTCTAACTCACTCGAGAAAGTGAATATATTCAAATTAATTTTATTTACTAACTTTAGTGAGGCACAGCGCGGGTTTGACTTCCACCGCTCTACGCGCAATGTCTAAAATTTGAACAGTAAGCGGAGAACGAAGTACTTTCACTTCACTTGGCTTGCCCTATACGGAAATAAGCTTTTAAATCATTTATCGCTGCGTTTTGACCAAGAATAGAGAAATGAAATTGATTTATGTATAATTATTGTTCCTAGTACAAATCGAACACATAACCACTCGTGTTAACCGTCAGGCGGTCTCACTGTGCCACGATAGTCCATTACTTGATAAGAATCATGCTCAAAAAATATTATAAACCCCAATTATAGACCAAAGTTTCTACTAAGCTAATATTCAAGTATTACCTTTGGAAATTAGAGCAAGTTAAAATAATTTATTCATGGAGATGTCGTAATAATGTAACTTTCTTAAGCTTTAAAAGACGTAACGGCGTCGGCGTCGGCGTTCGCGTCTACTTCAGATATTGTAACAATGCCTGTAAGAGCTGAGGAATATTTTATAAGCGGGTCCCCCTGTATCGACAATGACTTCGGATGTTCAATAATCTCTTTAGATTTCGTTTTAAATCAAATAGCTGAGCGCTATTCTTAAAATTTTATTTGAAGTTTTATCCTTGTTTTATTGTATTGAATTGTTTAAATATTTATCATTTTATATAGTTAGAGATGAACTCCGACAACTTAAATAAGTTGTTACAAGCGTATAAGAGTCTTGATGCAGCCGGATTAATAACACATGGCTTAGCGGTTAGAGCGCTTGGACGGTTTCGTGGAGGCGAGAGTTCGAATCCCGGTGCGTTCAAATCGTTATACGTTTTTTCTTTCAAAAATATAATTCAGACAAACTAGAAAGTTAATTAAGTCTTGATACATATTACATGTAAATGATATTTTTAGGATATTTACTATTTTTTCTTGCTGACTTATTAATATTAGACTAGATTTCGCTCGCGGTTTCGCCCACACTGTTTGTTGAATAAATATATATTTATATTTGAAGGTTATTGTTATATTATTACAAAATCTTTTAAAACTTTTAGAGGGGAACAATTTTGTATGAAACACATGTATGACATGACTTTTGCATATCTTTCACGGTTTACTCGACGCACGCAAGGAAATCTTTAAAAATTTACAATTTTTCTCGTTTTTACTACATTTTTTACTGCTTCACACTCATTAGTCCAAGAGTAGAGTGATGTCATATAGCCTATAGCCTTTCTTAATAAATGAACTATATAATACAGAAAGAATTTTTCAATTCCAATCAGTAGATCCTGAGATAAGCGCGTTCAAACAAACAAACTCTTCCTTTTATATTATTATAGTATAGAAGATAACACCTTGAATATGTTGAAAGCAAGTATCTGAGCACTGAGTAAAAATAGTATTTTTGTCTCACAATTTGGTATTATTCATGTCACTTGACAAATCTTTAGATTTTCAAAATGAAGGGCGGCGTAACGCTCCTACTCTTTTTTGCCATACGAAACATTACATAGATATCATTATCTTTAAGTTATTCAAATTGAACTGAAACCCAAATGCCTTTGTCACAAAAATTGTACAAGAATCGTTGCATAGTTACGTTTCGAAGGTAATAGGCGAGTAAATATGTTCTGTTTTCCCTTAAAGTTGGTTTGATTTATATGCTCAAGCGTTAAAGCATACAAAAATGTTTACCTACCATCCATTTTAAAAATATTCATCCATATTAAATAGGATGCAGAACAAGATGCAAGCGATCGGAAGAATACGAAATTTGACGCAGTTTTAGTTTATATAGAGATGGAGTATAGAATACTATTTAAAAAAAAACTTATAAAGTACTATAAATTAATAAAATAAATATAACACACTACCAATTGTTTTTCGTTTAAACAAGTGACATACACGTTGCTAAAGCAACGCGTTGTAAACGCGTCAACGGGACACGTCATGCTACGGGTTACATAAATAATTTTCCTTTTTTTACGACGTTTTTAAAGTATATGTTTCTCTGTTACTTATATTCATATATTTTTTATTTTCCACAGAAGACACCATAAAGCCACTCCAGTTTCAATTCTTAAAAAATGTAATTTATTATTTACTATTTTTAAAGTGTTATTCCACACTTAGGATTAGAAAACATTTTTGAAAAAACGTATAAAAATTTGAACGCAGCGGGATTCGAACCCGCGCCTCTTGGATACCGTCCAAGCGCTCTGACCGCTAAGCCATGCGTTCTACTACCAGCTGCGTCGAAATTCTTATACGTTTTATAACAACTTATTTATGTTGTTAGCATCTCTGTAGAGAGATTTTTACAAATTTCTACTACTTAAAGATTATTAAGAAACAATCGATTAACAAGAGAGATTGCTATTTTATTTTAATATTTACTATTTTTAAAGTGTTATTCCTCACTTAAGATCAGAAAACATTTTTGAAAAAACGTATAAAAATTTGAACGCAGCGGGATTCGAACCCGCGCCTCTTGGATACCGTCCAAGCGCTCTGACCGCTAAGCCATGCGTTCTACTACCAGCTGCGTCGAAATTCTTATACGTTTTGTTACAACTTATTTATATTGTTAGCATCTCTGTAGAGAGATTTTTACAAATTTCTACTACTTAAAGATTATTAAGAAATAATCGTTTAACAAGAGAGATTGCTATTTTATTTTAATATTTACTATTTTTAAAGTGTTATTCCACACTTAGGATTAGAAAACATCTTTGAAAAAACGTATAAAAATTTGAACGCAGCGGGATTCGAACCCGCGCCTCTTGGATACCGTCCAAGCGCTCTGACCACTAAGCGATGCTTTCTACTACCAGCTGCGTCGAAATTCTTATACGTTTTGTTACAACTTATTTATGTTGTTAGCATCTCTGTAGAGAGATTTTTACAAATTTCTACTACTTAAAGAATATTAAGAAATAATCGTTTAACAAGAGAGATTGCTATTTTATTTTAATATTTACTATTTTTAAAGTGTTATTCCACACTTAGGATTAGAAAACATTTTTGAAAAAACGTATAAAAATTTGAACGCAGCGGGATTCGGACCCGCGCCTCTTGGATACCGTCCAAGCGCTCTGACCGCTAAGCCATGCGTTCTACTACCAGCTGCGTCGAAATTCTTATACGTTTTGTTACAACTTATTTATGTTGTTAGCATCTCTGTAGAGAGATTTTTACAAATTTCTACTACTTAAAGATTATTAAGAAATAATCGTTTAACAAGAGAGATTGCTATTTTATTTTAATATTTACTATTTTTAAAGTGTTATTCCACACTTAGGATTAGAAAACATTTTTGAAAAAACGTATAAAAATTTGAACGCAGCGGGATTCGAACCCGCGCCTCTTGGATACCGTCCAAGCGCTCTGACCGCTAAGCCATGCGTTCTACTACCAGCTGCGTCGAAATTCTTATACGTTTTGTTACAACTTATTTATGTTGTTAGCATCTCTGTAGAGAGATTTTTACAAATTTCTACTACTTAAAGAATATTAAGAAATAATCGTTTAACAAGAGAGATTGCTATTTTATTTTAATATTTACTATTTTTAAAGTGTTATTCCACACTTAGGATTAGAAAACATTTTTGAAAAAACGTATAAAAATTTGAACGCAGCGGGATTCGGACCCGCGCCTCTTGGATACCGTCCAAGCGCTCTGACCGCTAAGCCATGCGTTCTACTACCAGCTGCGTCGAAATTCTTATACGTTTTTTACAACTTATTTATGTTGTTAGCATCTCTGTAGAGAGATTTTTACAAATTTCTACTACTTAAAGAATATTAAGAAATAATCGTTTAACAAGAGAGATTGCTATTTTATTTTAATATTTACTATTTTTAAAGTGTTATTCCACACTTAGGATTAGAAAACATTTTTGAAAAAGCGTATAAAAATTTGAGCGCAGCGGGATTGGAACCCGCGCCTCTTGGATACCGTCCAAGCGCTCTGACTGTTAGCATGCTAACAACATAAATAAGTTGTAACAAAACGTATAAGAATTTCGACGCAGCTGGTAGTAGAACGCATGGCTTAGCGGTCAGAGCGCTTGGACGGTATCCAAGAGGCGCGGGTTCGAATCCCGCTGCGTTCAAATTTTTATACGTTTTTTCAAAAATGTTTTCTAATCCTAAGTGTGGAATAACACTTTAAAAATAGTAAATATTAAAATAAAATAGCAATCTCTCTTGTTAAACGATTATTTCTTAATAATATTTAAGTAGTAGAAATTTGTAAAAATCTCTCTACAGAGATGCTAACAACATAAATAAGTTGTAACAAAACGTATAAGAATTTCGACGCAGCTGGTAGTAGAACGCATGGCTTAGCGGTCAGAGCGCTTGGACGGTATCCAAGAGGCGCGGGTTCGAATCCCGCTGCGTTCAAATTTTTATACGTTTTTTCAAAAATGTTTTCTAATCCTAAGTGTGGAATAACACTTTAAAAATAGTAAATATTAAAATAAAATAGCAATCTCTCTTGTTAAACGATTATTTCTTAATATTCTTTAAGTAGTAGAAATTTGTAAAAATCTCTCTACAGAGATGCTAACAACATAAATAAGTTGTAACAAAACGTATAAGAATTTCGACGCAGCTGGTAGTAGAACGCATGGCTTAGCGGTCAGAGCGCTTGGACGGTATCCAAGAGGCGCGGGTTCGAATCCCGCTGCGTTCAAATTTTTATACGTTTTTTCAAAAATGTTATGTAATTTATTTTTGGTAACAAATTCTGTAACTACTAAAAACGCTCTAAGCTTGTAACTTAACACGAAACTAACCACAACGATAATATTGCCGCTAAATTATGTATGAAATAGCCCCAATCGATCCTGCCATCTCCATCACCATTCCGATCCTTGTCCTTTGATGACTCTTGTAATAGACTTTTGTACTGCATTACTTATTGAGGTAGGGTTTTCCTTAGTATTTCATTTGTGTTATTTATGAAGTTATTAAGTGAATATATTTAATTTATTTATCATATTTTAAATATACAGCTAAATTCCAATTGTTATATTAAAAGTAGTTATTAGGAAAAAGCAGCTTCGCGCTCTTGTATAGAAGTTTTACATAGTGTCAAAACACTCCGTTGACTGCTTTAATCTCTTACGACGATTTTAGTGATAAAGCGTTATATTACCAGAAAGGGCCCAAGTGAGAGTCGAATCCCAATCATCGAAACAATCGCGTTTACAATCAGTCGTTGTACCTCTTTGCCACAATGGCAATATGGTGTATAATACACCAAAAAAAAAATAGTGATTAATAAGATATTATAAATGATCACAATTTTATATTAATTCTTGTTAGAAATTTAAGTCAATATTACAATACTTGTTAGTTTTACTCACAAAATTGTAACTTTATAAGGCATTTCCAAGCTTTTTTGTTAATTTCAAATTCGTTTTTTTAATATTTAAAAGTATTTTTTTATTATATTCAGTTCTCTGAAAATTCTTTTGAAATAAAAAAAAATAACATTTGGTAGATCAAAATCCGCAATAAGCCTATAATATACGCATTGACATATCTGGCATGTACATACGTACACGTATATATGCATGCATATATCTAGTCGCCATCTTGCATTTTCATGAATTGAAATCGATACACAAATCTCCAGCACACAAGCATATGGCACAAGAGGATTTGGAAAAGCCCTGGTTTAAAGACAAAACTCCGCTCAGATGAAGACGCTTCATATTCAGTTAAAGTATATTGTTTGTATACATGCATATGTATAAAATGTAAAAGATATATTGTATTGGAATACACAAGTGTATATCAAAATAATAATAATAACGTAAGGATTAGCTAAATAAGTAGCACCAAACACAATCTAGTATTTAAAAGTCCAGGAGTAAAAGGGGGTTCTTTGGGCTCATGTGACATCAAATGCCGATTTGTATAGGCATCGCAAAGAAAGGCAAATCATAGTTAAAAAGCAGGGTAGTTGTTTTATAATAATATTATTGTGCCGTGTATGCACATAGGTATTAAAGTAAACAATTGATAAAGCTCACATATTCTATGACTAAAATGTTTCACATCTGTGTATCTCTTACTCTTTGATATCATGTATAAAAGTCGAAACATTGCATATGTAAGACAGTGCGTCACAGTCTGTATAATTGTACCGTCTCCTTAATAAATCGTGAACCAGTTAGTGACTGTCATTATCCTCAACTCAAGCCCAGCAACATTATCATTCAAAGGACTTTCTTTGAAAATATAACTGTTAAGATCGTATGACGTTTCTTTAGTTACTAATATTTAGGACTGATATCCAATGTTACTTGCTCATAAATAAACTACATTGAAAATTATATAGGAATAAATTGTTTCTTACAATTACATATTTTATTTATATAAAACAAAAAACTTACCCTCAAGACACACAGTTCTCTATTTTCCGCTCAAATTATAAATTATGTGTGTAAAATGGGAACAGATATAACCTTAAGATACTTTTGTATTAACTTTATTAAGAAATTAATTGAATAAAACTGTTATTCACAAATTTAATAGATTTTACATTATATCAATAAAGAAAAAAATTAAACCTTAGTAGTCTTGCAAAGGAATTTCTCATCGACGACTATATGATTTTATATAAAAATCTTTAAAATAAAAAATAAAAAAGTTTTGTTTTTGTTCAAGATCATACAACGTGTATTATCTTGAAAAAAAACAAAACTTTTTTTTTTTACTTCATTATACTTTATTATATCATATCCACAATTGGATATGATATAATAAAGTACTAAAGAAACTTTTTTATATACCAGATTAAATTTCAGACAACCAGAGAGCTCCGACTACCCCGCAAGTGATAAAGCGTTAGGCTAAAAACAAAAAAAATCAGATTTTACTTCCACTAGCCTCTACTGTGCATTGATCATTACTGTATGATAAACAAAATATACTTTTTAATTAAAATAATAGAACCAGCTACCCGTTTAAATTCAAATCTATATTACCATTGTGCCATACAAAATGTAATAAATACAAGAGCTTAAATAATAAGCGTACATAATTGAATTCGATACACAGTAGAACTTATACAATATTCCCCTTTGTGATTCTTACAATAAGATGAGTAATTTAAAAACAACACTCAAGGTAGACATTGTTGGAACAAATTATATTTTATATAGAAATAGAAGTGAATGAATTTACTTGTTTTCCATGTAAAGACTAATATTTTTACCATGACGTCACTCGGCGTAATACGTTTATATTCATATATTATAGATAATATGATAAGTTATACATATTACGGTTGACAGAAAGTATATAGTGTCAAGACACTCTGTACTCCGCTTTCCGCCGAATTCGGGACATTGCGTGTTGAGTCGCGAAGGTCAACGCCGTATTTTGTCTTACCAGAGCGAGGAAATTTCTTACATTTCCCCGTTTAGTAAGACCACGACGTGAAGTTGCGCCACTATCCTGAAAATGGAGAATACAATGTCTGATGGTGTCTTGATTTCTATGGCTACCATGCTACATGGGGAATAGCGTTAAAACCAATTATGTAATTGTTTTTCCTTTAAAATACCTCAAAAAAGATATATACATACAAGTAATACGTTTATTTAACTAAACCGTAGGCCATGCGAGCTCGAGTAGAGTCTTGCTGAGTAATCATACCTTAGGCAATAAAAGCGCAACGTGATGTCACATCAAGCTCACTAGCTCTGTTAGGGTTACCAAAATAATATTTATTTATATGTTATAAAATCGCAGTGTGACAACGTCTTACTGTAAACGCCATCGGATGTGGATTCGAGTCCCATTGGAGGAAGTGATTATATTGAAATTATTTTCATTTCCTCATTCTGGTAAAACAAGATGTGACGTTGAGTTCCGGCACTAACAGTTAACACTGAAAGTAACGAATTCGGCAGAAAACGTAGTATGGAGTGTCTTGACACTAGGTACTTCCTGTCTACCATTCAATGCGGAATAAAAGCGTTAAGCTATATAAAGAAATAAATTTTGATAATTTAAAAATACTTATATTTCTTTTTTACTCTACCAGTATTCTCTATAACGTATTAGCTATAATAGAACTATCTATTTGTCTCATAATAATCATGTATAGAGATATACATGATTACTTGAAGATACTTAAAGATTATTAAGAAAAAAAACGATTAACAAGAGAGATTGCTATTTTATTTTAAAGTGTTATTCAACACTTAAGATTAGAATTCTTGTACGCTTTTTTTTCCAAAATGTTTTTTAATACAATATAGTTCTAGAAAAAGCTTAATGTCATTACCAGAATGATCTAAATGTAAAGAAAATCATGGCACATATATATTTTAACCTTTTTTGCTAACAACATTTGTTTTACTCTTAATTTAATAAGTATGAAATAAGCAAAATTAATAAAAATACGAAAAATCATCAACAGTACCCTTTTACAACTCCACGCTTACTCCCGCATAACAGGATAGACATATGCAACCCTTAAAATTACTTAACACCCAAGAGAGAGATGGGATAGTGAAAATTTTTACAGTCATTTCTAAGACTGGAATGAACCCTCATCTACTGTCAGACACTATCACACTGCGCCATGACGACCTCAAACACATGTACATATATAAAAAAAATACAACGCCATACAACTGCATTGATAACCCTAGAAGCCAGTATAACTTTGATACTTTAAGAGATTATATATCATCATTCATCACGCGCCGCCACTGAGTGGGTCATTGTGTGAAGGCACCCTGTTCACTATAATGTGATTAGACTCTTAACTAACTTGGAGTGCTTTTCATATACTTACTTGCGTCTGATGTAGATGTACTGGCAACTACTGGTTAGTTAGGAAATGTTAGGTAAATTTAGGTATGGGATTTGAATTCCGGATGGAGCTAACAATCATTGGACATTTTATTGGATTAAAACCTGTGTGGGATTTGGATTTCCATAAATTATTCTAACTAATTAAATTAACTAAATTAGTAAAAATAAAAAAAAAGTATTTGGTACAAATGGCAAAATCATTAATACACTTAATTATTATTATCTTAATATACATAAGTTTTGCGGTTTGTACTGTCAAAGAGGAGAAAAGAAGATAAGTTTAAAATATAATCATGCCCCAAGTGGGAATTGAATCCACAACCAATCGTGTTGTCTCTCAAGTATTTGCAACTAAACGGTACTATAATGTAATCAGAACATATTTGGCCAAATCAATACACAAAGAATTTTATTGCTTAGTAGGTATTCCGCCAACAAGCTAACAATACAGAACACATACCAGTATAAAGCCACTGTAAATAACTTATCATTCTATTATAACATAATAGAAACAACCCCGTCGTATCACCATGGGTTAATAACGTAACAAATAATTGAATAGCGTCACCCCTTCTTGGACCAGATTCTTTTCCTTATTGTCACTGTTGATAACGAAAATTGATCCAATATTACTATTACAGTCGGTCTTTTTCACATTTTCTTGGTGATTTTATGATTCTTGCAATTTTACTTTGATAATATATTCTTTCTTATATTCGCGTGTTATTCCCAATGAGGCAGTCAGAGGAAAAGTAGCGCCAAACTCTACTATGGAAGGCTGCGAAGTCATTAACCTCTTCCTCCCACACTCCTCCAAACAGTCGTCATGTCTTTTACGTGACCTTCATCACCCGGTATCATTGGTACTGTGTTTTCCAAGATCACCTGAGACCTCCATCTATCTTTGGAAGCAGACACTTTGCTTCGTGTATCTTTCTTACCAATCTTTTCTCATTCATTTTGTTGACTTATATTTTTTTATAATGTTATAGTTGTTGATGATGTCGTTCTCCATTGGCTAGTATATATACATAAGTACATTTAATATATGATATATTGTATTAAATTTCATAATTGTATGAAAATATATTATAGTAAAAAATAGTAGTACAAATATATTTCTATAAATAGGTAAGAGTATTTTGGTTTCTTAAAGGATTATTTACACATATAACATAAATACAATTCAAAGCTTTCAGGTTCACCATTTAAGATGGAAAATGGAGGATGAAGTACCCTGAATTTAGGTTGGGACAAGAATAAAGTTGATCTTTTTAGCAAAGTAGACAGGAACGACCTAGTTTCAAGACGCTCCTTTGACCCCACTGCGCTATGATCGCTTCTAGCGACTTTATATAAAAACTCCAAAAAAAATCAGATCAAGTAAAACTCACATTAAACAACGATACTCAACACGTAAAACTTCAAAAGACAAGAATATAAGATCACTCCATATTTTTTACATATTTCCTACATTAGGAAATGTGTTCATATAAAAAAAAACATTAGCATATCTTTCAATATGAAGCATTGATCTAAGATTAGGGCGAGGATGTATTGTGATTAAAATCAACACATAAAGCGGTGGATTATCCCATCGGCATAGCGAGGCAATCAGCAACCCTTTCGATCCCTCGCACGTCGCTTATATTATCTTGTTAATGGTATACAGCATTCTTGTCATTAGGTACCCATTGAATACTTGCGTGTTAGTGAAAAATATTACTGCTTTGAAATTATTTCATACATTTACGTATTCTTATCAGATTTTAGATACAATTCTTTGTAGTTTTGAGAAGCTAATATTTTATTTGTAATGTGTGTGTGGGATGAACCTTGCAAGCTATGTTTATTAAACAGTCTCAGCTCAACAGCATAGTTGAGTTGAAATTCAGAACACTTTTTAATTCTGATTACATAATCAGTAATATCGTTAATCTAAGGCGGACGCTATAATAAAATGGCCGATTATTTGTTTATCTTTTTTTTACAACCAATATCTCAAGGCTCTACATATATGAGTATACAGGAACCAGTCAGTAGTAGTATTCACCTACAAATGTCTCTTTTCGTTCCATGTCCTTTAATTCGTTTTTATTGTTGACATATTATTCACAGATATTTAAGTCCACGTATGCTTGTAAACCATCACACTCCTTGTTCAATACAAGACGATAAGACGCCATACTCACGCGACGTTTTAAACCCCATAAACGTATTATAGTTTTATATAAATAAAATTTTAGTATCAATTAAAGTGTAGAATTAAGTCATTTCGTTTGCTATATATATCATAAAGTATAAAGGCGGTTATAAAGGATTAGCTCAGCCTTACAGACTCAGGCAATAGTGACCCAGATTATTCTATTCAATATTTTCTAACAATCGCGTAGTTCGGAAAAAAATACTGATTACATCAAGAATATAAATGTAAAACGAGAGCCAAGTTCAATATTATGATATATGTCATGGTTGTTGACTTTGTCAAAAGTTTAATCGGCAGTCCTGAAATTTATGTATGGTAATATAAAATATTTAATTACAATTTAAAATATTATTTCTTGTTATAACTTGTTATTATAGGGGATGGGCGTTGGCCCATTTAAAATTCGCATTAATAAAGTTATGCAAATTTTAAAACAACATAGAACAAAACTAGAATGCTTAGGAAAGATAAACTTTATTTATAATAAAGTAAACACGGGAATTTTATTTTTTAAAAATGACACACTCAAAACCAAATCAAAACGTACACACTCGAATCGGCACATTGCTCGTGGGATAGTGGACATTTCCTTGCAAATGTTGTTGTTGAACTGGGCAATTGTCGTCGGCTTAATGGCATAAATGAGGACCTTAAGGTACTCCCAGAGAAAAAAAAACCAAATTCGAAAAAATGGGACCGATGATTGGCTGTCCACACTGTCACTTTAAGCGAATGCAATGGCCTTTGATGTTTTAATTTGAGATTTTCTGAAGCCCAATGTAGACAATTTAGCTTATTTACATATCCACTTAAATGAAAATGAGCTTCGTCCGAGAAGAGAATATTGTTCTAACGTCGTGACTTGATTGACGTCGTGACGTCGCTTATAGTTTCTTCCGTTCCTATTGGAAGCCCCACATGTTTTTGACTAGGTGTCGAACCCGTAGACTCAAATTTTTTGACCCACGATCTCATATTACTTTCCCTATCACATTGATTTGAATTATGTAAACTAAATTCAGAGTGAAATAGACGCTGCGCAAAAGAGCACGATTCGCCATTTATTTAATAATCCTTTACACAAAACGCCCGCAGCTCACTGGTGAAACCCTCCATGGCGACTAAATTTCTGAGAACCAAGCTACCTATCCACACTACCCGTACCCCGCTGCCTCGTCGCTCACACGATTAATATTTTATTAAGGGATCAAAAATGGAGAATAGTGTTCAATATTAAAGTTAGCTTTTGTTTATTTATCATATTTTTTTTGAAAATAACGTATAAAAATTTGAACGCAGTGGGATTCAATCCATGCTTTCTACTACCAGCTGCGTCGAAATTCTTATACGTTTTGTTACAATTTATTTATGTACTTAGCACCTCTGTAGAGAGATTTTTACAAATTTTTACTACTTAAAGATTATTAAGTAATAATCGTTCAACAAGAGAGATTGCTATTTTATTTTAATATTTACTATTTTTAAAGTGTTATTCCACACTTAGGATTAATAATTGTGGAATAACACTTTAAAAATAGTAAATATCATTATTTTGTTACTATTTAAACGAATAAAGTTATTTTAGTCTGAGTCAGCGACTACCGAAACATTAACGTAATCCCTCGCTTTTGTACTTTTAGTTAGTTTACAAACTTTTTCTATTATTTCTTACAAAATCATAGCTATACTAAAGCTTATATTATTTGATATAAGTGAATTTATATATTTAAGTGCTTATAATATATATATATATATATATATATATATCTCCTAATAATTCACTCGCCTTAATTACTCTAAGAAATCAAATGAAACAAAAACGACCCACTCTATACAACCTCTCGTCCCCACAGTCTACATCAACATGTTTTGTTATATATATATATATATATATATATATATATATATATATAAAGAGGGCTTGCTTTATTTACTTAATAACAAGAGTCAATATGGTAGAACAGAAGAAAACACTTGACCTCCGAACATCCAATCAAATATTAAAACAATTGATTTTAACCAAGCACAAGTAGCTTTTAGCAAACCAAAATAATCACCAGAGCTTACAAAGCTCAGTCAATGTATTGTGAGAGAAATGACCAGAAAGTCTTCCATTAGACGCGTGTTTAGTTGTAATGGATTCAATTACCCCCTGATTGGTGGACTTGATTGAAAGGCGGACAGAGCTTTTGTTGTATACAAAAGGCAGTTTTGTATATTATCACTAAAATCTATTTATTGATACTCCCACGTACGGTTTTTGGGTTCCACAGGCGGATTTTGATATTGGATGTTTATTATACATATAATAATTTATTTGTCTATTTAATTCGATACATTGCGTGTTAAGTGGTGGAACTCAACGCCGCACTTTGTCTTTAGCAGAGCGAGGAAGTGAAAATAATTTTAATAATTAATATAATCACTCCCCCGAGTGGGGATCGAACCCACAACCGGTCGTGTTTACAGTCAGACTCTGTCCCACTACGTCACGACGGACCTTATATATATTTTTGGTGAAATTATTATTCGAAAAATATTCATTTATAAGCAAGCAACAAGCAACTTTTTATAACTAGAAAAAATTTAATTAAATACGTTTGTTAGAAAATACAATTCGATTTCAAACATTTAAATTAAATTAGAACAAGAATTTTTCTATAATTTGTCTCTGATGATATTTAAAGTCCGAGCTTCTGTAACTCGCTCGTGTTTTTGAATAATTAATACTATTAAATTGGCTTAGTCGACGAAAACAATGAAATGCCTACTGTTAAATAGGTTTACTTTAACAGGCTAATACTATACTAATGGATTTGCTTCTATATTTAAAGTTTTACAGCTTCACGATGTTTTTTATATAGCAGAATATTCAGATAGAATATAATGGCCAAGACACCGTTTTTCGTTTTACGTCTGAATTTGAGATATTATAATGAACGGATGGGCGGATAAAATAGACTAAATAGGAGCAAAATAGAATTTATATATATATATATATATATATATATATATATATATATATATATATATATATATATATATATATATATATATACATATATACCGAATGAGGCTCAAACCCATAACTAATTTGGCTAGTAGACAGAGATTGTCCCACTACACCACTATGGTATTACGTATTTATTGCTGGAACTCTATATTGTATCTAAATATTAGACAAGAGAAACGAAAATAGTAAAGATACACGTATTTTACATTGATAAATAATATCTTTATCTGTATATTGCAAACAAATATATTGCCAAAAACAAAAATATTGCCAAATTCATTATTCTCTACAGTATATAGGAAAAAATCTAGTTTTGAATATATTTTTCAAATTTTATATTAGTGTTGTCAATAATTCGAAATAAATCTACTGAATTTTTATCTGGAAATACAACACTATTATATTGCTATGAAGTTTATTTTCAACCACCTATGTAGTTTTCTTTATTTTTTTTTAGCTTCATCCTTTTATCCCGCATAGCAGGGTAGGCAGGAAATAGCTAGTGTCAAGACACTCCGTAATTCGAATTCCTGACATTGCGTGATGAGTAGTGGAACTCAACGCTACACTTCTTCTTTTACCACTGCGAGGAAGTGAAAATAATTTAAATATAATCACTCCCCCGAGTGGAGATTGAACCCACAACAGATCGAGTTTACAGTCAGACGCTGTCCCACTGCGCCACTTATTTTCTTTATTTGTTCTATATCAAAATGTATGATTTGAATTTTCCAACTATCAATTAAACTCAAGCCATAATATTTTACATCCCCATAACTTTCATATAAAACAATCAAAACGCATACCAATGTTACTAATGGTTGAAAATCGTCATGTCTCAACGTCGCCATTAACGGGTGCCGTAAAACAACTTGCTCGGTAGCGGAACAAAGTTTCTAATATATATTCCTTAAGTAGAGTCTCTATCAGTACATTTATATATACGTTTTTTTTACTCCACTTTTCACCGCATTCAAGACATTGCGTGTAGAGTGGTGGAACTCAACGCCGCTCTTTGTCTGTACCAGCGCGAGAAAGTGAAAATAATTTAAATATAATCACTCCCCCGAGTGGTGATCGAACCAACAATCGATCGCGTTTACAGTCAGCCTCAACATTTATATACAATGTTAAAATTTCCTGCGTTATAGGCATATGCGTTTTAGAAGCTAATTGCATTGAAAAATCATTATATTTCAAACTGTACTGTCAAAAAAAATCTATTAACATACATTTCTTATGTTGATAACAACGCTTTCCATACCACATATATAATAAAAACAAGAAAATAGCCTACAAACTCCAAGTCCCATTACACAAATTAATGAACGTTACGACTTTTCTGTAATCCGTTACAGAGACACCATTAGGTTATGAAATTTCGTCGGTAACTGTAGCAAACAGCCTTTAATACACTAATTGCTCGCATAATACACGAACTTTCTGCGGCTCCTATGCTTGACAGCCGCCGGTCTTGTTTTAATATGTCTATACAAGTTTGTGGAATTTGCGAGTAACGTACGACAGTATATGGAGGGTGGTCCCTGATTGTGTTGATGTGGCTGGTCGTGTTATGAATATTATACACGTGGAGTGATAAGGATTTTTTTTTCTAATCAAAAATGTAATTTAATTTTTTTGAGCAAAAATATTGAGCAAAAATATCAAATAATAACGGTATGTTTTTTTGTTCTTTTTTTAGCTTCACGCTTCTATCTCGCATAGCAGGATAGACAGGAAGTACCTGGTGTTAAAACACTACGAACTCCGCTTTTCACCAAATTCGAGGTTAAATTGTATGGTGGAACTAAACGCCGTGCTTTGTAAAGGTATATTGGAAAAATTAAACCTTACCTGCTCATTATACGTATATATATATATATATATATATATATATATATATATATATATATATATATATATATATATAAATCACAACTTTTTAATTATTTACTCACATATATGAGATTTAGTTAAATTCCATTGAAACATTTTGCATGTGACGAGATTAGCGCCCACGTTTTAATAACATAGAGTACTTGGACATATCCAAGAGGCGTGGGCATCAATCCTACTACGTTCACCATTTATTAGCTATACTGTGTTATCAAATGGTTCGTGATTTCTATTTACGACTATATTTTTATTTTATATTATTATTATTATTTCATTTATATAGATTTAGCATATATATTATTTAAATTAGTTCCATTTCTTCGCTCTGGTACGAATGGAGTCATGACACTAGGTACTTTCTCTCTACCCTGCAATGCGGGATAAAAGCGTGATACTAGACATATATTATAGTTGCGAAGCATAGTTTAAGACAAAATTATATATATATATATATATATATATATATATATATATATATATATATATATATATATATATAATGTATTTTCTACTCTCACACTGTCTGCTTATGTTTCAGCATATGTGGTATATGCTGAAAAGTAAAGTAAATTTATGAAACAATTGAGCTTAACTTAACTAATCGTTGCTGCGTTATAACGCGTTGTATCTCCCCTCTGCTTCGTTATTGCGCTTATTTAATACAAGACTTTATTTATTTATTTTTTTAATTTCACGCTTTTATCTCGTATAGCAGGGTGGACAGAAAGTATCTAGTGTCAAGACACTCCGTACTTAAGAAAATATTCCTGTACAGTGTTCGTACATGGTTGGTGACAGCAATATAAATCAATTTCAACACCAGCATTCTGGTTCAACGACGCGCTTTGTCTTACTGGAGTGGAGAAATAGGAAAATGTGTTTTTAAATTATTATAATCACACCAAATGGGAATCGAATTCATAACCAATAGTGTTTACTGTCAGGTGGCTCACTATACCGGGATCGGTGACACTAACAGGTTCAAATCTCTGTTGGACTAAGGTTTATATTTTATTATATAATGAAATCTCTTTACTACATCGATCTAAACTATCATTTTATACAGATAACAGCGTAAGAGGATCTTTATGTACTTTTTGGTTTGCAATTTCAAACACGTTATCAGATTTCATAACAGTGTTATGCGTTTATGTAAATGCCCTAGAAAGAATGATTAGAATGAAAAATATTAAGTTGTAAGTTAATTTTTTTTCTATGCTAAATTTATTATTTATACTTTAATTAGCATTATTATTGTTTAAATGGCTGTAAATAAGGCAGCAGTTTATGTATAATATGACATTTCTTTTTGTAGTGTCAAGACACTCCGTACTTCGCTTTCCACCGAATTCGAGACATTGCGTATTGCAGTGGTGGAACTCAACGCCGCTCTTTGTCTGTACCAAAGCGAGGAAGTGAAAATAATTTTAATATAATCACTTCCCCGAGTGGGGATCGAACCCACAACCGATCGCGTTTACAGTCAGTCGGTGTCACACTGCGCCACGACCGGCCTTATAATATGACATAAAATTAGTTTAACTATTTTAAACAAAGTGGAGGTTACGTGAAAAATATACAGAGAACTCAGCTGAACTTACCCACAAAAGTAGATATACCTTTACGAATAAACTCAATTCCAACACTACTACAGTAGCAATAAACCAAAGCGTTCAACATTTTCATTAATAGAAAATATTATAACAATAATATAGCATACCTGTACCATAACGCTTTGCTCTGGAAGTCAGCGTCACGAGCTGAACGCGGACAAAATTAAGTGTCAACTGCAGATTATAAATCTTTTCAAAGGAATACACCGAGGTTTTAAACAATCAAGGCGCGGATGCCCAAGTGCAGGTGTCGGGGGTCAGGACGAGGTGAATTGTCTTGATTTACGAAAATTATTACCGAAATATATTTTAAGATGGTATGCTCTCTACATTCTGTTCGAATAGCAAAAGTAAACGCTGCATTTTATCTGATTCTGAAGGAAATGTAAATATTTTCCCTTTCGTAAGTAAGAATTGAAATTTAAAAAATCGCGTCATACGTTAGTTACAAGAGTTGCTTTTGTAAGGGGGATTATCCTTTTTATTGTATGGTCTTTACAACATTTACATCGGTTTTATAAAAATCCTTATAACTAAGCAGTAATAATATATATATATATATATATATATATATATATATATATATATATATATATATATATATATATATATATATATATATATGCGTTATTCATCGTTAATAGCACGAACAAATCCCCATTGCTGGGTGATCAGAGACAAACAACCTAGTGTCAAGACATTACGTTGACAGGTTGGAGTTGAGACATTACGTGTTGAGTGGCGAATTCAACGCCGCGCTTTGTCTTAATAGAGCAAAGAAATGAAAGTAAATTTCAAATATAATTACTTCGAATAAAAATCGAAGCTTCGAACGTGTACAGTCATACCCTATCACTGCACCATGACAGATGACCTTCAAATCATGTACAAAAAAATAGATTTTTTCAACAAAAATCCTTTAACAACAAAACTTTAAGCTTTTTTTGAAAAAACATATAAAAATTTAAACGCAGCGGGATTCGAACCCACGCCTCTTGGACGGTATCCAATTTTTATACATTTTTTCAAACATGTTTTCTAAACCTAAGTGTGGAATAACACTTTAAAAATAGTAAATATTAAAACTTTAAGCTAAATAAAGATCTTACACCCCAATCATTTCCATTTCCACGTCAAACTATTATTCACAAGACCATAAAAGCTACACAGAGTATATATCACGAGTGACGTTTAATAATCAATACTAATATATATGCGACGTGGTGAGCTGTCACAATGACAATACGTCACGTGACAATGCGCGACTTCCTGATTTATGTAGTAAAAAAAAAATAGTTTCTTAGCATAGTATATAATCCATCAAACCGGATATGTGAATAATGGGAATAATGGAATTATATTCAATTCAATTAAATTGAAACAGTCTAAATGATTGGTTTTTGTATTATATTTGTTTTTTGACAAGCTGTCAAAGCTTCGATGAAGTTCACAAGCGGCGTTGAGTTCCACCAATCAATACGCTACGTCTCGAATTCAGTGGAAAGTGAAGTACGGTGTGTCTGTCGGTGACACTAGGTGTTTTCTGTACCCTGCTACGCGGGATAAAAGCGTGAAGCCAAAATAATGTTAAAATGATTACATATTAAATATAAAATTTTGAAGCCGAATAGATTCGAACCCCAGCTTTATGGAAACCGTCCAAGAGTTTTAATTACTAAGTAATGTGGTGTTTGTTTTTATTTAAGAATCTATGAGTATTTTGATTGTTCTTAATACTAGGACTATTTCACTTTTTTATAACATACAATTTTACATTCTTAAAGTTTTTTAATTAAATTGAATTTCGACTAAATCCTAACTATATATTTATACAAATGCTTAGAAATCTTATATATCTTATCAATAAATATATTTACATAGTCAAATAAACAAAAATACAGGTATACATTAAGTGTTTTAGAAACAAAAAAATTGTATTCCCCATATAAAAACAATAGAAAATGAAAAGAAAACAGCTTTGAAGCGGGTTGACACATCATGTCTGCTAAGATTTCTCTAGAGAACATTTATATTATGTTAGTCACATTTTCGTAAATTCACAGCAAATAATGAATATTATACAAGTAATAAATAGACGAGATTTGTTGCGTAGTTCCTTGTTTGCGATGTTTTATTTACTTTAAATACTATATTTTTGTCATCTTCAAGAGTCACTTCATTATTCACTTTCAATTAACTGACGGAGTTCAACGCCGCGCTTTGTCTTCCAGAGCAGTCTTATTTATTAATATTTGTTATGGTCAGACGTTGTGCAACTACGCCATGATAGTCTCATATTTTTTTTAGTTTCACGCTTTTATCCCGCATAGTAGGGTAGACAGAAAGTACCTAGTGTCAAGACACGCCGTATTTCGCTTTCCACTGCATTTGAGACATTGCGTGTTGAGTGGTGGAACTCAACGCCGCACTTTGTCTTACCAGAGCGAAGAAGTGAAAATAATTTAAATATAATTACTTCCCCGAGTGGGGATCGAATCCACAACGACCACGTTACAGTCAGACGTCCCACTGCGTTACGACCGGCTTCATATAATTTTATTAATTCCGTATTGCTTAAAAATTGATACTAAATATTCTAACTTCATTCACACCGAAACTTAATTTTAGTGTAACCTTACAAATTGTACAATACTGTCAATATTTTCAATATATAATTATTTCCAATTCCTCGCTTTTGCAAGACGAAGTGCGGTGTTAAGTTCCACCTCTCAACATGCAATGTCTCAAATTCAGTGGAAAACAAACTACGGAGTATCGTGACACTAAGTACATTCTGCCTACCTTGATATATAGGATAAAAGGGTGTAACTAAAAAAAATAGCGTTAAAATTATCAAATACACCCAATCAAATACAATAACCAAACAGACACCAAGGAACCGTTCAATCATCCCATCTTACCTACAAATTACAATTCAATAGCAAACAAATGTTTATAGAATAACAAAACCATTTGTTCTTGTCACTGGAGACATCGATCAGAAAACAATAAAGGTGATCGGTTTTGCAGTCTGGAAATTCACTCCATAATTAATTGATGGCAAATCCAATATGTTTTTTATTGCCGCGCCTCGAATACATCTCTACCTGCGCCGGGTCGGGTTTGTTGTAAGAATATTATTTACCTTTTTACTTCATTATATGAAAATTGCGATCGAGTTTGGCTGGGTTTAATTATCTGGGTACTTATTTTTTTCTATGACATAATATTAAGATGGCATGTCTAATAAAAAGACAAGAAAAGAAGATAAGTAAGGAAGAAGGTAAGCTACGTTATATTAAGTAAATATACTTATAGTCATTTTTTTAGCTTTATTATAGTATAAATTTTTCGTTTATTGCCATTTATTTCTTGGATTCGTTTTTAACTGATTAATATACATTTATGTTATACAATGCTTATTTTAATTGTAAATCACTTTCAATTCTAACCTAATTAAGAGCATCAGAAAAAAATAATAATTTATTTATTTGAGGCTGGTGGGATAGCATCTGATCGTTCGGTTGTGAGTTCGATTCACATTCGGGGGAGTGATATTTAAATTACTTTAACTTACCCACGTTGGTTAAACAAAACTCGGCGTTAAGTTTCACCACTCAATACGTGTTGTCTCGAATTCAGTGAAAAACGAAGCTATGCGGGATATATGTGTGAGGCTAAAAAATGTCTAAAATCTGTGTACTGATATTTAGTAGATCATTTTTATTATCATAAAGTTATAATCAAAAGCGTTTTTTTTATTTATTTAATAAATACTACGGACACAGGTCCGTACATTTTGTTATATTAATATATTTTGGTATTCGAAAATACATTTTTTGGAAACCTGACGTTTCGAACACTTTACAGTAGTAACATGCAGACTGTGAAAATCGTAAAACATGAAAATTAAACATTTTTCAATGTGAACTAGTACAGATTGGAAAACGCGAATAAAATACGTCGAAGCAATCTTAGACCACGGACGGGCGGCGCGGACGCGGTTAAAATAGACGCATTCAAAATTAAATATTGTGTTTGTTTCACGGGAAAAATGCTTTTCAAGGTATTATTAAAAAAATATATAAAACTTTGAATGAAGAAATTCGCGGCCAGATGTGGCTTGGCGGTTAGACCGATAGGACGGTTTCCGAAAGGCGCGGGTTCCAATTAACTGATTTATTTATTTGTATTTTCTTAAGTTTATCTGAAAATTCCTTAAAAACAAACTAAATTCCTTAGAAAAATTCTCTGAAATTCCTTAAAAACAAACTATAACAATATTTAAATTTACAATATAAGTATATTTATTTAAAATCTTCATCTCTAAGCGTATATAGCCCCGGTGCTTACAGTGGTTCCCGTGATATCCCGCGGCACTCCCCAAACCCTATCATTATACAAATGTAATAATGAAATAATAATTGAGACCCGAAAACGCGTCTTAGTTTATTTATCAAATGATAATATTTGGGTTTGTGGTAACGTATTTCTGTTGAGAGTAAATTTTGCCTATGTGCGTTGAGCATTTTGGCAATTTTAGATGATACAGAGGGAAATATTAAATGTATTATAATATTATTATAAAACAAAGTAGGTAAAGAAGTAGAAAGAAGATCTAGTGACAGAACATTATGTTTTCTACTTTTTATTCACTTTTAGAGATATCATTAACGCCGTACTAAGTCTAACAAGGTTAAAACAAAAGTATAGGCCATATATTCACAACGCTTTGATGTTACTGATTTCGGATTCCATACCTCATTTCTTTGCTCTGGTAAGACAAAACGCGGTGAATTCTGTCACTCAACACATGAATTGACACTGTATTCACTCTCACTACGCTACCGTACGATATTTTTTTGTTTTTTTTTAGCTTCACGCTTTTATTCCGTATAGCAGCAGGTAGACAGAAAGTACCTAGTGTCAAGACACTTCTTACTTCGCTTTCCACCGAATTCGAGATATTGCGTGTTGAGTGGTAATCTCAGCACCGCACTTTGTCTTACCAGAGCGAGGAAGTGGAATTTAATATCCCTCGAGTAGAGATTGAACCTACAAGATAAAATTTGAGACGCGAAAAAAAAAATATATTTCTTTTCAGTAAATCAAAATTTAAAACTATTGTTTTTCAGGCATATCTCAACTGCACTTGGTTTCTTAGATTATAAGAGAATTTTAATTAATTTTTTAGAGTATATAAGTCTAAAAAAATTGCTCGTTATATTAGTACAATGAAGTTAGGTTCAAAGAACGGCAGCCTTACATATTGGTCGGTCGGGAGTGTGATCCGCTTATCGACGCGTCAGATTGATGGACGACGCTGAAGTAATCGCAAAAACTATTTATTCTTACTTATCGCCTTCGCTATGTCAATTTCACTGGATTTTTTCTTTCATCACTTGAATTTTGTGAAATTAATAGAATAAATTTAATATAAAAATTAATTTTTCTTTGATGACTATCATAGTATAAACTATTTTAATTCGAATAATTTGATACATTTTATAAAATTCCATAATTCAAAAATTGTGTTCCGCCAACCAATACACAATGTTTTGGATTCTGCGAAAAGCGGAACACGGAGTGTCTTGACACTAGGTACTTCCTGCCTATCCTGCTGTGCGGGATACAAGCGTGAAACTAAAAAAAATTGAATTTCGAATAACGTAAAGTAACATTCCTAACACAGTCTACCTGTGACCATGGAGATATGGCATTATAAATGGCGGTGCTTAACACCGTGTTTTGAGCCAGACAGGTGATATAAATATAACGTAAATATAATATAATCAAGTAGATGTTTTTAGTGTATTTTTAAAAACTTTGCCTATTCCCTCAAATGTCACGATGTGGAGTGACATATGAGTGGGCGCTGATATGAAGATCAGTGAACTGAGGTTATCGTAGATTACTCAACTAAACTAAGTTATATACAGGTCTGCTTCAGAAGAAACCACGTATTTACATCATAAGATTTTTTTCTGCATACCTGACACGCCTTTTTTTAGCTTCACGCTTTATCCCTCGCGGAGTAGTCAGTAAGGTCAGAGCGCTAAACGCTACGGTTCCTGCATACCTCTTTCGCCTCGTCCATAGTCGTCAATCTCTTCATACATGCCCTTCGGGGCGTCCTCTTGCTTTTTCGTGACCTTCCTCCAGTATCATTGCTACTGTGTTGTGGAAGGTTATACCTCTTTGAATGTTACTCCTTTTACAGTAATACTGTTAAAGTATTTTTATAATTTGTTTAAATTAAATTATTCGTTTAAAATACGTTGAATAAATTACGGAATTTTTGTATAGATTTCTTTGGTAAATATAATTTTGAAATTTAGTACATTCGTAAATATATACTGTACATAATAATACGTTATTTATTAGTTAGCTATACAAAAAAAAAACGTTTCACAAACAATAATAATCTTAGACCAACCTAAGGTGAGGGAGGAAAAAATATAACGAAGACTCTATATAGAAAGATGTCCCATCGCTTTGAGAGCAATTTAAACGTAATAACCGGGGAAACCCCTGTATAATAAAAATATACGTACAATAATTTAAAATAGTACTAACCATTTTAAACTAATACCAATATCATGAATTCAATATCCACATTTCATTCATTTTCCCAATCGCATTATTCTCGCGAGCGGTCACTGTAGAGCTAGTGGCTAGCAGCTGAGCGCTCGCCGGTCATCACTTCGCTTATCGTCTGCTGACAATGATTAACGATGTCCAAGACAAAGCCTTCTATGAACAATGCCACAAAAATATATTACACGTTAACTTGTCTCTGAAATTACGCTTTGCCTTTTGTTGCCTTATCAGTTTATAACGTGAACTGGGACGTAGCGGGATAACGCTCTACCGTATTATGTTTATAAATATTCTAAGTTAAATCGAAAATTATTTAAATAATATTATTTAAAATATGTTTTTTCTTAAATAATATTATTAGACAGAAAGTAGCTAGTGTCAGGACACTCTGTACTTCGCTTTCCACCGAATTCGAGACATAAAGTGTTGAGTGGAGGCACTCAACCAATAATTTTAAGTATAATCACTCCCCCGATTGGGTATCGAACCCACAACTGATCGCGTTTACAGTCGTACGCTGTCCCACTGCGCCACGACCGGCCTCATTTAAAATATGTATATTATTAAAAATATTTGTATCGATTTTTCTTAAACTTATATATATTAGATACTTTAAACGTGTTGCCTTGGTAACGTATGTATTTCAAACACGTGAAATTGTTGATAATATTTATATTGTAAAAAAATTTTTCTGGACATCCTAATATACATTAATTCCATACTCTTCGTTCAGAATAGGACAATTTTTTCGTTCCTTTTACGTAATAACATGATAACGATAACAGGGTAGACAGAAAGAAAGAAAGTATCTAGTGTCAAGACACTCTGTACTTCGCTTTCGACCGAATTCGAGACATTGCGTGTTGAGTGGTAGAATTCAACGCCGCTAAAGCTATATATATATATATATATATATATATATATATATATATATATATGAAAATCCGAATATCACCTGCTGTCAAAACATCTAATAGTAAGATAATTGTGCGTAAATGCAATGTTATGGTACAGTTTCATAATTTGATAATTGTTCTGCGGTTTTGTTCATAATAATGCGGTATTTCATATGAAAACAGTGGCGCGTGTTAGCTATGTACGTATTGTTTTAATATTTTCGAAAATATCATACAAATATTTGATAGATTGGTTGTGGGTGAATGTTGACGAAACATTCTGTTTTAATTAGCACTTTGAAATTAATAATTATATTTACATATGTGTATAATATGTGGTTGATACTTTGTGGGAGAGCGGTGAGTAATTTGTAAAAAAACAATCAATCAATATTTTGTATGAAATTATATTAAATGGACTAATCGTGTATATTTTGGTATTTAAAAATATACTCTTGGAAATGTGACGCGAAATGTTTCAGACACTTTACGGTAGTCCGTGAGTCTGCCTGTGACCACGGACTACTGTAAAGTTTCCGAAATATCAGGTTTCCAAAAAACATAGTTTCAAATACCAAAACAAACGCGATGAATCTGTTTTAAATAGTTTCATTGAAAATGTGTAAAAATCGCAAAAATCGGCGGTCAAGACGTACATATGGTGGTGATTGTAAACGGAATTTCCAAAGTTAATATATAATACTTTGATCAGTGTGTTCAATTTAAATTTCTTTCAGTTTACATAAATATTTTAATAGAACCTGCATATATACCTGGGGACGCCGATTGTGGCGCAGTATGACAGCGTCTGACTGTAGAGGCAGTCAGTTGTGCGATCGATTCCCACTCGGGGGAGTGATTATATTTAAATTATTTTATCTTCTTTGCTCTGGAAAGACAAATGTGGAGTGCGGCGTTAAGTTTCGCTATTCAACACGCAATGTTTCGAGTCAAGAGTGGGTGAAAAGCGAAGTATGGAGTGTCCGAAGCATATATATATATATATATATATATATATATATATATAGCAGCCAACTATAGTATGATTTCCAAACCGTGACTAACACAATAGCTTTAATAGAAAGGTTTAAACGTAGCGCTCGCTATTGTTTTATATTTCAAAACCAAACAGAGCAAAATAAGAGGCACCCATAAATTAGTTCGCGTTAAATCCCCCGAAGTGCCAAGTTAGGCTCAAATCTTTTCGCTATAACTCAATATATAGGTAGAATTCCCTGTCATAATCCGCGTTTACTAATTTATTGAGTGGCTCGCTGTGACCTCTGACTTGCAGGTATTTAAAATATTAATTTGAATACAAAGAGATGACTGAGGGTTCGATTCTCAAAGCAGCAAATATCTATATTTGAATTGTTTTAAATACATCAATATTAGATACCGCCACTCAGGGTAGATAGAAAGTACCTAGTGTCAACACACTCTGTACTACACTTTTCACAGAATTCGAGACATTGCGTGTTGAGTGGTGGAACTCAACGCCGCTCTTTGTCTTCACCAGAGCGATCAAATGAAAATAATTTAAATATAATCACTCCCCCGAGTGGGGATCGAACCCACAACCGATCGCGTTTACAGTCAGACGCTGTCACACTGCGCCACGACCGGCTTCAAATTTTCAGAAAATAATATTTCTATTAATTTCTTATTTAAGGTAAGGTAAGTAAGTTTATACAATTTGTATGTTGATAAAATTTATCTAACATTTAGTTTAGTAGGTAATTGATTAAGTTCTTGGTAAATACCGTTTTTGTATAGATTACAATTGTCAGGTTATAATAAAGAAATAAGTAAAAACCTTTGTCAGGTTATTTATTAAAATACATTACGAACATATAAGGAATAATCTAGATTTCTCTGAAATGGAAGGCCGTAAACCTCAACTTGCAGCTCATAATAATAACAATATAATAAATGATAGAGGCCGGTCGTGGCGCAGTGGTATAGCGTGTGACTGGAAACGCGATCATTTCTCAGTTCGATCCTCATTATATTTTAATTATTTTCATTTCCTCGCTCTAGTAAGAAAAGGCGCGGCGTTAAGTTCCATCACTCAACACACAGTGTCTCTAATTTTTGACACTACGAACTTCCTGTATATCATAGTATGCGGGATAAAAGTGTAAAGCTAAAAAAATGACAATATATAAATAACATCACGCATCTTCCAAGTTATTCCCAAAAAGAACCCAATCACGAACACACAGCGGAACTTAACGCCGCATTATATAATAAAATAAAATAAAATAGTTACCCAATACAAACCACTCGACATTCCTTACCTGAACATTACAAAGCTTTAAAATTTCAACGTAAGATCAAGTGATAGCAGTTCGATAAGACGTCGCTGAGTTCTGCCCCGAACTTTTATCAGCCCCACTAAAGGATCTCAAATTCATTATTCATATTTGAATTGTGGAGATCGTAATTATGCATTTCTTGGTGTTACAAGTTTCATTCGCTTTATGATTCTCAACTTTACAGATTTCATTTGATATTATAATTAAGATGGGATTACGCATAATGTAGAGCAGACTGTTCATTTGCTCGCGAAATATTCATGATTTTAATGGATTTTGTAAATAATTGTACGTGATTGTAATGACAAAGCGAGAATTAATACAAAGTGCCTTCACTAAAACTGTATTGTATTTGATAATATATACTATGTAAATATTTCAAATTCAATCATCTAGTACATATGTTTGTCTGTTCTTGCTATTGTGGTACAATATATGAAATTCTAGTTAAGATAAATACTTTTATATCTAATTAAATAAATTTTAGCATTATATTTTACTATTAAATGCATACTTTAGTACAATTTACCGAAAATGTAGAGACCAGTGTTCGATAATGTATTTTCACACCACTTTTACATGGGAATATAACTCTATTAAAAAAACGTAGTAAAATATTGGTTTCCATAGAAACCATATTTATAAGAGAATAATGGACGTTCCATACAAAACCAACAATTTCACTGTTACTATTTCAAACAAAAACTCCACGTACTAGAGATCAGAGTACGATAGATATATGTAGTACTTTTTCATTGTCTAAACTATTCCAGTAAAAAGTCCGCTCTATAAACTTTGGAAAACAATAACATCTTGATAGTGATGGAGTGTTACGAGTTGAAATGTTCGAGCACGGAATCTCTAGTCAGTGTTGAAAACTCAGAGATCCACTTTAAATTATATTTCCAACAGTTCTCTTCGTATCTCGACTGTTTCTATTTCTAAATGTGTGTGTATTTTTATTTTAGATTTTTGTTTATAATTTAAAAATTATTTGATTTAATTATTCATGTTTATTAAATAAGTAACATCAATAATAATGTTTATTTTATATAATTAAAAAAAATGAAGTAATTTTTGAAATAATATGTTTTTGAAAGGCTTCTGTATAAAATAAATAAAGCTTGTTAATATCAAAAACTTGCTCTACATATATATATATATATATATATATATATACAATAAAAATTTTCTAATAAAAAAGTTTGCTAATATACATATGTATAATTGAATAGATTTGCACGAAATATATTAGAGTAGTTACATTTACAAATCGGCTGTTAAGGAAAAAGTCCATATAACCGCTATAAACGCTTCATAAATCGTGCTATCGATGTCGGACTATCGCTTACTTTACGAGCCCTTCCTAAGTAGTTAGAACTTCTTTCAAATAGACTTGATTTAGGAATGGATGTTTGGGAAGTTCTCATATATGTTTATATATATTTATATATATTTATACATATTTATACATATTTATATACAAACATACATCAATCTTGACACTCACAAGTAAAAGCCTATGTAACCGTTTATAAAATTTTATTGAATTGATATCTGGTACATGAGAGAAGACACTCTCCTTATCGGCTTCGTAAAGATGACAGTTCCGTATTTATCTGTATGGCAAATAACTAAGGATGTATACTGTATACAGTCAGTATACAGTCTGTATACAGTCAGTATTATGGTATGAAGAAAATTTGTGACGCGTTTTAAATATATTGAAATAGAAAGGCAATAGTATTGTATATGATAATCTACACCTTATAAAGTGCACTTGCGTGCATGTCATACATATACGGCAGACGATGTAAATATAACATTGGACCTAGTATACAATATACTAGGATTTTGTCTGTTATATTTACATTTACTTCTGAAATAACTAAAACTGAACTGAATGGAATGAAACTTTTGGGATATTATATAAATATATTTACGATCTAGTTAAGTAGTACGTAACGCCATTTAAATTTTTTTTTCTAGCTTTTCGCTTTATTTCGTATAGAGTCGAAGTTAGAGTGAACTGCCTCCCGCCCAAACAAGCGAAATATTGAGAGGTGAACTTAACACCGTGTCTTACCAGAGCGGAGAAATAACAATGAGTTTTAAAATACAATCCCTCCAAATGGAAATCAGACAACCAATCGTGTACAGTCTCTGTGTGACTGTACCACGATGGTATCTATTTAAGATATACATAGTAAATTACCAAAAATGTTAAGAAAATATATAATATTTTCATTTTTGTATGACAAATACTAAAATTACTGATAAATAAAGAGAAATATTTCAGTAAATCTACTTGTTAACTTAACAGCAGGATAAACTACCGACTCTCCAAAACTGTACACTATTAAAGTTTGGAGTTCTGAATGGCCAAGTCCGTCTGAACGTTTGTAGGAGCATCGTTGACATACTACGTCTGGAGAAACATCATTTACGAATAGCTTAAATGTGCATTAAATTTTGCCTTAACACAAAACTTGAGTAATTATAGAGTTATCATTATATATTTAATTAATAATTATATAAATTACTTTGTTTTTACTAATACATAATATCAATACACATAAAATCTATCAAAAAAAAATGCTTAACGTCTTCTCTCTCAACTCACAGGGGAGAAGGAGGACGGATCCAGGGCAGTGCCCAATGTCTGAGGTCTCTCGCGCCATCCACAAATATAGATGGGTCACTAGAGTGGAGGACTGTTGGTCTCCTGAGGAATTGAACCTGAAACGGGATTGGGAATAGGAGGATAAAAGGGAAAAGCGAAGTGCCACCTTGACAGCCCAGAATGAGACCCCTGATTACTCAGACGAAGCTCAGCTTAGGCTAGTCCAGCGAACGATTTAGCCGCTCAGGACTCGGAAAGTCTGGTCTCGACTTTATCTTTCTAATGCCTAATTTACGTGTCTTTGAATTGTTGCAATATATTGTTTTATTTTATATCATGAACAACTATTCAATTTTCTTTCCTTTTCTTTTTCCTAAAGTACCTTAGAATAATTAAAATAACATCTCTTGTATCATGCATCTGATTTAAATTGTAGTTTTATCTATGTAGTCAATATAACAATGAGATAAATTTTAATTTTAATTTAGGAAATTAAAATTAAACCTATAGTTACACCAACTATAAGTTTCAAGGGGCCAGAACAAAACACATTTCAAACATTTTTTTTCCACAAATAATCACGTAAAGTAATGATTGATATTGTTATACAAAAACTGTTAAAATTTACATTTGGATAGCTGTGTGACGTGATAATAAAAGATATTTTGACCAAGGAGCATGCTACGAATACACCCTTCATAAATAAGTAAAATAACTAAACTTGTACTTACTTATATTAATCATTTCTAAGCACTTTCATAATAAAAATAAACCAATCTTTTCTATTTTTAAAGTGTTATTCCACACTTAGGATTAGAAAACACTTTTAAAAAACTTATAAAAAATTTTAACGCAGCGAGATTCGAACCCGCGTATAAGAATTTAGACGTAGCCGGTAGTAGAATACACGGCTTAGCGGTCGTAGCGCTTGGACGGTATCAAAGAAACGCGGGTTTGAATCCCGCTGCGTTTAAATTTTGATACATTTTTTTTTCAATAATATAAACCAATCTTTTTACAATTGTATATGACAGTGAAGCTCCACAAGAATGTCAGTAGTAAGATTCCGCACTGTAACTACAAAATGGTATATAACAAAATATTTCACGTAAACTGTCATCGGCAGACACTGGCAAAAGATTTTCGATATTCAGGCGCCATAAATCGAGGAATCTGGTGATACAAGTCAAGGCGGCAAACCTTTCTCAACTCAACTCTCTATCATTTTTTACCTCTTCCCATCAAATTTTATTGTTGATATATGCATGTATCTGATATAGAGTTTTACAGGTCGTTTTTTATAGATTATTTTACGTGTTTATTGTATTTGAACGTTATATTTGTTATGGAATTTTTACATTTAAACATATATATTATTTTTGAAAAAATATCGCTTAATGAAGGACAAACAAAGATCCTATGACTCTATACTCTCCATTTTATTATAACTAATTAATAAGAATGATGCAATTATTTTTAATATCAACAAGAATCGAATCCCCATATATAATGCATACATTCAAGCGCAATACAATTCCATAGTGGGGTAGTTTTATTTATTTTAAAATTGACATTATATAACAGAATAGTCAGAGAAAATCTATTGTCAAGACACTCCTTTCTCCAACTTCATAATCGTGACATCGCGAACTAAGTGATGCAACTCTAAACCGCGCTTTCCCTTATAAATACAGCTTTCCCAACTTACATATACCTTAAAAGATAAAATATATTTAAAATGTAAACATTTCTTTGAAAAATTACTATTAATAAAAACGTAACAATTTCCAAGTATCATTAAACCGAGTCCAATTAACGCTCAGTTAATTAAGCTGACGACGCATTAACGATCCTTATCTCATCATGTTATTAGGCTTCCTTCACAGAAATATTAGCGCTACTTGACATTAGTCAAACACCGACAGATACTCTTTCACTTGTATTTTGGTGGATTTTTTTGTATGAAACTGCTTTATGATTCGTTTTTCTGATTTTTCGAGGTCATTGTGGCTTTTAAAGCTTTATGTTACAAGCTTTAAGCTTTGTTTAGCAGGGTGGTTGCTATGTAAAATAAAAATTAAAAATATGGTATGAAGACACTCCATTGACTGCTTTACGCCTTAAATCGAGACATTGCATTTGAGTTATGGGTCCAAATTGAAGGTATTTTATTGGTTGATTGGTTGATTATTTAAATTTATAAATTACTAAACTATAACATGTCTCACTAGAGCATTTTTTTAAATGGAAAATGGCGATAAAGTAGCTAATAACTTAGTAGATATTGCTATGAAGAAATAAATATGTAAATTAAAAAAACAAAAAATATATATTCTCGAATACCAAAATATACGTGAATAATCAGTTAAAATTTTTTTCTTTTTAAATGTTTACAAATCGTTATTAAAATGCAAAAATCATGAAGCTGAGCAGGATTTGAATCAGCTGACTTTCAAAACCGTCTAATGATTCAAACTTATTTAAATTTTAATACAATAAATTAGTAATCTAGGTATTTGTAAGGAAAAATATACCTATGAACTTTATTTTTATAAACATTAGCAAGTCCAATTTTACATACAACTATAGTAATAGAAGTGACTTCTGTGAAATAACTTTTTATTGAAGAAGTGTCCGGACAAGAATTTATAATGTAAATTGAGAAAATTACACACTGCAGTGCCGCAGTCGAACTCGGATTCGTGTTATATTTCATGAATGCCTTTAGAAATTCCTGAATTTACATTTAAAACATACATTTTTCTTTGATCACACGTTTTAGTAATAAGATTTTGGTAACCAATGGCAACAGAGTGTTGTGACACTATTCTTTTTCAAAAACAGACTAAAAAAAATATTTCATTATTACCAAAATCCAGCAGAAGCACTCTCCACCAGTATAAGATACTACAGGATCGTTTGTACATTAACGTGCTCCACAATAGCGTAATGGCTTTACCATTTCCGTCTTGGAAACAACTCCGGGGCAGTTGGAGTTTCTATCTTCTGCTCTAAGACGGCAGAGCGAGTATATTTTTGCGCTAGACTCAAGCACTCGATGAATGTGATAAATTTAGCAGAAGAAAACCCTTGCAGATCAGGTATTTAGGTGACCTCCCCTTAACATTTAGTGTAAATTTTATTTTAATCACTTCATATGAATTAAAGTAATTTCAGAATTTTACCGTTTTGTTAAGGAAACTTTCTCCTGCCAACAATGTCACAGTTTTATTTGTTTCTTCTTTGCTTTTTTTATTTATTTATTATTTTGTGAGGAAATCCGTTAGGGATATCCGCTTGATTGATGACTGAGGGATTATTTGGATTATTTGGGACTCAGATGTTGTCCGTATACCCACTAAAACCTCACGGTACTGTTCCTCGATCTCCACTAGCCAGGCCACGGGGACCCCAATCTTCAGTCAACTCAGTGGCGGGAGCCTGCAAGGCACGTCGCGGACTCAAAGATATTGGGTACCCTTGAAGGTCAGCTCAGAGTAGCCGGAGAGCGCGGGAGCTACCGCACGCTTTTTCCGGGCCAGGCGATCAACCTCAAGCTGACTGCCCTCAGGCCTGTTAGGGAGGGAGGCGGCGATCCTGTGCCGGTATTCAGGGACATGGTCTGCCTTGCTTTTGGTATTGTTTAAATATTAATCTCAGTTTTGATATAAATAGTAGTTAATATATATGTTCATTGAAATCATTCTATCACCCAACATTAAAATGTATTCAACTATAATTAAAATATATAAATAAAACCAAAGAAATAATATAAATAGTTATCAGTGTATTTGTTTAAATTATTATTATTAAATTAAAAAATCATAACTTTGTAATATATTAAGCTGTAAACCCATATTTATTTCATACTTTTTGTAAAAGCTTTTTGCTCACACTGCGTTTTCGTATCGAAGGACTTAATATAATCAAATGATATCATTTTAGGGCGATGTAATTGCTATTGTAACTGTGAATTAAGTCTGTGATTCGTATGTAAGTTGCTTAGAGAAAATAAATCTGATACAGTGTACTCTATTTTATGATTAATTCAAATTTAATAGTACATAATTATGATTATGTATACAAATAAAATATAAATAGAAATAGAAAATATAAATATAAAATCGGTATCTAAAAAGATCTCTAATTAGACTTGTTTCTATGTGTAATTAAAATTAATAAGACATTTTAATTTAGGCCTAAGCTTTCAAAGGCTGGTTGCAAGTTCAATTTATTCAATTATATCATTCACGACGCTTGTACAAGAATATATGGAATTATATTTTTTCAATTAAGTGTATATTTGTGTTTATACACTTTATCTTACTAGAGCTTAAAAGTGAAAATAATCTAAATATAATCACCCCCCCCCCCCCCCTCCAAATGGAAATTGAACCCACAACCGATCGGGCTTACAGTCGGACGTTGCCACAACCGGCCTCAATAATAATCTTAACAACCTATAATAATAATAACATGTTTTTATTATCGAGATATCTGAAACTGGAGAACGGAAAACATAATATTAACAACATCTTCATTATAACGTAATATAAACTAACATAAAAACAAATAGACAAAAATCTCTCGGATACACTTTGATTTAATAAGCTTCAATATTTCATTATATCAGAAATGTTTGCAAATTTTATAACGGTATATATTTATTGTTAGTAGAGTCATACAATATCAATTCTTGGAGCTAAATATACATTTCCTAGATATTGTTACAATTATAGATTTCTGTTTAAATCCAATTATGGAAAATTAAATGCAGTTGTATTCCTATGTTCGTAGCAGTTGAATTCCTGACGTAATATCAAATTGATCCTTGCTTTATGGCTTTTAAGGGTAACACAGCATCGTCAATATTCGTCAATGTCGCTTTCTCAGAATAAAGTTTAATGGCAGATTTCAAGAAGCCTCCAATATAAGAACAAAAGACTCTACGACATTGCACTCGTATTTCTGATCTGCTATGTGAATTTTGGTAATTATTTTCATTTCTTCGCACTGGTGAGACAAAATGCAGTGTTGAGTTTCGCCGTTTAACACACAATATTTAAAAATTTAGGCGAAAAAATAGAACTAAGAGAAAAATAAATATTTACCCACTAACTTCTTACCGATGTAAAATTATCTTAAAAAAAATGGTTATTAAAAGTAAATTATGAACGCACAGTAGATTTCCTGATTGCCTAACAATACTTCCGATTATAAGCATAAACATCACACACACACACACACACACACACACACACACACACACACAAACACAAACATGCTCTCTCGTTCTCTTCATAAACTTGCACACAACCATATATTAGTCTTTGTGTCAGTTTACACGATCTTAGTATTGTTTGATTTTATAATGAATGATACTGTCAGTTTTGAATGTTACTTTGGTGATTAGAAAAGACCCTAGTGAGGCGCGTTGAGGGCGCTAATAACTGGGACTCAATTTCCTCAACTAATGCACTTATTATCGATATAAGATGTTATAATTATGTACCAAACCTTACAATGAATAAATTTTATTATTATTATTATTAAGTGTGCCTACAGTAAGGTCTCTCTGAATAATGCCCAAATGTTTTTCAGGAGTTTTCAGCCAATTGGCATAAATATAATTGGTGAAGTCATCACCTCAAGCCAAGTATTGTAAACAAGAATCTGTATCCTTATGTACAGCTCATTTCAAGAGAGCATTAAACGTGATATTTCAAAAAAAAATTTAAACAAAATTTCAAATTTTATTTAAACATAGCAAATTATATATTAATTATTAATCATATAATTTAATACATTTTAATAATAATCTGTACCTTTATCCGGAATCATTTCATAATCTCTAAATTACCTGCAACAAAACATATGTATTGTTAATGTTAATATCAAATCGGATTACATATTTACGTGGTCATTCTGTTGCAGAGGGATAGTACATGATTGAAAACATGGTTCATTTGAAGTATATTTAAATTATTTTAATTTTTCCGCACTAGTATGTCGTAATGCGACATAATCAAAGTAGGGAGGCGGAGAGTAAAGAGAGAGACGCAAAACAAACAACTCACATCCTATTTTTTTTAAATAAACATTATCTTTTATAGCGATTAAATGTGGTACAATCGCGACTTCAATGTTCCATTGCACTACAATGAATTGAAATGTAAAAATTGATATCGCACATCATGAATAACCTATTTTCAATTATATTATGGACACGAAATTCCATAATACGTGGTATAATACACGAATAACTCAGCGTGTCGTGTCAGAGCCGGTGCTTATAACAGCACTGACCTGTCATTATTCCGATCGATTGTTTTAAAGCAGTATTTTGTTTAACAACTACCCTTTTACATAGCTCTACATGAATGGTTGAATAATTTTCAAATTTGCTTTGATTTATATATAATTTTGAAGAAATATATATATATATATATATATATATATATATATATATATATATATATATATTTATCTACATTCGTCTGCTGAGACAAACCTCAGCGTTAAATTCGGACATCTTATATCAAATACCTTAAAATGTCTGGAAAATGGAAACTGTTTGTCTTTCAATATAGGATTATGTACATATTGATGCCATTAAATATATGAATTGTATGCCTTCAGGGAAATAAAAAGGAACATTTTCTTTAATATGAGAACCATATCGTCTTCCTGCAGTAAAATTTCCATAAAATAAAATTTACTTACAGTTTTATACAGTTAAAGTGGGCTTAGAATAAAATTAAGTACTATATTCCAGCTTTCATAATATAAAAGTTTGTATAAGCTTTTAATTAATAAAGCTGTCTACGACTCGGTAATTTTTTGACTTAATTTACTTATTTTCATCGTGTTAGGAGAAATAATTCATTTTTAAACACTTAATTTTTCGTTTTTTTTTGCCATACAATTACCGAGATGATTTATATCTTATTGTTTTTTTTATATATTGAGTCAAATACCAAGAACATGATTATCACAAAAATTTTATCATATATTATATTTTATTATAAGTATATTTTATTTTCAAGAGAATTAAACACTCTACAATAATTCATGCTTGTTGACAGCCTAAGCTTGCCGTGACCTCTTTAGTATGGATATCAGGTATGATTCTAAAAGAACGACAATTAAATAAATTATTTTATCACGCTTTTATATGTAAGTACCTGTCAAGACACTGTACTTCGCTTTCCACCGAATCTGAGACATTGCGTGATGAGTGGTGGAACTAAACAACGTTCTTTATTTTACCAAAGCGAAGAAGTAAAAATAATTTAAATATAATCACTCCCCCAAGTGAGCATCGAACCCACAACCGACCGCGTTTACAATCGGACGCTGACCGACTGCGTCACGACTGGCCTCAAATGTCGAAGTCATGTTCTTTTTTGTTACCCTAGCAGTTAGCTGAAGATGTGTTAAACTAAAAAATATATCAATTATTAAGCACCAAGAAACGCTTATTATATATGTTGGCAGTTTCAAAAACAGTAACGATATAAGTCCAAAAGTCATACATATCCGGTAAGTAACGTCGAGAGCACGCGGCGGCGACCGCAGCTTTGCGGCCGAATTACGATTGTTATATGGAATACACAGCCAAAATGTTTAATATTCAATAATATTCCGAGTATACACTAGGATTAAACAATTTTCAAGAACTTATATTATGTAAATGATATATTAAGCAACTTTTATACTTGTAGACGTAAAATAAATAATAATAATATTTTTTTTTTTATCAAAATACAAATTAAAATTATACAAAATATAACAGCAAGGAATGTCATGAACTATACATGTTAGAGAAGATGCATTTGTTTCTCATTCACAAAAAAATAGTCATTTCTCTCAATTAGCTTGGTCAAATTTGGCTTTACCCGCCATTCACTCACAAACGTTTATGTAACGTATAAATATATATGAATGGAAAATAGAAAACAGAATAATGTGTCTCTATATTTTCTATTTTAGCTGTAATGTAATATAAATTTGACGAAAGTAACTATAATTCCATTTTTCTTATTAAAAACTAATCATATCCAAGTTCTAGTTATAAAAGAACAAATTCTAAGGCGAAACAAGATTAAATTCTGACAATTCCTACATGTCTTGGAGAACAAATATAATTAGCGTAGCGCCGCTCCCAGCGATGCATCAGTAAAGTGTTCTAACGAACCGCCTGCGACGTTACGTTACGTCTAATCTACGGTTAACTAAACATAACTGGGCGTTAGCTTGGAAATATGAAGATATGATACTTACAAAGTTCAAAGTTCAATACTAAAAGCTTGTTAGCTCTTGTTAGCGATAGAGCTTTGTGAGTGACACAAAGTGGTATTTTAGTTTTAATTAATAGTGCGTCTTGTGTGTAGTGAGTTTTATCAAATCAATAAATTATATCTATTTATTATTCACTTATTAATTATTTTATTAAGAAACATTATTGTATTAAATCAAATATTTATAGAAATTGTTTTAGGTCTTTCAAGGATAAAAAATATAAAAAAAAATCAGATATATTTAAAATGAAATTTTATTTTGTTTTTCAAAGAAATATTTTTCGGTTTGATTGAAATAATTTATAAAAAAAATAATATAAATATATTTTAAACATTAGGAAAAATTAAAACAAACCTATTATTCACTACAAAACTTGTACCAATACTATAAAAATACATTTTGTTTGAGAGACGAATTTTTCTTTTATTTAGGTTTGTCTTACTTATTTTATACACAAAAATTAAAAGATGATATCTAATACATTCGAAACTAGGACTACATTGTACGAACACAATTTTTATTTATAGAATTTGAACCCACTACCAAGTGTAGAGCTGTCTATTTTATTTTACTTTGCCATGGGAAGACAAGGTGTGGGCGCTTATCTTTTATTTTTTAAAATACCTTCTTAAACATTTCTTTTTCAGGATTTTTCCCCCAAAATTATTTAAAGTGACCATTGTGACCGAAGCTCGATGAAAGATTAATTAGTGTCGTCTTTGACAAATTCTTAGAAACGTTAATTATGATAAAACAAACGATTTATTAATTGCCTCTCAACCTTTTTTGGAAAGGAAAGAAGATAAAGATATCAAAGTGCCTTTTCTTTTCAATAGAAGACTGTCAAGTGATCTTTCATTAGACGAATGGTTTTACAGGTAATTGTGACATTTTTGAGGCATTTTTTTTTAGCTTTTTTGTTGCATTTATTTATAATTTATATAGCTTTTCAATATGCTTGCTATAGCAATCTATTTAAAGTGACAAGAATTTATAAACATGTAAAAGATTTCAAAAGAATCAGCAATTTCTGTTAGTTTTTCACATTACATTATGAAGATATTTACAATTTATTTCTCTGATAAAACGTAATTTCTTCACTTGTATTATTAAACTAGTAAAATTCTAAAATACCCTCTTAATTCATTATCTGAGGCCGGTCGTGGTGCAGTGTACAGAGTGGTTAGAGTTGCGGGTTCGATTTCCGCTCGGGGGAGTGATGATATTTAAATTATTTTCACTTCCTTGCTCTGGTAAAGATAAAGAACGGCGTTGAGTTCCACCACTCAACCCGCAATGCCTTGAATTCGGTGGAAAGCGAAGTACGAGGTGTCTTGACACTAGGTACTTTCTGTCTACCCTTCTGTGCGAGTTAAAAAAAAAATATTATCGAACTTGAAAATCATATCAATATGTTAGCATCTCGATGTTGTCTTTGTTATGAACGGAATCGAACCAGTGAAAAATCGAAACTTCCCATTGTCGCTGTGTATATATTAAAAGTTTCTTAAATATAATATTTCATTTTAAAATAACAACAGTATACTAATCACAGGATATCAATCTCAGTTAACTGTCTAACCTTCTTAACCGTAAGAAGCAGCTGAGTCGTTCTGAGAATGACAAATGAGGGTTCCACTTCACTTTGAAATATAAGTATTCATAAAAACAATGTAGTAAACAGAATATATTATATTATTTAAATTTTACTCAAAATGTATTCGGTTTATATATTTTAGATATGTTCCCAATAGTATGATGTTGGTATCCTGCTAAGATGAAATAGATTATTTTTTTTATGAGGCCGGTCGTGGCGCTGGGGAACAGTGTTGGACTGTAAATGCGATCGGTTGTGAGTTCGATCCCCACTCGAAGAAGTGATTATATTTAAATTATTTTCACTTCCTCGCTCTGGTAAAGACAAAGTGCGGCGTTGAATTCCACCACTCAACGCGCAATGTCTCGAATTCGGTGGAAAGCGAAGTACGGAGTGTCTTAACACTAGGTACTTTCTGTCTACTTTGTTATGCGGGATAAAAGCGTGGAGCTAAAAAAAATAAAAATTTATAATTTTAGTAAAATAATCATGTAGTTATAATAGCTTTATCGGCATTAGCTATAAAATAAAATGACTGCATTCCTGACTAACTGATCAGAATAATATATTCCATAGGGATATCTAAATATATCGGCTGACTATAAATAGTAACCATTTTACCTGATATCAACAGGAAAAATCATTATCATTTCTACAGTCGGTCGACTTCACTAGTAATGTTGAGTGGCATGCGATTGTCATAATTCCGATTCAGAAATTATTAAAATTTATAAATAAAACAATATTGTTGCTTCGGTGTAAAATATGACTATGACAGACAGTAGTAGAATAGACAGTCGGTAATATCTCTTTCTGGGTGAATAATAGAAATTTAAGACGTAAGTGTTAATAATAGAGTAAAGTGTACTGAATTATTTAAATATAAAAAAATGGACTTTTAAACCAATTTTTATCATTTTTATATTACAAAAGAAAGCAAAGCGTAGTTTATAATAGTTCTCTATTGAAATGCTTAAGCGATAGCCACTTTAAAGGCGCGTAATTTCACCGACTCTATTATTTGCAATATGTTCCTTACAAGCTACTTCTTTGCTCTATAATGTATACACTTATGTAGCTAGCGATCCGATGGAAAAATTGTACCATTTTATATTTTCTAAGAAGCTCGACCATTCGCGACATTCAATTACGGTGTGCGATCACGCCACCTGCACTGTGCCCGCCGCGCCGCCCAACCGCCCGCCCGCCCTTTACAATCATAAAAATATTCAATTTGCTAATTTTAAACAGTTTTGCTGTTAAAAATTATTGTTATTATAAAACATTGTATAAAATTCGTTTCAGAAAATATATCTATGTATGTCTTAAATTCAGATGTATTTTATTTTTATTCAATACACCTAAAAACTCGGGTAAAAGAAGAATTATTATAATGATAATAATTCTTAAAACAAAACACTGTACAATAGCAGTCAAACTGAAAATAATCTGAAGTATATGTATATATATATATATATATATATATATATATATATATATATATATTCTCTTGATTTTCATACTCATAACTTTTAAAATACTTTAAAATTATCCAATGCTATACCATATATCTATTTCAGTTGATAAACTATATAAATTCTTATCTGCCTCTACCTGGTATTCAAGCTCTACAATTACATTGGTTGTCCCGTCACGGACGCGGTACAATGTCACGATGTTGGACATCGCATCAGGGGCTAAATAATGAAATTTCCGAAGGTAACACTGACATATACGAGTATGAGTGCTGACGCGAGTTCAATTCAAATACCCCGTATCGTCTCTACTTCAGACCTGTATTGACATCGTACGTGTATCGAGATAAAATAATTTAGTAATATATAGCAAAGTAAGTAGAATTCTATATTTACGTAGTATAAAAATATACTAATGTCCTAAAAGTCTAATTAAAATAATATATAAAGCATTGTTTACAGAGCATAAGTTATGAGTTTTTGATGTTTTCGGTAAAAAAAATACAATAAAAATAGTAAATATGTTTATTTATATATATGTATAATTAATGTTTTTTTTGCCTTCACGCTTTCTATACTGCATAGCAGGATAGACAAAAAGTATCTAGTGTCAAGACACTCCGTACTTCGCTTTTCATTGAATTTGAGACATTGCGTGTTAAGTTGTGGAACTTAACCACCACGACTGACCTCAAAATTAATGCTTGTAGAACCGACGATGGGAAGCAAAAGTTTTCTAGTAGCGATCACGAAACGAAAGATATAGCGTGAGATGACCCCTAACAGGGTGGTAGTTTGAACTAGTGTGATATGTCCTACACGTCTATGACCAATAGTGAATGACTTCCGGGTGATGATGATGACATGATAATTAGGATCAATTTTTTTACTCTCTTTATATTTACTCAAAAATCGAATATCAAAGCTTATAGCGCTTACTTTACTTATACTTATTTCTAATTCACAAAATACGTTTTTTTTAGCTTTACGCTTTTATCCCGCATAAAAGGGCAGACAGAAAGTAGCTAGCGTCAAGACACTCCGTACTTCACTTTCCACCGAAGTCGAGACATTGCGTGTTGAGTGGTGGAACCCAACGCTGCACTTTTCCTTTACCAGAGCGAGAACTTCCTCGCACTTGCACTTGCTTTAAACTTTGCACTTGCAAATCATTTAAATATATTCACTAATACGAGGGATAAAAGCGTGAAGCTAAAAAAAAAAGAAAATAAAATACATAAGAAAACAAAAAAGAAACTTTAATTCTGAAAACAATCTATAGTACCATATAAAAAAGACAGTCAGATTTTACGACTTCACTGGGGCGTTTTCAGTGAATGGTCTCGTGACACTCGGTAGTAACCCACCGTATGAGCAATTAGCACATTAGGTCCACTATAACTTGGACGTTACGTTCACTTTAAATGGCCCATTTAATAGGTCACTATATACAGGTGTGTCTTCCACGGACATCGATAGTTACGTGATATACGGTAATATTAGCTGTAATTGTTTTAAAGAGCCACTTTATGGATCCGGTTACATAGATACTTTTCTGTTATGCGATTTTAAGTCTTATAATAAATAGTTTATTGTATAGAATGTTATTGGAGTGAATGAATATCGTCTTGTATATTAGATACTTATTATTTTAGTAACGTGAACTTCCGTTTGAAGTAAGTGTTGGAATATTAACTAAAGTACATCTCAAAGTATTACATTACATTTTAAAGTAAAGATGTGGTTTTAATGAATTGCATTTAATTAGTCCACAACTGTCACGTTATTATTTGTCCATAAGCTTTAATTATAAATGTATGAAGTAATAAAAATAAATCCTTTTTTTTAATTCATCAATAGCCAAGTGCTCGCAATATACGTAAGCTTGTGCAAATAAAGCATATTTTATTTTATTTTTATTTTCAGACATCTCTCATATGACATAGATACATCACTGATCTTTATATGCCAGTAAATTAAGAGACATTGTCGGCTAGTTTGTAATAAAATAAATTACAAAAACGAAACAACTCGCTCATATTTTTTACATCTCAAGCATTATTTTACGATGTATAAAGCATTCATATCTCGTAGCGTCGTACATTCGTAGCACTTTCGTAGCGGTGCTACGTGATATTAAAATTGAATATTATGCCTATTAATGGGTTTTCTTTTTGCGTTGTAATTTATTTTTTCATATATTTTTTGACGTTTATCTATCGTTCGTAGTAATTTTTTATTTTGATGTCCCTTATCTACATTACATTAGTCATATTACACATAATATAAAAGTAACTGAACAATAACAATATAAATTATTATTTATATAGAAAGTCACTTAAAAGGCTTAAGGACAACCCGCAGGGCATGTATGAAGAAGTTAATGATTGTGGACGAAGCGAAAGACTTAGAAGTATACAGGGATCGTAGGGGTTTTCAGTCCGTCGTTTTCTACCCCGCAAGGGATAAAACGAGAAGTTAAAAAAAAAATCTTAACACAATGACGGTTGTAGACAATGGTATCACACATATATCCATAAATTTGTATACAATTAACTCAAAAAACAATTAATACTATTTTTTAAATAAAATCAAACAAATTATTTCAAATAATTCATACAACTATACACTAGTTGTGTAATCAGCAAATATTTGTAAACAAACATTTTACTATCGTGTTACAGTCACGCCGTCGGTTGGTATTCACCTTGGACTTTATAAATATGATTAATTACACGCGACACGAAAATATCAGAATGTCTAAAAGCATGATTTTGTATGTAAATAAGATCTGTGTATTTTTTATTCAATTGTACGTTTGCTTTTACTTTTCTTTTTATATGGAAATGGCAATAATGTTAGTCTTGTATGTCTGCCATCTAATATGGAAGTAGTAGGTTACATATTAGGTGGCAGATGTAGGCTTAGTAGTAAAAAAGGTTTTTTTTAGCTTCACGCTTTTTATCCCGCATAGCAGGATAGACAGAAAGTATCTAGTGTAGTAGACACTCCGTACTTCGCTTTCCACCGAATTCGAGACATTGCGTGTTGAGTGGTGGATCTCAACGCCGCAGTTTGTCTTCACCAGAGCGAGGACGAGAAAATAATTGAAATATAATCATTCCTTCGAGTGGGGATCGAACCGTCCGCGTTTACACGAAAATTAAAGATGGGAAACAGTCAGAATGACTCTACATCCACATGAATAATGCAAGAAATTTGAGAAGGCGAAATAATATAAAAAAATGTTTTATTTTTATTACCTCATATTTTTATAGTTGTACTAGTTAGTCAGCTTGATCCTGGTTATAATAACTCTCTCATATTCAAATAGTGGAATAACATATTAATTATAGTTATCACATGTTAAATACAATATTAATTTTGTCTTTAATAATTATTTACTGGAAATAAACGTAGGCTTAATATGTTTCATTTAATATTTAAAGGTATTTATTTAATATTTTAATATTTTATGATATAACAAAATTAATACAATAACTATTGTACAAAATTAATACCATCATTGTTTATTTAATTTCAGTCTTAAGTTGTAATCCGACAAAATAATTAATACAAATATATATAATATAACAAAATATTTAAATACTGTATAAGAAATAGGTTTGTTTGTCATTTTAGCCTCACATATATTTTTCATTTATCGTGTGGACAAAGAGCACGTGGTAATATGACATTCGTCTTACCTAATCGCTTAAATATATAGTCACCACCCCCTGTACGGATGAACGAACCTAGATCCATCACGTGTACAGTAATATATTATTCTTCCACTATGCATCGATATCCTGTTTGTTTTTAGTATTCAATAATTCTTAACATATTTATTTGTTACTATCAACTCTTTCTTTCTAATTGTTACACATTACTCCAGGAATATGGTTACTCTACATAGCGGGAATGTATCGAGCACTTGCTTCCATACAATAAAACACATTTGACTGTATCAAGACGTACAAGACGTATAACTTCTTTTATATTTGCAAAAATGTGTTTTCATTTATTTTATCTTGTATCTAATAAGGTAGAGATAAGAAAAATAAATAAAAGAAATATGTTTTAATATATACATGGTATATATTTAACGACTACGAGCAAAACCATACAAAACGTGTTGTATATACAAATTATTACATAAAGCGTTATATTTCAATGGGACTCGATAGAATCAATGATTGGAACACTCGAGTAGAGAGAAAGCCGATTACTTGTTAATGGGATTATTTGTTTAACAAGCTATTATAATTCGAACAATTTTTCTAGAAAAGAAAAATATTTTGAAAAATTTCCTCGATGTTTTCCTGCTTTAACAGATTTGGATGTTTTATTTGTACATCGATTGCAGAAATGGCTTAAAAATAATAAAGTGAGATGAATATATAATGATATATTCATGCAATATAAAAATTATAATATATAAAACTAATAATATGTTTAGCTTAGTGGAATATAATTGTGATAAATAACTCACATTCGGCGTTGAGTTCCACCACTCAAGATGCAATGTTTCGAATTTGGTATACTCTGCATACAAAGATATACTCTGCATTTCCCTCTAAAATAAACAAATCTATAATAACAATTTGGATGTCTCTATTGAACACGCGGTATTGGGATATTAAATGATATAAGAGAATTTAATATCTTAAAATTACTTTCTTTGCCTCAAAGCCAAAAAATCTATATTATTTCTTTATTATTTTATTAAACACAGTGTAGAGATTTGGAATTGCAAGTCTTAATTTCATTTGTAGAAACTAACAAACATTTTTTAGCTTCTTATGCCTCATATATAAACACAGTTATCTTCTTTTAAATACAAGCCAACTACCATTACCCTACACTGGCTATTCACACAAAATAATAATCAACATATTATAAGGAAATATACACTTGAAAATATTATCGATGTATCACATAAAGTGGAAAGGAAGCAATCAACGGAAGCGAAAACCTTTCCGCACAGCCGCTATTGTACGTGACAATTTCTTTACCATGTTTGAGCCTATACAAGGGAAATGTTATATTTATTCATAAAAATACTTTCTTTTGTTCTGTATAATACGCAGTTATCGCACTTTGACACCTAGTATGGTTTTGTTCATTAGTGAAAATATATATATATATATATATATATATATATATATATATATATATAATATATATATATATATATATATAAATATATATATATATATATATATATATTTATATATATATATTTAATCATGTGTAGTGTACACTGTGACAGTCAAATAATTTTATTCAAGTAAGATATTACACGAGCATGTTTCAAAATAATTTGATGATTAAAAAGTTATTAGTAAGTAACGCAAGGTTTACTCAAATTAGTGCCTCAGATTTGAGAGGAATCAATGGAATAAAATCAACAGGATTTTTTTTCTTTTAAGTCAATAATTTATCATCAGTGACAATGATACGAAAGGTTTTATAAGCAACCTTCTACTTTCAACGTCAAGTCCGACATAATATCGCGTTGATGATTTTTTTTTTCTCAGGTAAAAATTAGAACACTTAGTTACTAACGCTATTAAGGATGCTGTATTTAAATTAGACGTAGAGTAGAAAATAGTTTAATATTTCACTTTGCTAAGCTTTTAGTATTTTTAATACGAATAATATGTTTTTATAATTTGTGAAACTGTTTTATTATTGTTTAAAACGTACATTTATTATGATCACAACATTATGTACTTAGAGCCGTATGCATTAAGCGTTAAAATATTTCTTTATTACATAAAAACTAGGTGGAAACAGGGTCATGGTTGCCCACAACCATGATATGATTTCATGTGTACCGGTACAGAGCCTGTGGTAATTAACGGTTAAATAATTCTCTTTAATATTTCCGAGGCCAATGTGGTATAGCGGGACAGTGTCTGACCGTACAGTCAGGCCACAAGTTGTGGGTTTGATATCCACTTGTTATAATTATATTTAAATTACTTTCATTTTTTCGCTCTGGTATAAGGAAGTTTGAAACTAGGCCCAAAGGATTGAACAAGTTATTGAAAATTGGATACATACAAGAAAAGGTCTGTCTTGCTACATAAAAGAAATAATTAATAACAAAAGAAAAAGAAATAATTAATAAAAAAAGAAATAAATAATATACAAAAAATGATAACAATAAAATTCCGTAACATAAATTAAAGATTATAATAAAAATCATAGATGATAAACAATATCATATACTTGCGGTTGATGAAGCGGAAGCAGTATGCCACGTATTTATGACAGTGTTGTGGCATGACATTAATATTAACAAAGACGATATATCAAAAGATTTATTTAAACTATACTACCTTAAAGTAGTATAGTATTACAAAACCAGTCTAGTATATTAAAATATTAACATCATGGTATGCTCTAAATGTTAACAAAATCACAAACTTATTGAGGTATTGTAAAATTATTGGCAATTATATCAGTGATTATAGATATACATACAGAATCTAATCGAATTTTGTATAAAAATGAAATAAATGAACTATTTAGTGCTCTATTTTCTATATCCTCTTTAGACAACATTTTTATTCCACTACATCATGCCCATTAGAACGGAGATAATTTTATTGTATACTCGAGTGATGTACAATATTGTTATTGGGCTAAATAACAAAAAGGAAACATTTTAACTTATATCTTTATATATAAATAAATAAGTCTCTAAATATGTAATGAAACAAGTAGAGTCAAGAACCCTAAATAGAGTACAAAAACGATACAATACAAAAGAAACGCAATCAAAGGCAAGTGGTGAAATTTTTTTGCGATCGTAGTACGTGACAAATTTGAGGGCGGCGCGTGTCGTGCGGAACAAGCGGCTAATACAGTTTGCGGTTAGATACAATTTCGTAGCAAAATATGCTTACGATGTATAAACGAATGTTTTAAGGTTATTGTAATGATGTAAGAACCAAAAGGAAATAATATTTTAAGTATTTAGGTTAAGTACTGCCGTAGATGTGAGTTAAAATGTCAATTAAGATATATTGTTTTACTTGATTGATTGATTTGTAGAGCTACTTTATATTTGATGTATGAACGATACGATTAATTTCTAAATAAAATAAATAAAATAGAGTTACATTCTCCCTGCTTATAGATGATGACTTTTGTATTTTAAAATTTATTTATTTATTTTTTTAGTTTGTGATATAAAACATGACATGTATAATGTTTTAAACACTCAGCATTATTAATTATTGTGCTTATATAGATAATATTTATTTTATAACAATAACAACATGCTATATAAAGATTTCCTCCGAGAAAAAATTAGCCAAAGTATTTCAATTTTAAACTTCGGTTCGGAAAGTTCGTTAATAAATAATTATTGAGTGAAATGTAACTTTGTTTAACTCTCATTATGCTAAATTACTTGAAAGTTAAAATAAAATTTTCGTTTCAACAAAAAATATTCATCTATAAATTATTGATTATTAGAGTACAAAAATGATTGGCGTATCTAATATAATACGGTTTCTTTATCTCTACTATAGAAATTCTATGATTAAGTCAATATTGTCTAAATACTTTGTTTCTATAGAGACACTTGTACACATTTCATTTATGCGCCAAAAATCATCTATAGCTCTCATATCATAAAATTCAGGTTTCATATAGTGTTAAAACACTCCGTTTTCGCTTCCAATACATATATACATACGATTCCATTGCGCTACGATTACCTCATAAAGAGAATATTAAAGTACATTCTTGGTGTCAATACTCTCTGACCTTGAAGCAAATGGAATTACAATTATCAACTACTGCGTTAAGCCAAACTCAACCGATCTTAGCACTGTTTATAATAACAGTAATATTAAAATCATAGTTTATAATAACAGTTTATAACATAAGCTTAAAGCTTCTTATTAAAAGCTCAATCAATTCTTGTTAAACGAAATTAAATATATGTATGAAATATTCCATCCTATTAAAACTATCGTTTGTCCCGTCCGGACTGGACCCATATAATTTGTAACACACTGCGGTCAACTTGCCAAGAGATTAAGGTTCGAAGTTACGTATTAATCCAAAAGCCTATTAATTAAGGCTGGAGGGCCAAATTTAGTTGTTAACTGAGATTTATTGAAGTATAACCAACTTGTGTTTTTTAGTGTTTTCGTTAATGTTTATTTAAATGCGATTAAGTGGTGAAATGTTTAATTAAGTAAAGTTAAATGTCATGTTATATCAGTGCAACACAATGTGAGATAAAATATAGAGTTCGAGACTGTTCATCATCTCAAAATATTTTTTCATATTTTATATTTTAATTTTATCTATGGATTAGAGTAAGTCAAGTAATATTTATCAAATCAGGTAAATAAATCCACAACTGTCATCTCTACGCGTAGCATAAAAGTTGCTTCGATAGCATGCTTTATTATTAAAGGAGTGACAATACATATTTTTTTCAATATTATAGTACCTTCCTTAAGAAGTAATATAATATATTACTGTGTGCTCCTTTTTAGTTTAGATTAGTAGTGTACTCTTTTTTCCTGAGCTGAGAATCTGATAATGGGTCTAAATTTTACTTTAATAAAATTAAATGAAATTCCAAATTCTTTTATATTTACGTATACTCCGCACTTCTTTGGATCGCTTTAGGTCATCTCTTGAGATTCCAATGTTAAATAACTCTGCTTTTCACTCTACACATAACTCTATATCCGGCTCGAGCAGAAATATAAATATCATAAAAAAAAATTTTCAGTAAATATTGGGAGGAATTATATTTATACTCACAAAAAACGTCAAAAGTCTAATCATTATCACTTCAAAAATCTAAAAATCAGACACGACGCCATTGTGTCAAAATCTTATCCTTTATCCATATATTTTGATGAAATACATAATATCGGCTTTTAGCTCAGTTAAGAAAGCTTGTCTACGAGCCAGCAATAACACAAGTTGTAGGCCCGAATTATAGTAAAAATTGAAAGTGACGGGGTGAATGCCGATGTGTTAGTAATACCAGCGAGTGACAGCTTACGTAGGCTACGTAAGTGACGCTTATGAGGCAACTTTGTCAATGTTCAGACAAAATTGAAAGCGTGGTGTGAAAGTTTCATTACTTATCGATTGGCAACATACAGCCTATTTGAAAAATTATTATTGAGTTAAAATATAAAATGAGAGTTCAGTTTCATAAAGCTCCACGTGTTTAATATATTTACTTGCTCTTTTATTTAGTTAGTGTATTTCAAATGTATTGCAAGCTTTCTCGACAATAAACAAATATTGGTGTTTATCTAAAATGGAAGTTTACGATTGTTTTCACAATCTACCTAAATAAAAGCATATAATGCCAGGGCTTGATTTGTAGAGTACAATACACTATAAAAAAGTATGTATATAAAAGGATTTTTTTTTATTTTTGTTTTTGGTCACATAGAGACGTAGTGTCAACGAAGTTTCTTTGTTTCTCCTATGATAATTGAGCAAATTTTTATATAAACATGAATTATACTTTTATATATCAAATTATCAGATAAACCTTACAGTACATTAAATCATTTTCAAACCATTTATTTAATTTACATTGTTTAAAGATTTGAAACACATATCTATAAGCAAATTTAACAAATATGATCATTATTTTTATATTTTAAATGACTTTTATTTTAAGCGAATTCATCGCGTATATTTTGGTTATTGGTCGTAACAGTTTTTGTATCAATGTTCCAATATAAATTCACTCTACTCTACTGTTTACAGTAGACCTACTGTAAACTGTGGAGTATTAAAAACATGGGGTTTTCAAAATTGTTATTTCAAATATAAAAATTTTAATCCTCTAAAATTGTTTTGTTTAAAATATGTAAAAATCACACAATTCAATGAATTTATTATGTTTATATATTTTTATATTTATGAGAAGATATTTATCTTTATTAAATAAATTCTATTGTTCCACTATATAAAGCAAAGCATTTAAGTGGTGCCGTAGCTCTCAGCAATTTAGTTTCACAGATCTTTGTTCGCAATAAAACGAAATATCCACGAAGGCGTGAATTCAAATATATTTTCTAAGAAAAAAGGCGTATAAATTCGTTTATTGGAAGCGTTTTTTTCCACATGCAAATTATTATTATCGTGCCAGCTTTGGTTTTAAAGGGTTTTATTGCGAGAACCCTCTTTCACTCTACTTTTTTCGTATGTAATATGTATTCTTATATACATATAATATATAGTGGTCTCAATACCATTAGGTATTGAGACCACCGTAACGTAGTGGAGCTGTCTCTAGCTGTAAGTGGAGAACTCTTATGGGTTCAATCTCTATTAGAGAAAATAATTATATTAAGTACATTCTATGTGACTACATTTGGTGTCTATCTATCAGTTCCTAGCTCGTTACATCTCTTAAAATAAATCAACAGAAGAGTCTCTATATAATATTTTACAAGAACTTCCATAGGCGTAACATACGGACAAAAATATTATATCAGTCGTTGCTTTATAATCATTTGATATTTGTCGGGATTCGCGTGTCGTACTGGATTTGTTTGATGGCCGGATGGGACTGTCCGGTCGGAGGTAGATTGTCTTTTTGTGTTATATGTCAGTTTTAGTGACAGCCATAGAATACCGTGTTAAAGTTTAAGAGTTGTGAATATGTATTTTAGTATTTTCGATATTTCGCACTACTGTTATTGAAAAACAGACCTTTAGGCACAGTCAACGTTCAAAAGAGTAACTATAAATGGGATTAGTTGTGGGTTCATTTTTTTATATTTTTATTTGAAATAAACAGAAAAGATAAAGAGAAAGAAATAAAGTGCGGCGTTGAGTTTCATTGCACAGCATGCAATGTCTTGATTTCGGAAGAAAAGTGACATACTAATTATCTTATCACCTGGTTGTCTCTTATAATTTGTATACACATGAAAAAGCAAGTACTTCTAGAGCGTAAAGTGGAAAGTAAATATGTCCTCTGATGTATGCACCAATCTGAGTCAAGGCTGAATCTAACACAAATGATTTATGTGCAAAAATTACTTTAATTTTGACATATTATAATTATTATTTCATACATACAAATATGTATTAATATATTATAAGAGTAAGTATATAATAGATTGTAATTCAGTTTATAGTTTTTTAAATATATTTTGCAATTTTTCAAGTGTTCAGGTGGTTTGGGCACGTCGAGAGGGTAAGTGATGAAAGAATGGTAATAAAGATTTATGAAGCAAAGTTAACAATACAAGAGGTCAGGGAGACCTCGGTTGACCTTCCAAAACACAGTATCAATGATACTGGAAGGTCACGTAAAAAGCATGACGACCCCTGAAGGTCATGTATGAATAGGCTAATGAGTGTCGACGAGGCATAAGAGGTATGCAGGGACCGTGGGTTTTGGCGCTCCGTGCTTGTTAACTATACAAAAAGGGATAAAGCGTGAAGCTAAAAAAATTTTCAAGAATTAAATTTGAATCTCAGCAATTATGAAATACTAGGTAATTATAGTAAGAGAGTTTTATTTCCGCTTTCTACGGTCTAGGAAACCTAACGTTGCATTATATTAAACTGGATTCGGGTTCGACCTACAGTACACTTGTACGATAACATGTAATTATTAGATATATTTTAATAATAAATAATGAGATATGAATGAGATATGATGAATCGATCGCAACACAAACAATAGCTTCTAAAAAGTTTTACATAACATTAAATCATATTTCTATACTAAAATCACCTGAGCAGTGGAACATAACAAGGGTACAGGCGTACGTATAACAGCTGAGTGCTATATTTTAATTATCCTCAGCATTGTCAGTGCAGGAACGCTTTGTTCCGAACGTATTTGTAAGACAATACAAGATAGTCATTACTCACTACGCTTTGATGCCTTTATTTCACTCAAAACAAACTTGTTTTAGATATAACCAGCTATTTATCAAAATTTCAGTTAGAAATTAACTAATTTGGTGATGTCTTTTTAAGGGTTTTTGGGATTTTTAGGCTTTTTTGGAGTAATAATAATTTTATCAAATATTTTGGAGTGAATTCATTAAGAGAGTGATTAACTCTCTTAATAAATTCACTCCAAAATATTATATTAAATATATGATCTGGTATGATATATTGCAGCGTTAGGTTCCGCCATCTACGTAATATCTCAAAATTCGATAAAATCAAGAGCTACAGACATTCTATCTTTACATCATACACAGAAAGATAGGAAATATAATTTGTACAGAATATTTGATTATCTTCACCATTATCACTACAATAGATTAACTAATTTACCTAAAGATTGACCGGAAATGAATTATCGCATCGACCACGCCTCCTGCCAGACTCTCGTTCGCCATTGTGCCATACCAGGAAAGCTTATTATGAAAATTGGTCCGAATATAAATCATTATTAGGAACGTCAAAAACAGCGGACTTAAGATAGTGAGATAATTCTCTAAAGCTCCCCATTTTGTTTCAATCGACAAGATGAAGCTTTAAAGCAATTAAAGTTTTAGGTTTTAGTTAGTGCTTAGTTTTCGTGAAATTCTAATATATTTTGGTTCAAAGTTTGATTATTGGTATAAAATAACTATATTTAACGTAGTACAAATATTTGCATTTAAGTAAAACTTTGTATGAAGTCAAATTATTTAGATATTAAGTGACTAACCTTGTCTCTTTTTCCTTATTTGGCATTTTTTTGCAAAAACCAAGAAAATTTAATAATATTTTTATCAAAATAAATTTTAAGCTTAAAATTTTAACTTTAGGGGGTAGTTGTATTTTACATAGTGATTTATTATGACGTGTCTCATTGACTCATTTAAGTGACTAAAATCTCTTTAGATTATTACACAAATATAACAAATTAGAAGCAGGAACCATCTAAATTTGTCACAAAATGTCAGATATATTCACATATGTAAAATATACATAGTAAAGCAAATATGACGCTAGTCAACATGAATAATTCATACAAACGTAGACAGTAAAGTGGAGGGTATTTAGTTATAAACGTTTATATTATCAAACGTATAACAAGAGCTAACATTGAAGTAGAAAAATGTCACATTGTGACATGTAAATGTCACTAGTGGACCCGTTGACACGTAAAACACATGTTTCCTTAGCAACGCGTGTGACCGCTTCATACAAAAGTTTATAATCAAACCTATGGTAATGTGTAAATTTTAATTTAATAATTTTATATATTATTAGTTGTGAGTCTGCATTTTGTAATCGGTACATATTTGTAATTTATACGTACTACGTATACTTACATAAGTATAATATATTAGAAAGTGGTTATTTGAATATTACAAACGGACACACCGGTTTAATTTCAAATCAATTAATATTATTATTACTATTATATAAAAAAATATTTACATTACATTATTAATAATTATTTACATTTGTCTTTATATAAAACCAAATTATATTCAATTTTATATTTGTGTCTTCGTGAAATATTTACAAAAAGGACCCAAAGTTTTTCCTTCGTGTATTAATATAATAAAGATACTTAAGTTTGTAAGGTTTGAAAAATCAAGGAGGTTTTTTTATCTTTACCATATCAACATTTCAGCAAAATTTAATTTTAAACTGCGGAACCTAACTCCGCGCTTTGTCTAATATTTCAACGATCAACAAAACTTTGACAACTAACAATCAAACTAGGTTGCTTCCAGTTACCCAGGAATCAAACCTAGGACCTAATGATTTACAATCGCAACCTGCCAAACCAAAAAATCAGTCAATTAGAAGGTATATAAATAGTACGCAGTATGACCGCTGTTTGAAGCCGAGTAATTAATTATTTAGTTAATTATAGGCAATTTTAGCGTTAACTGGGTGTGATAAATTGGCTGGCTCTTTAATGTATGGATGGTAAAACACAAAATTTGTTTAACAAAAAATTTAAATTTGATTAAAATAACAAACAATATATATGCCAGGTATAACATACTTGACCCCATGTCAGCGCAGCTGCTAAGTACTCACTATAGTGGTACACGATGATTGTATATTCGAATAAAGCTCATAGGATTATTTATATTATTTATATTTTATACTCACATTCTAATTTACTATATACTAACTCCGGTAGGACAAAGCGCGGCGTTGACTTCCGCAATGTCTCTCAGCGGAAAGCGGAGTACAGAGTGTTTAAACACTAGATACTTCCAGTCTACCCTGCTATGCGGGATAAAATCGTGAAGCTAAAAAAAATATATATATGCAGGATAGAAATATACATATCAATGCAATACAAAAATCATAAGAGAACTTTTTGGTAGAGCGTTAAATGTATATTAACTATACAAGGACACGATAAATTACTTTTAATTTTATTTGTCGATAATTTATGGCATTCTTTAGAAAAAAAAACGATCCTTAAAGCTAATATGAAGAGCTCAAATTTCAAAGCATTTCAAACTCTGGCAGTGAAGAAATTCCAAAACTCTCCTAGTAAGTACCAAAGCATTTAATATACACATGTTTTCATTAAAACAGTAGCAGATCCCAGATTTAAACTATTGTAGGCTGTCCATCCGTCCATCTGACTCCTATACGCTGTGTCGCGTAATCCGAATGAAACATTGCTGTGGGCTCGTTGTTATAACAAATACTATGAGATTTAGAGTTTTACAAGCTTTTGTTAGGATTAAATTTTATAAAATGTTATCCGGCTTATCTGATGTACAAACGAGTACACAAATATGCGTGGATATTTTGATGTTCGTATTCGCTTGGAAGTGATACTCTTGTATGAAGCAAGTCACAGTTCTGATAATGTATACATTCAGTGCGCTTCAAAAATCACAATATTGCCAGATATACTAAAAAATAACATATATATATATATATATATATATATATATATATATATATATATATATATATATATATATATATATAGAAAAAGTTTTAGTAGTTTTAAAAGTGGAATTATAAATTTTATATGAAACTATAAAACGGATTAATCGCGTATATTTTGGTACTGGAAAATATATATTTTTTTACACCTGACGTTTCGAACACTTTACAGTAGTCCGTGGTCACGGGTCGACTGAGATGGCATTCGTCTGTCAGTTGGAATTATAAGTTCAAATAACCAGTCAACATGAAACTGTCAGTATTGTCAGTCATATGGGAAAGCTACCACAATAACTTTATAAAAAAATATTACTTTTCCTAGTAAATATTTATTCGTATACCAAAAAAGCTAATTCCATATACAATATACTTTCATACATACATATTTTCTATATAAGACCATTTAAACACACAGAAACGGTACTAAATATATGAATCTCGCATTAAGCACAAAACCGTAAAGACAAAAGTGCAAATAGCCGAGGATTTCTATTTAACGGTGAGTTTAATACCTGAACAGCTTTTGTGTGGGGACAATGCACCTCGTATTGCTCTGAATACAACTACTTCATGTAAGGAGAGAAGTGGGTCGAAAACTTTATCGTGGATTCAGGATTGGTTGTGATGTCGATTTTGTGAGCTTTGTGATTAATTAATTTTATAATTTTATTATTTTGCATCTTTTCTGCTTTGATAAATAAATTTTGGAGTAAAAGTCCTTGTAATTTAATTTTCATTTTAAACTCTATTATGAGGCCGGTCGTGGCGCAGTAGGACAGCGTCTGACTGTAACGCGATCGGTTATGGGTTCGATCCACACTCGGGGAAGTGATTATATTTAAATTATTTTCATTTTCTCACTCTGGTGAGACAAAGTGCGGCGTTGAGTTCCACCACTCAACATGCAATGTCTCGAATTCGGTGAAAAGCGAAGTACAGAGTGTCTTGGCACTAGACACTTTCTGCTAAGCTAATATTCTATAACTGTTTTAGACAAAATATAGTGTCACGACCTATTCGAAAGACTTTAATAAGAATAATTTGGAAAGATTTATTGAAAATTCGATGAATAAAAAATAACAGCTGTTTTATCACTAACAACTAAGATGAGAGTACGTATATGTATATATATATATATATATATATATATATATATAACCAACCTTATATGTTTATTACAGCATTACTTGTACTATACTATACATTGGATAGAGAACTTAATACATTTTAATTATTGATAATAAATATTTAAATATTTACACGTAGTTCTTTAACTTCAAAGATGTGTTCAAAAAAGAGAAGAAATATCAAATTAATAATTACTATAAATATACGAAAGTACAGTATGACTGAAAACTGTATGTTGCTAAAAACAACTCCCTGAAAACTCAATGCATCGAGGGAATTACGTTTCGAGTTAATTTTTCAACAGCAATCAGAGTGTTTGCTTTACATATTTCGCACAATCCGATTTTATTATGAAGTAGCGCCTGGTGCGATGTTATTATCATTTTTTTAAGTAATTAATAATGATGATTGAGGCGGGTCGTGGCGCAGTGGGACGGCATCTAACTGTAAACACGATTGGTTGTGTGTTCGATATCCACTCAGGTGAATATTTTTTTCATTTCCTCTTACCTCGCTCTGGTAAGACAAAGCGCGGCGTTGAGTTCTGCCACTCAACACACAATGTTACAAATTCAGAAAGCGGAGTATGGAGTGTCTTGACAGTAGGTACTTTCTGTCTTATATGATTGACATTATCATTGTACAGTGGGAAGAATTTTTTTTATAACACACAGTGGGAAGAATTTTTTTTATAAGTTTAACTTAACAGGACGCGGCGTTGAGTTAAGCCATTGAATGGATGAAAAAAAAATGATTTTATTGAATAAAATAAAAAAAAATATAAATATTGGCATGATTGTTTACAAAAACATGAACGACCGATTATATGAAAGTATGTTACGTGTATATATTTATGATATATCATACGTGGGCTATGGTAATCCAAAGATACTGTATCGTTAGTACATATGACGTTTGCTGTCTATTTATAATTACTACATAACTTACAAGTGTATTAGTTTTAATTTTTTAAACGGATTAATCGTGTATATTTTAGTATTCGAAAATACATATTTTTTAAACTCGACGTATTGAACACGCTTAGTCTGTGGTCACTGGTATACTGAACAAGTGACAGATGAATGCCTCCTCGTGTGTTTAATACCATATTTCAATACCAAAATATACTCGTTAAGATCTTTTATATTGTTTTTAGTATATTAAAATAATTAAATATTTTGTCATATCTATTTGCGTGAAACTGTACAGAGATAACCTTGAAGCATTACTCGTCTTTCCATTTCCTTCCCATTTTACACAAAAATTGGTAAAGCTATTGTAACTAGCTCTTCAAAGTCTATATAATCTTTAATCTATAGAGAAAGTGATTGAATATCATACATTTTTAGGATTATTCATTAAACGCAAGTAAAAAAAAGTGTAGAATTTACTATTTTTTTTTTTTATAATATTTGCATCGGAATTTTCCAACGATCTTAATTTTGTCGGTCGTCAACGATAATTACTTTATTTCATATTAAAATTATGTACGGTAAAATGTATGAAGCAAACACTTTGATTACTGACGCAAAATTGGTATTATATACATACATATATATCATTTTGCTTTAATAAAAGTGTTTAATTATTTAAAACAGTACTCGAATTTTTTTTTAATTTTATTATTTACAAATCAATACAATAGTGTCTGCGGAGCTCTAAATAACTATAGCTCGTATTTGATCAATTCTTCCTATTATTTAGCTGGTTTATTATTAATTTAGTCAAGTTTATTCTTTTTTTGTATAAATAACCATTATTGGGACTACTGGAACAGCGTCTGACTGTAAACGCGATCGGTTGTGAGTTCTAATCCCACTTGGGAGAATGATTACAATCAAAATTATTTTCATCGTTTAAAATTATTTCCTCGCTCAAGTAAGGCAAAGTATGACGTTGAATTCTGCCACTCAACAGGCAATGTCTCGAATTCAGTGCAATTGAATTACGGACTGTCTTGACATTAGATACTTTCTATTTACCCTACTATTTTGGATAAATAATTTCGAGGCCATCATGTCACGATGAGACAGTGACTTATTACATTTCAATTATTTTCTCTTCCTCCCTTTAATAACTCAACGCGCAGCGTTGAGTTTCACCACTCAATCTGCGAAATCTCGATTACGACTGAAAAGTAGAGTGTGGAGTATTTTAGCACTAGTGTACTCCTAAATATTCTACTACGCGGAAAAAACCGTGAAGCTATAAAAAAATAAACACTTTTTGATAGCCAATGGTTTCGAACCTGTATCCATATTATATACTGTAAGTATGTTATAAAACACAAAACACATCTAGATACAAAATACAATTCACGCAATCTCTACATAATATATGGCTTACAATAGCAATAACTCTATTACAGTTAATGCGTATCTGACATCGGTCATTGTGCGGGCGGATGTGCCGCTTAGCTCGCTTCCTGTGAACATTAGGCTGTGTTAAGACGGATGCGTGAAACGTAACGGTTCAATTGTAAGATGTATGTTCGTTCATACAAATGTAGTGATAACGGGTTGCATTTTATGGAAGAAAACGTAGAGTCTTGACACTTGACTCTATCCACTCCTATCTCCTATACTATAAAGTATACAGTGTAGGATTTGCACCATATCTAGCAATATGCCGTATAAAGTTAAAGAATTTTGTGTAGTTTCTTATACTTTGTGATTTTTATCACGAGTCTAGACAATAGGCAGTATTAGAATATGTTTTTGCTTCAGGGAAGTCATTTTGTGTATATAAAAAAATTAATATAGGACGACCGATTCATCTCTACATGTAACACAATTTCTCTAACAAGAATTACAGTAGAGACTAAAATAATAAATACTAACATATAACCATGTGAAATAAATTTAGTATACTACAAAATTTATTTGACAAGCAATACATATTATAATATTTTTAAAGCTTAATCCTCGTAGCTATTAAAAATGTATTCAACTCCGCTCCCACCTGCCATGGTCGGCATTACGGCACTTCCGGTGCGAGCATAACGAATACATCGTTTGTAATTTTGACAAAACCCTAACCACTGTTACGTTACAAAATAAACCGTCATGTTTATTTTATAAAAGAGATCCTTGCTTCATAAAATAAATTAAGCCACATTTAATGGATACATTTAAAATTGTCACAAAGTTTTAATGAATAGTACCGTTTCCGTAAGAGCGATTGTGAGAGTAGAGAGATGGTGAAGAAAGTAACTTACCTTAATTTTATATAATTTTATATATGATTGAGGATTTAAAATTTATTATTGCAGGCATATATAAAAAAAAACTAGTGATACATCAATCTGTTCTGCATCTAAATTGTCGTAGAGGCATTATATATATGATTTAATTTCCTGATTAACAAAGGAAAAAAATACATAATATTTTAACTCATAGAGTAAATATGTATTAAATTATTAAGAACCATTTGAGTTATGTTTAAACCTGCTGTTAATTTAAAAATGTTATTTCTTAACTGATACAATATACAATTATTTATCTGTCGTGATTTATTATATTTATCACATAACTTGAATAAAAAAACCGACATGAAGTTTATTAAAAAATATAAATGGCAAGCTCAACATCACGCTCTGTCGTACCAGAGTAAAGAATCGCGAACAGATTTTAAATATAATCACTCCCGCGAATGCGAATTGAATCCACAACTGCATCACTATGGGCTCATTATTAACGATTAAGTATTTTGAGATTAAAATTAGTCATTAAACAAGAAACATACATTACATAGTTATCAAATACATTCCACTTCACCAAGTTACTTTCTTTGTTTAGCTTACATACATATGTACGTTAGATAACATTAGGAATTACGTGACATCAACAATTAAATACCCAATCAATTCTTTGTTAGTACTATAACATATGAAAATTAACAAAAAACACAACATTTTGCACTGAAAAGTGATAAAAAAAATACGTTTTTGTAAAAAAAAACTATTTTTAAATTTAATCGATACAATATGTGTACCGATAGCGACAGTAACGACACAGTATCAACGCGTCGTATCGTTAACGTAGAGGATTATCGTAAAGTTAGTACGACTCTATCACCTTATAGCTCCGACCTTGCCGTTACTAAAAATTGAATGTATTAAAATACTTTTACACACAATGGCAACGGTTTGGGTGATTTTCTTGGCATTTGGTACTGGGGTTAAAATTACATTTGGTGATGTATATTTTGTAGGTTTATATTAAATTCCGTTATATAGCAGATCATTTCTGGTAGTGGTCTGACTGTAAACGGGAAGTGATTAAAGTGAAGTACGGAGTGTCCTGATACTAGGAAACTTCTATCTACCTTGCTATGGGAAACGTGTGAAAAAATAAAAATAGATAGAAAATAGAAATAGTTTTCAATATCAGGAAGTTAGTTGCTAGAGCTGGTAAGAAATTAAATAACATATTATTTATGACGCCAAAAATAATAATTCAACGAATTTCTAGCATTAGTATTACTAACCACCAAAGCCTACTAACTTCACTTTCGTATTTGGAGCATATTAATTTGAATTACTTTTTATCGTGTACGCGCTACCCTTGACCGTGAAATGTAGAGAATGTTTGTAAAACATGAAGTCCACAAATAAACATGGAATTAATTTTAAAACACTTTTATTTTAATTATGAAACGCAAAGAATTTCTATTATTCAACATATTTTGATACTATCATGAAATATTAGACAAGGTCTCATAAAGTAGTTGACACGAAAAAATTAACAAAGTCGCATATTTTAAGAACTGGTTAGTGTTTAGAGACTGTTTGCAACTGTAAATGTACCGACATATCGTAAACTAGTATCCTTACATCTCTATCTAGACAATACCTGTAAAAAATGAAATATACCTTATACTTTTGCGTTAAAGTTCATATTTAAAAATCATTACCCTTTTTGGAACTAAACGAATTTTGACAATAAGAATGGAACGAGTGTGTTAAAAGAAGTTTTATTACCGAATAAATATTTTCTGCGCATATAAATATTTCTACTTCTCTATTCTGTTAAGACAAAGTGCTGCGTTGAATTCACCAACTCACAACCCAACATGCAGTGGCTGTTGGGTGGAAAGCAGTCAACAAAGTGTCTTGACACTATATTGTCTTATTAAAACATGATAACGTTATTAGCCTTCAAAATTGTTTATTGAACGTCAAGCTATTATGTCTATGTATAAATAGATAGATAGAGAATGTAAAATAAAATAATAATCATAAATTTATTTATTCAAAATAATATTAGGTACAAATATATTTAATGATTAAAATAAATCTAAGCTAAGCCTGTATCAACGCCAGAATTTGTTAAAAGAAGAAATAAAACAGTAACAAAAACAAAACCCAGCGGTACACCTAAACTAAATTAAAACACCGTTAACTTAGTCAACAACAAAATGTACGAGTAATACAATAATTCAGTTTTTGTGTCAATGGAAAAACATATCAGCGCTTGCGTTATTTCATAAAAACCATTTAAATGTTTTATGCATTCCAATAAACGATGCCGAAGCCCGAAATAAAAAGCTCCAGTTTTTATAATTCGCTAATTTATTTTTTATGAAAGCTTCGAGTTCAATCAATTCGTATGAAGCAATTATATTTTTGTATACGAATATTTACTTCTAAAAGCTAAGGTTATATTGTGCAATATTTGCTCCGTTGCATTAATTTAGGTATTTTTTTATTTTTATGTATTTATTCGTATATACAGAAGAGGGTAGAGTGTCTAGTAATAAGTTATTTTTTTTTATGATTCAAAAACCTATTGTTTTAGTTCTAATACTCTACTTTATCCAATTTTCTCTTGAATGGAGTTTTAACTCTCAAGAAATTCATTGCTTTAACAGTTGATAGTACAAAAACTGTATTTTACTGCGTATTGTTATAATTACTGTAATGAATTAATAATTAATTTTATTTTTTTTCATTGTATATTACTTTGAGATTTAATATTATATGTTCACTATAAAAGTTCTTTTTAGAGCCAATTAATCTGTAATTAATACGAATTTCATTACAATTGTGATAAATATAATTAAAATTGCGATAAATATTGAGGCATTCGTAATAAATTTTCAACGTATCACTAAATAAGGCAAGGACGATAATTGAAATTCTTTGCTGGTAGAGCCGCCGGCTGTACCTAAAATATAATAAAATTTTATAGAGGTCGCGTCTGTTCATAGAATATTCATATAGCACTAAGCTTTACTTCACACACTTTACAGCTTTAGAATGTTGTGTGTTTTTTTAAGATGTAAAAATGGCGTAATTTTTATTATATTTTGTTTTTAATATGAAATGTTTAAAAGTTTTTTTAAGTTCACATTTCATCCTACAACGCCGCATAATCAGAGAGAATCTAATGTCGAAACATTTCGTTTCCCACTTTCCACCCGAATTTGAGACGTTGCGTGTAGATTGACGGAACTCAACGTCGTACTTCGTTTTACCAGAGCTACTAGTTACGTATTTACTTTTCTATTACATTCACGAGGTCATCCTGCCTTTCCCATTAGGGGGATATTATACTTTAATTATTTTTATTTGAAGCATCCTTACTCTGGTTTCTCTCTGCCTATCTTCTATTCAGGATAAAGCGTAAAGCTAATAAAACGTAACTTATCTTTCTTAAGAATAAATGTTTGTATAATTTTATTCATCGATGTGTTGATATTTAGTCCTTAAGGGATATATGGAAAATGAAATACAAACATTATTAAGATGAATTTTGACGGATGTAGACAATAATACATGCACGTATATATGTGACAAAGATAATTTGTATATATAGTTATATTGTGAAAAGACATAATTCTAAATTAAGTTTTCCATTTATCATAATATAGTTACAAATTTTAAAAAAAGGACTACTGAAACCAGATCTTTTTGGTTTCAGAAATGAGGACGAAATCTCAGAAAAAAAACCCAAATGGTTTTTTTACAAGACAAAGGAAGAGACATCAAATTCGAACCTAGAACTCATACACTATCCATATCAATAACAATTACACATAAATTTATTGTGTAATATCTGCTTTGAGCATTCCAAGTGAAAAATTTAACAATTGCACACAAGAAATATGAAAGTTATAAAACACGCAAAACGCTACACGCTTAAATTAACTTTATTTATATAGCAGTAGAGAAAGTTTGTTACCAACAAACCTAGCAGAAGTTTCTATTGCGGGAAGTTTTTGACAGAATTATGTTAAATGTGAAATTGCATTTTATTCTAAACCCGTTTATTTAATAACGCAAACTTCCTTCACAACTGAATATTTATATATATATATATATATATATATATATATATATATATATATATATATATATATATATAAACGTGTTGTACGTATATTTTCTGTGAATGGAATGTAATATATGGATCTAATGATTTGTATAATAATAAAATATTTCAACGTAACCAGAAAAATGACTTTACATCCAGCTTGTGTTTGTTTGTTTATAATAGAGACGCTCTATTTTTTATCTCTCATGTAAGCTATATAGACTGGGACATGGATTTTCTTAGCAATGTGTATGTCACTTTATATAAAAATAAACTAAAACATTATTTTGAATGCATTATAGTTTAAAACATAGATTTTATGCAATCTTTCTCGATAGAAACTGTTACGGTGATAAATTCCACGCTTCCCCGCTCTTGTAGTTCTCGCAGGAGACGGTACAAGGCTTTCCATTGACGTATTTATATATTCATACTAAATTATAAACATGAAAAATAGATATTGTAAATAAATATTTCAACTGAAACCGGTATTTTATAATATTTCTAACTGAACTATACACGTACACGTCCTGTATTGTGAAATTTATATCCGGTTGTTACAACTTTTGTTGTTAGCACCTCTACGGGGAAGTAACTCATCTAACTTAAGTAACTCATGCTCTCAATTTTATAGAATTTTTCTAATTTTCAACAATAAATATTTGAAATTATAATTTCTTAAGTCAGCTATATAACCTCCTTTTGTAGTCACCTCCCATTTTTTTAGTTTTACGCTTTTATCCCACATAACAGGGAATACAGGAAATTCCTAATGCCAATACACTTCATACTCCGCTTTCCGCCGAATTCAAGACATTGTATGTCGAAGGGCGGAACTCAACGCCGCGCTTTGTTACCAATGCGAGAAAATGATTAAAATAATTGCATTTCCCGCAGTGGGAATTGGACCCACAACGAAACGACCTTAGACGCTATCCTACTACAACACCGGTCTCTGCCTGCCATTGCTTAGTAAAAAATACACTATTATAGATTGGTTAAGAAACGTTCTTATTCACGATGGTGATGAGTTGAATTCCTACTTGGGAACTATTTGCATTTAGCATTCGAATTCGAGACATTACGACTTGAGTGTAACATAACTCCGCGCTTTGTCTTACAAAAGCAATGAAATGTAAATAATTTAAATATAACCAATGCCTTAGCACGTTAATACCTAACAAAAATATTTTCATTATATAAAGTGTCTTTAAAATGAAGAGGAAAATGGAGTATTTCATCACTGGATTGTCGTTACTTACTCCATAGTATACAGGCAAAAATATGGTAAATAAAAAGAAAATTAAATAACAAATTCAGTATTAATTTTCTCGCTAATGTATTTTCACTAGCATTAACTCATCATGTTAATATAATTAAAAATTAATAGAAATGTTTATTATTGATTAAAATGTAATACGTTTATTATATATGAACTAATGAATTTTAAAACTAAATAAGGGATTCACAAAGTAGAATATTATAAAGTGTGTACATACTCTATGTGTCAAAAAACATACATATATAGTAATTTAAATAGAAAAAAATATGTGAAAGTCCTTAAGATTTGAACCTGTAACCAACGGAACACTCTCAAAGGCATCACAAATACAAGTTATTTTTAGAACAAAAGTCCACCAGCGCCTCAGCTAAAAGCTCAAGTGGTAAAGTTTAATGTCAATTCCACTTTGCAGTACTTAAACCAATTTTGGGCCAGCGAATGGTGGAATTATGACTTGAAAAAACTCTAAAACGAGAGAAAGCAATTTGTCTTAAGTGGGCTAGAACAGTGAAATATTTGGAAAGTTCCGGAACGTATTAAAGTTGAGACTTGGTGTGCATCGGCTAGGTGCTGCTCTACACCTGCCTTTAAATGTATAGAGAAAATGAAGCTTTTTGGAAGCTCTTGTGGTAAGATATGTATAGATGAGTCAATAAATATATAAGAATCAGAAATTTTAAATTCGAAAATACATTTTGGACACCTGACGGTTCGAACACTTTACAGGTAGACTACCTGTGACCACAAACGAATACCAAAATATACGCGATTAATCCGGTTAAAATAGTTTCATTTAAAATGTATAAAAATCGCGAAAATCTAAGATTTTATAATCAGAAATTTGTATGAATTTAAGCCAGTCATGGTCAATATCATTAAGTCGTCCCTCTTACAACACACCCACTGTATAAAGAGTTATGCTCATATAATTTATATATTGAAACTTATGATATAACTTGGTACCAGATACCTAACCTATAGAAAATTTTACATGTTCTGGGAGTACATATATAAATTTAGAGTTAAAATATTATATTACGATAACCGGGAACCATAATAAGATCTTTGATTTTCGCGATTTCTATACATTTTAAATGAAACTATTTAACCGGATTAATCGCGTATATTTTGGTATTCGAAAATACATTTTTGGACACCTGACGTTTCGAACACTTTACAGTAGTCCGTGGTCACAGGTAGACTCAACCTACCTCAAGTCTACCTGTGACCACGGACTACTGTAAAGTGTTCGAAACGTCAGGTGTCCAAAAATGTATTTTCGAATACCAAAATATACGCGATTAATCCGGTTAAATAGTTTCATTTAAAACCGGGAACCAGTTCAAAAAAAACATTTAAAATAAACTTAAAATCATGTTGTGTTTAATAATAATAAATAATTAATAGTAATTTTAATTAGTTGATTCAATAAATTCTTCAATATTAATTTAATATTAATTCAAGATTTCATAAGAGTATGAGGATCCTGTTAGTTCCCCGAGAAACTCACTTGAATATCATGATACGTTTAAAAAATTTGGACGAAATACACACAGATCAAATGAAACTATATTAAACGGATTTATCGCGTATATTTTTTTAGCTTCACGCTTTGACCCCGAAAGGCAGACAGAAAGTACCTAGTGTCAAGACACTCCGTTTTTCGTTTTCCATAAAATCCGGGACATTGTGTGTGGACTTTAAAATAAACAGGACGAAAAAATACAAATCAAATGATACTATTTTAAACGGATTAATCACGTATATTTTGGTATTCGAAAATATATTTTTGGAAACCTGACGTTTCGAACACTACAGTTACAGATAGACTCTACCTACCTGACTCTACCTGTGACCAATAACTAACTAATGTACAATAAATTTAATGTATACGGTCTTATTAAATATTGTCAACATTTTTAACAGTCGGTCGGTGTAATTTTATAAATAGCTTTATAATTAATTGTGACACCTTAGCGTAGGGTAAGCCCCGGGCCGTTTTGCAAACATGAAAATATGATATTGAAACAATACGCTCATTATAAAATGAACGAGGACATTGGGTTGTGAAGAAATCTTTTTTTTTCAAAACTCTAATTACACTACTTGTAAATGTACGAGAAAAAATGTTAAATTTTTTGGTTATATCTGATTTAAAATAATTAAAAATATACTTTTTTCATGGAAATCATTTATTTATATCCGATAGAAGAATAGATGGTATCTGACGCTTTTATAATACAGAATCGTCTTAAAAATTTTATTCAATTCCTTTCTAAAATCAAAAAAATGTTCATTATACCTATATATTCAACCCCTAGGTTGATTGGTCATAGCGCTAAGGCACAGTGTCTGACTGCAAATGCTATCAATTTTGTGTTCGATTCTCACTCGGTAAAATGATTATATTTTGAATATTTTCATTTCCTCGTTCTGATTAGACAAAACGCGGTGTTTAGTTATGCCATTCATGTAATATCTCAAATTAGGTGGTAAGCAGAATACGGAGTGTCTTGTCTAGGTACTTCCTGTCTATCCTGCTATAAGGGATAAAAGCGTGAAAAACGATCAATAAATATAAATATATATATATATATATATATATATATATATATATATATATATATATATATATATATATATATATATATATATATATATATATATATATAGACAAAACATAATTGAAACAGTTTTTGCCATTTAAAACCGTAACGGAACTCAACCGCAGTTGAATGTAACATGAAAATTTGCAAGTCAGTACGTATGAATTAATTATTGCGCCAAAACTTGAAACGTATAGTTTTCTTGCCATTGCTGCAGAGCAATAAACATCTCCCTAAGAATCCAGACTTACTTTGTTTGCTAATGAATTTTAAACTTTATTCCAACAATGTGCACTTTTCAGTTTATTTCCTTGGTTTTTCCAAAGCTTTATAATAAAGTAAATTTTATACGCGTTTTTATAAAGTTCAAATGGAATATTATTTCTTAATTCATTTATATAATCAGAAAATAACCGTAACTAAACAATACATAACATCCGACTGTGAAGCAATACAATAAATGATAAAAAGAAAATATTACTTTATTATTATGAAAAACGGAGACAAAAGATCCTAATACATAAGTAATTCGTCCCTCCTAATTGAATATTTCATAGAAATAAGTGGTACAGTATATTCTCGGAAACCTAAATTCGTTTATTAGTAACACAAAATAACACACTTTCATTGAATATCACGAGTAATCAAATCGATAGAGTTCGTGTAATGAAATACAGAAGCCAAGTACTGTCGTTCACAATTTAAATATTTAAACGGCTTGTCAAGATATATATATATATATACACATATATAAGTAAATTGTCTTTCTAGATACGTTTTTTAACCACTTTTGGCTTTCAGCCAGCCTTTCCACTATCTGACGTGTAGTGAATCCCCCTACATTAGTTTAGTTTAATAAAACGTTTGGATAACTGCTAAAAATCTTATGCAACTGTTGAAAAGACAGCTAGATTTACACTACTGTAATGTTATCGCAGGTTCGATATCCGCGTTGTACAGCAATTTAAACATACAAAATAATTAAACAATATATTTATATAATTTTATACTTAAAATTATAAAATTATGAATATTGCTTGTTCTTATTATTTAATGTTTCTTTAACTATACATATAATAAGCTGCTGTTAGTATACATATAACATGAAGTAATTATAGCATATATATATATATATATATATATATATATATATATATATATATATATATATATATATAGCGGCCGGTCGTGGCGCAGTGGGACAGCGTCTGACTGTAAACACGATCGGTCATGTGTTCGATCCCCACTCGGAGGAGTGATTATATTTAAACTATTTTCACTTCCTTGCTCTGGTAAAGATAAAGAGCGGCGTTAAGTGCCACCACTCAACACGCAATGTCTCGAATACGGTGATAAACGAAGTACGGAGTGTGTTGACACTAAGTACTTTCTGTCTACCCTGCTATGCGGGATAAAAGCCTGAATCAAAAAAAAAGAAAAAGAAAATTCTAGCAAAAAACGTCTCCGAAGAGAATGATAACAATAGAACCCAACAAATACTAGTAACCACCAGACAGAGCTTAAAAACTTTTTTAATCACCGAGTTTACACTACCCATAATAACATATAGTTAAATTCAATTCAACGATGTCTAAAGTAATAGCTGTCTGGAAAGTATCTAACTATAATTAAGGTATAAAACATATCAGAATAAAGCCGTTCGCATATTCATATAATAGGTGGAATATTCGGGCAAAGTTATACTTTGAATACGGTTTTGGTTTGGTTTAATAAGATCCTATAGCGAAGTTGCAGCGCAACTTACGCGCTAGTAATTAACGCGGCCGCGATCATGTGCCAGTACTAGCAACTCGCACTAATGAGATTTCAAGATTTATACGTTCTTACAATTCAAAGACTAGAATAGTATTGTAATTGTATAACTTGAAGTGTACAGTACAGTGGCATGGTGGTGGGAATGCCTGAACACTTGTAACGGTTGCTGGTTCGATGCCAATCGTAATTGATGATGATTTATAGTTTGAAAATAATAATATTAGATTTTCGTGATGCTTACACATTTTAAATCAAATTATTTTTAACGGATTAATCGCGTATGTCTTGGTATTTACAGTACTTTACCATTTGTTTACACGCTTTAGATATTTATTCAACATTTTTAGTTAAAAACTATACATTTGCTTATCCATATTTATTTGCTAAAACTTGAAATTTGAAGTTATTTAGGCAAATATCAAATCATTAATCTTAAGGTCAATTGATAATCTAGAACGAACCTGTATAATGGTATCCCAGCGTCGTCTCTAAACCAGAACACCATGTACACCTTGTCGTTGGCGGCGGTGCCCAGGTCGCATGGGAACTGCGCTACCATCCCCTCCACTGCCTGCACGTCCACTGTGCGGACACCCGCTGGAAACATAAACAATATTTTATTACAAGTGATATATTTTAGATATGATTTAAAATTTTGATTTTTTTTATTTTTATAGAGAAACCCTTTTCCTCTGTGAAGGTAAAGGCTAGAATACTATTCAGCTCCGCTGCTGAGTAGCGTACCGTATGAGGCGGGTATCCCAGTAATTTAGTAGTAGGAGGTTAATCCTCTGACTGGCTCGCAACCACAATCCGATCCCCCGTATATCCGGCTCGATGTCATGACATTCAGTTTTCCCTACTCCTTTCCCTCGTCTCCTCTCACTTCCATCAACGCATCTACAACTTTAATGTTGTAGATGGCTATGGGTGAAGATAACCTACCATCAAGGGACCCTTCTACTCATTTGCTTCAATTCTCTATAAATAAAAGAAACCTAGAAAATCTATGTTACTAATTGGTATAAAAAGACGATTGTGAAATCATTAATTATGTCTATTTAATACAGTTTTACTTTTAATTGATCATATAATAAATTAATCTGTTGTTTTTATTGTATATATATATATATATATATATATATATATATATATATATATATATATATATATATATATATATAAATATATATAGAAATTAGCTTCACGCTTTTTATCCCGCATAGCAGGGTAGACAGAAAGTGTCTAGTGTCATGACACTCCGTACTTCGCTTTCCACCGAATTCGAGATATTGATTGTTGAGTGGTGAAACTCAACGCTGCTCTTTGTCTTTACCAGAGCGAGGAAGTGAAAATAATCTAAATATAATTGCGCCCCCGAATGGAAATGGAAACCACAACCGATCGCGTTTACAGTCAGACGCTGTCCTCTACTCTAATTTGTATAACGATTAAACTCATTCTACGAAAAACATATTTAAAAGCTGTTAAAATTAACTATTAGGAAATATATTAAGCTATATTTTCATGATATTGTTGATAAACACAAATGTATATGGTAAGAGCAAATAATATATATTCACAAGTAAGACTTACAATAAAATTAGGATTTATTAATTATAATTGTATAATTATTCTCTTTTTTATTTACTATTTTAAAGTGTTATTCCACACTTAGGATTAGAAAACATTTTTGAGAAAACGTATAAAAATTTGAACGCAGCGGGATTCGAACACGCACCTCTTGGATACACATTTCGACGCTGGTAGAAGAACGCATAGCTTAGCGGTCGGAGCGCTTGGACGGCCAATCACTCCAAGAGGCGCGGGTTCGAATCCCTCTGCGTTCAAATTTTTATACGTATTTTCAAAAATATTTTCCAATTTTCTTTCTTCTTAATCCATACTAATATTATAAATGTCAAAGTCTGTCTGTCTGTTACGCTTTCACGGGCAACCCACTAAACAGATTTGGATGAAATGAGTTAAAATACTTAAGGACCCGAGGTCAAACATAGGCTATATTTTTCCTCAAAAATCAGCCCCTAAAAGATTATAATAGAGTATGAAAGTTTGTTTATCTGGTAATATGGATTGGGTTTCACACAGACAAAGTCGGGGGCAAAAAGCTAAGAATTAAACATAACTAATATCAAAAATTAGCAATATTATCCAAAATTATATATAAAATTTTGCAATTTCGAAACTAGGAAGTAACATTTCCAAATGATACCTTCCCTTCCATTTAAAGTTAGTTAATGTGGCACAGAACCCCCAACGACTCTAAGGGGCACTAACAATACTAACAATACAATAATACGAACGCCTCGAGGGTCCATTAGTATGCTAACGAAATACGGAACTCTAGTTCAGGACCAGGGCCTGGATCCCACAAAGGATCAAGCCTCGCCTCATTGAATGTAAAGCTTAATATGATAGGAATAAGGTTAATTTCTAAATGACAGTGAACTGTATTGCCATAGATTTCTCTAGCCCATTATAGTTTGAACTCGGTATAGAACAATAGAATTGTTATAAGAGTGGGACTAAACCGTCATATTTTATAACACTGAATTCGTGCGGGTCACAACTTCGATTTCAAGTTGTTTTGTCATTTAAAAGTAAATAACGAGTTATTCTATTGAGAATGGTGGATTTTTTTAATAAAACATATATTATAAGAGGCCGGTAGTGGCGCAGTGGGACAACGTCTGACTGTAAACGCGATCGGTTGTGGGTTCGATCCCCACTCTGGGGAGTGATTATATTTAAATTATTTTCACTTCCTCGCTCTGGTAAAGACAAAGAGCGGAGTTGAGTTCCATCACCCAACACGCAATGTCTCGAATTCGGTGGAAAGCGAAGTACGGAGTGTCTTGACACTAGTTACTTTCTGCCTACTCTGCTATGCGGGATAAAAGAGTGAAGCTAAAAATAAATAAATAATTAAACCCTTAGTTGTTTAAGGTATAAAATATTTATATTTTCATAATCAATAGATGGCGGCAGATGCTTTAATTCATAGAAAGAATATTATATACATATAATCTATTCCTTATTAATATAATTTTACTTGTTTATTAAAAATTTTATATAAATTTTATGATACATTTATATGAAAAAGTACATACTAACAAATTCTTAATTTTTTTATAACGGAAAGTCTTGTTATTTCTAGTTTAAAACAAATAACACAATATATCTTTTTTTATATTTTTTTTATTATCATTATTGTGATTATATTTAATATTTATACTATTTATAAGTAAACGTTAATTTTATTAACGAATAATATTATAATCTGTTTTTACATAACGTTGTTTATGTCTAATGTGCTAACTTTGAATTAAACAATATGTATTAAATCAATCAAAACTATCTCCTTCTTTGTTTGAGATATTCACCTTAAATATAATGCATTTACATTCAAAGAAAAATGCTCCTCCAAATTTTTTTCTATATAATTATCATGATTTATCTCACATATATAACAGGATAGACAGAGAATTTAGTGTCAAGACACTCCGTTCACTGCTTTCCACAATGAATACAGATTTTATGCATTGCTTTGTTAATTTAACATCACTCTTTGTCATGCCAGAGCAAAATAAAATCACAATCATTCCTGTTAACGCCACGATGACCTCTTCACCTCTTATTACCACTAGCGAATGGAAATAAATAAATCAATAAATAGAGAGCAATTGGGTATACAATGTTTCTAAAGTAGAGACTACTTTGACACTACGTACTAGGTGACTGGACACTCTTTCTCTATCAAATGTAAATCAATAAATTCTATTAGTATAATCACATAAAAGTCTTACATAATGTAACCTAACCACAATTACACACAAACGTTGAACAAGCTTAGTTGGTAATTTATGTTAACGAAAACTAATCACTCTTCAACCAAATCCTATTCACGGGACATATGACAATCATGTTACTTATTCCATATCACTATATATTATGAGGCCGCTCGGGGCGCAGTGGGACAGAGTCTGACTGTTAACGCGATCGGTTGTGAATTCGATCCCCACTCAGTGGAGTGGTTATATTTAAATTATTTTCACTCCCTCGCTCTGGTGTATGACAAAGTGCGGCGTTGAGTTCCACCACTCAACACGCAATGTCTCTAATTCGGTGGACAGCCAAGTACGGAGTGTGTTGACACTAGGTACTTTCTGTTTACCCTGCTATGCGGGATAAAAGGGTGAAGCTCAAAAAAAATGTAATGTATTTTAAAACTAGTGGTATGTTTCGAAATTAGCAGGTTCATATCCTGTTACAATACTTTTATACGAATTTTTAATTTGTTCACAATTCTAATATATGCTGCATATATTTGTGAATCGAGGCCATGATGATACGGTGTGACAGCGTCTGACTGTACATACAATTGGTTGTGGGTTCTATTCCCATTCGGTTGAATATTTGAAATATTAACTTTATGCTTTTATCCCGCATAGCAGGGTAGACAGAAAGTACCTAGTGTCAAGACACTCCGTACTCAATTTTATTATTTTATTATATCTAAAGTATTTATTTCCTTTTGAAATGCTGGTAACAATTATAATAACCAATATTTTATTTATAAGGTCATACTAAGGTCATACTAGGAAAAAGAAATATATTAGATATAACTAATGGCGCACTTTAAGACGTTATTGTTAATCAATACAGCGCGATCAATACATTGACTTGATTGTTGTCTATGTCAGGGTCATTATGTCACCTGTAATGACAAACAAACTCACCGATGATTATTGTAACTAATAAAATCTGGCTGGTCGCGGCACAGTGGAACAGTGTCTAACTATAAACGCGAGCGGTTGTGAGTTCGATTCCCACTCGGGGGAGTAGTTATATTTAAATTGTTTTACTGTGACCACGAACTACAATAAAGTGTTCGGAACGTCAGGTTTTGCAAAAGTGTATTTGGAGTACCAAAATATACTCGATTAATCCGTTTAAAATAGTCCAAGATTTTCTCTATCTACCTGCAAGTAGCAATAAATGATTCCAAAAGCCTCTATATTGTTTATAATACAAATTGATTACATATGAGAAATGTCCACATAACCTTTAAAAAGTCAACCATTTTTAATCGGTAGTCCTAGATTATTGGCAAAAGTTGATAGATTGCATATATCTGCTATAACAATTGATGGATCTATTATTCCATTAAGCGAATCCATAAAGAACCTTGGTTTAATTATTGAGAAACATTTATCTTAGGAACCACAGGTAAGAGTGTTAAGCAGAAGGGTATATGCTGCTTCTGCATCTCTTAGAAGACTGGGCAATTTCCTACCAATATCTACAAAATTGGTACTGGCAAACTCGCTCCTATTACCAATTCTGGATTATGCTGATGTTTGCTATCTTAACATCAAAGAGGAGCTACCAAATAATCTTGAGCGACTCCAAAATCTTTGTATTAGATTCATATTTGGTATTCATAAATATTTCTGAGTTTCTTAATAAGCTCAAGTGGCTCCATATCCGCCTTCGCAGGAATACTCATATACTTCATCTTCTTTATTATGTATTATTCGATCCTTCTTCCCCTCCCTACTTGAAGAAAAAATTAAGTTTTCTTCAACGAACCTTTGGTTGATTTTTGTCGAAAAAATCAACCCCTTGGAATTCCTCCTCATTCTTCTTTCTTTTTCTCAAATTCTATTACTATTAAAGCTACCTGATTATGGAATTCTTTACCAATCAAAATTAGAAGTTCAAAAAAATTACATGTATTCACAACTTTACTTAAATACTATTATTAGACTAATGTATTTTAAACTGCTTGTTGTTGCTTTATTAAACATGAAAATGTCAATGCTGGTTTATTTGTATTTATATAAGTACTTATGTATGTATGTATAAAGCTATATATGTATGTATGTATGTAATTATGTATGTATGTATTTCTATGTGTATTTATGAATGTTTTTTATATTTTTTTTGTATAATACTTATATATACATATTTATATACGTTCACTTTACACAAGCCCAACATCCTGAGGTTGCCTGGAAGAGATCGCTTTAAGCGAGAAGACCGCCTTATTGTTCGCTTTTTTTAGTTATTTATTGTTTATTATATATTTGTTGTGCAATAAAGTATATTTATGTGTATAATTTATAGAGCCAAGTGATAATATTGAAACAGGTATTAACGTCATTCACGTACTAATACACAAATCGACGTCATAAACGTAATACATTCAATTAGCTCTTCTAGTTTATAGACAGGTAGGATATAAATTAAATTCGAATAAAGCAAATATTTGTGGCGTTGAGATTAAGTTGATTATTCATATAAATATATTAAATTGTAAAAAAGTAGAACAGCAGTAGTCTGAGAACCATTTACCGTTGAAAATTATTGACACTTAACATATAGTAGCGGGAGTTAATGCAGTGGTTTTTCTTATAAGAGTGGATATTTGAGATGAATTTAAATATGACCGTTCCTTCGAATGGAAATCGAACCCACAATCTCTTGCTCTTACAATCAAACGCTGTTTCACATCGCCATTTAATAACACTTTATGAAATAGATTGCCTATACCACTTCACACTTTACACTTTACGCTTAAAATCAACACAAATAGACACTTTCATGTCTTAACAAAACCTAACACCATATGTATGTACAGTGTAGTGTACACCCAAAAGCCCTCATTGATATTCACATTAAGTGCTTCGTTAAAGCATGCGCCAATTAAACTAGCGCCGCCGTCAGTCTTTGTCCGTTTACGACTTCAATTAGCAAATGGTGTGACACCGGCGTGGCGTGGGGTGCAATGCCGATTTTAATTATGTTCCCGGTGTTAGTATATATGAGTTTCTATGGTCCACATATTTCTACAGTAGAGTAGGCAGAGAGGATTGTGTTCAGTGTTAAGAGACTCGATTCTTCATATTGGGCGGAGATCAACGCTGCATTTCGTTTTGCCGGAAGTAGTAAATTATATTAAAGGAATTTTTTTTTTATTTCCCAGGTTTTAAATTTATGATCATCATACAGCACCTAATACTTCTCATATAAATAGTTAATTAATTACTTATTTTTTTTAGCTTCACGCAAATACTTATTGTCAAGATACTTCGCACTCTGTCTTACCAAAGTAGGTAGGAGATCGAACCCACAACCGAACCTGTTTACAGTCATTGCCGTTGATTACATATTAAAGATAAATTGCATTCATAGATAATTGATTTCTCCTATATGAATCCCCACTCGGAGGAGTGATTATATTTTAATTATTTTCAGTTCCTCGCTCTGATAAAGACAAAGTGCGGCGTTGAGTTCCACCACTCAACACGCAATGTCTCGAATTCGAAGTACGATGTGTCTTGACACTAGGTAATTTCTATCTACCCTGCTATGCGGGATAAAAGCGTGAAGCAAAAAAAAAGACATAGTTTTCGGAAGACAACAAAATTTAAACTCGCGTGTATTGGAACCCGCCGAAAAAAAAAATACACACATTTTTTTATACATTTCCTAACTGTTTGTCTTAACGTGAAATAACACTTTAAAATGTTCAAATAACATGTGAGAAATTAGCAAATTTCTTATAAATATGATATTGCAAAGTACATACTGGAAATTCTACATTGGTATTCACGTAAATTAGGCAACGCGGTTATCCCGCTGTCAATCACAACATTTGTTTAAGAGGGAAATATCGGAATAAGAGCATTAATCTTCATTATACTGTCACCATAATATCTTTTAAAGTGGATTATAACTGTGGAAAAATGTTAGATCGATATTGATAGAATTTTCATACTTTAGAAAGGACATTTTGTACTTAGCTTTCATCTTTCTATATAAAAAAAAAAACTATAATAATATATTAAAGTTATGAATATATAGAATTATTAGAGATTATGTTTAATTTTTTTTCTCTTTTATTCCGCTTGCTCGATCTGGTAAGACAAAGCGTGGCGGTTTCGCCACGTAATGTCACGTAATGTCTTGATGCATTGTACTAGGTTGTCTCTGACTACGCTCCTATGTGGAATAAAGCAAGATTTTTATTAATAAAAAAATATGTCACAAAAACCAAGTTTAAATATATCGATATGACGATATCAAAATAGGTTTCGACGTTAAATTATTATTTTATTTTTAGCTTCATGCTTATTATCCTGCAAAGCAGGGTAGACAGAAAGACACTCTGTATTTCGCTTTCCACCGAATTCGAGACATTGCGTGTTGAATGGAGGAACTCAACGCCGCATTTTGTCTTACCAGAGCGAGGAAGTGAAAATAATTTTATATAATCACACCCCCGAGCGTTGATCGAACCCACAACCGATCGCGTTTACAGTCAGACGCTGTCCCATTGCGCCACGACCGGCCTCACAAATCATTATGTTTTAGACCTTAATTTTTTTTTATATTTTGGTAATTGTTAGCGTTTGCATTAAAAACTTCATTATACCTTTCTTCACGTACAGGTTTCGAGATTAAAAATATCATCATTGTATAATATGTTAAGAAAAAAAAAACATAAATTTTATTAGGAAAATTATATACATGTAGGGAATTTTCACCAATAAAGTATATAAGTATGAAAAAACATATTCTAAAATACAATATTGTTGATGTAAGAATATATTAAAAATCCATAAAAATAAATTCAATCATGCATTATACATGTGTTATGTACACGGAAGTAACTGCAAAGTGACATACGCGTCGCTATGGCAATGAATATTTTACTCGCCAAAGGGTACCAGTACCTATATATTAAACATAAACATTCCCTGAAGTGACATTTCGTTGACACATGTTGTTCAAATTAAAATTATGATCGAGTTTTAGTATTAGAAACGAGTATAACATGTACAAACGTGTATAAGGTTTACCTAAATGTACATTTTCATAGAAATCGAATACTTACAAAGGAAATATATATTATAATTATTTATAAACAATATTGTACGATTGTGGCTGGTTGTGGCGCAGTGTTGTGGGTTCTATTCCCACTCGTTCTGGTAAGACAAAGTTGGTATTGATTTCCGTCAATCAACACGTACTGTTATACATATATACATATATATATATATATATATATATATATATATATATATATATATATATATATATATATATATATATATATATATATATATATATATGTAGCCTGCACTCACCTAAAGTGGTAATCATACCAAAAAGGTTAAATTTTCACTGTACTGTGCAATACACTGAAAAATGTTGAGTTTCAACACGCCCGATTATCTGTAGCATTTTCCCTACATTTCCTGATTCGAATTCGACTCGTTCCGGTATAAAAAAGAAGTTAATCTGATATTTTGATAGACGCGTTTTTTTACGAATATTCAAGGAGTGTTTTAAACGGCGTTCTGGGGGTCAATATAGCTTGTTTGCTGATTACTTACTTAAACAGAGGTTGATATTTGATGTCATCATGGCGCAGTGAAACCACGATGGAATATAGGTTCAAGTCCTATTCAATGAAGAAATGACGGATTTTAACGCTGAGCTTTGTTCTAATAAGACTTAGAAAGTACATAATAATGTAGATTTAGTACGTAGATAGCACATAGAATCTAAATTAATTCTAGGTGTTATCTACCTACCAAATTATAGGAGTATCCGAGAGATGTATGAAGTTTTAATATAATTACTATAAATTTAGCCGTTCATTTTGAGAAAATTTCCGAATCTGAAAATTTTCATGAAAGTTGCTGTAAAATAATAATTAAATAAATAACAATAGAAATAATTGTTATTATTATTGTAAAATAATAATAATAAATAAAATCACTCTGATTTGAGTATAGAACATATATTCTACTCAAATCAGAGTGAGTTTAGTTATATAATACATACATGTTTATAAAACATATTGTATAATAAAATAATTTATTTTATGTGGTCCACTATAGTGACGCAGTCGTATGTAATCATGTGGATTTAAAACCCCAAGTACGGAAAATCCAAATACTGGAGAACCAAGTGTTTTGTCCCCAAAATTTTCTATGCAAAGTACTATATCTTCACGTTATATCCCATTTAAACCTAGTGTCAAAGCATTCCGATAATTGATATCTGCCCTAAATCGAGATATTAATTGTTGAGTGGCAGAACCAACGCCTTCATACCAGAGTGGAAAATAGGAAATAAATTTAGAATATAATCGACGAAAGAATATGATAATTTCTCCAATTGGGAATCGAACCCACAACTAATCGCATGCACAGTTGCATTGCGTACCAATGGTTAGTACAAAACATAAAATAATAAGATCTTTGATTTTCAAGATTAATACACACTTTATATAGAACAATTTTTAACGGATTAATGGCGTATATTTTGGTATTCAAAAATACATTCAAAACTCAACGTTTCGAACACTGTACAGTAAGTAGTCCGTGGTCACACTTGCGGGTAGACTGAGAAAATTAATTATATCAATCTTAGATTGATGTACTTAATTATTTTATTGATTTAATGTTTAAAATAGTTTCATTTAATACGTAATATAATATGTTTACTATCATTGGAACAAATAAATCGTTCCGTTCCACCTTTACATGTCAAAAGCGAGGGGACGGTTATTGATTGTGTAGCCGAATAAACTCGTTGTAAGGACCCTTACGCACTAACGCGATAGATCACGCGCCAATACTGGACTACGGAACTCCAGTAATAATGCAAAGAAAATATTTTATTTCATACTTTTTTTGGCAAAGTAGTGTAGTGAGAGAGAATTTTGTGTTATGACACTACGTTCTATTTTAATTAAGATATAAAGAGCTAAGTACTTTGCCTTCTCTTTTTTTTAGCTATACGCTTTTCTCCTGCATAGCTGATTAGATAGTATGTAGTGTCAAGCCTAGAGTCAAGACGAGTGTCTTGACACGTACACCACTCTCTGAGTGGCGGAACTCACTCATTCACTCAATGACGCATTTGGTTTTATCACAGCGAGGAGATGATAATAATTTATATATAATCATTATCGTGAATGGAAATCAAACCCACAACCGACCGTATTTACAACTAGATGTTGTACCACTGCACCACAACCAGCCTTAATTTTGACGTCTTATAAAAAACGGCGTTCAGTTCTGCCATTCAACACGCAATGGCTTTAATTTGCACGAATTTTCGCAATTATTACATTAGATTAGTATTAAGTACATTGATATACTAACAGAGCCAAGGTTTGCTTTTTCACCCGACTTCGCCTATTAAGCACATAAAAGTGGAAGTGTATTAAGAAATAATTCCCAGCGTTTATACAAACAGATATGCGACAGAACACTAACCCTTGTGGTAACGCAAAGGGAAACTCATGCATGTAATTAGGTCACAGACCGCTCCATTTCTTACTGAACTGTCGGGGCTGAACACTTTGTCGGGACACGCTTGTTTTAACATATTCAAGTTTTACACGTAAATTTTAATTGTTCGTTCAATTTTTCGAAGAGAATTTAATCAGTTGAATCATTTGTGTCAAAATAAGAAGCTACATTCTTATTACATATATAGAGCAGATTTACCAAAGACTTCGACCTGAAGAAGTCTTAGACCTGAGAAGTACCGACGCAAGAAATTCAGCGGCAAATGAAATTATTCATAGAAATTCTACGATTTTATTAGTAGAGTTTGGAGGGTTAATTGACAATATGTTATTTGTAAACAGAAATACTTTTTCATTGCAGTTAGCCGTATAAACAACATAAAACATAAAACTATAAACATAGTAGGAAATTCTCTCTCTCTATATATATATATATATATATATATATATATATATATATATATATATACGCGTTCTCGAATATCTAAACAAATTTTTGTAGGTTGACACTATCTCACGTACCAAGTTAATCAGAAAAAACCTAGTTTCAAGACACTCCGTTGATTGATTTCCTCCTCCTAGTGTTGATTGGGGAACTTCACATTTTGCTTTGCATACCAGAGCACTATTTCTTTACGTACCATAAGAAAACGCAATAGCTTCTATCAAGCAATAAGCCATATCTCTAGAATAGGAGAAAAATTTTTAAAAAATTATTTAAATGAAAAGGTTAAACAAAAAACTTAGAACTCTATAACTCTAGACGATTAATATGTAAAATGAATTCATCGATACAATTCCATTACAAACGTTAAGCACAATTTGTATGACAAATAGGATTTTGTCCAAAAAATTTAACAATGACCTAAAATCAATCATAACTGTGAATATATTGGAGCTGAACCAATGAAAATGACCGAGATTTTCGTATTTTGATTAATTAGTGCCTAAATTTTCTTTGTAATTTATGATAATGCCTTAAAAATATTCTAAAATATCGTTATTTTTTGTTATTGTATTAGATATACTCGGCAAGTTAAAATCTTTTATTTGATATCCATTTCAGATACGATGAGAGATTATTCCATAGTTTTGTTGCGGTGAATTTTGAAAAATAAACGTATATTTTTTTCTTTTTTTTAGCTTCACGCGTTATCCCGTGTAACAAGCAGAATAAATGAAAGTACCTAGTATCGTGACACTCCCTGCTTCGTTTACCACTGAATTTGAGATATCCGGTGTTGAGTGGCGAAACTCAGCACTGCGCTTTATCTTAACGAGAGCGAGAACATGAATATAATTTATATATAAATATTTATCCGAATAGGAATTGAACCAACATACACATATAACCCAAGTATCACCAAATCTTAAGAATTATAGATGCTAAATTTTTTTCTACAAGTTCTAACAGTGTAAAAATTACATATTAGTTATTTTTAATACGTAGGTGATCTCGAAGGACATTGTAAAATTCGAACCTTACCATAAGTGCTAGGAGTGTAAACTCCTAAGAGGTAGTAGTAGGGGTTGTTGGGAGTGATCATATTAAAATTATTGTCACTTTCCGGCTCCAGTAAGGCAAAACGCGACATTAATTTCCACCATCCAACACGCAACGTCTTGAATACAAGTGGAAAAGTGAGAAGGGAGTGTCTATAAAACATAGAGAAAAAATATGCACATTTAAATACAAAAATATACAAATACTTTTTTTACTTACTTGTTATTTTTCTAAAAAGAAAATTACTTACAAAGACTGAATGTATTTATTTTGTTTATTTATTTTGTGAAATTATCGTATATAATAAAACTTCTCGCATCTAAGCTGTAAGTTGAAGCTATTAGCAGCTAAAAACGCACTTTAACCATAATTATTAGTATGTTAAGTAATTTGATATTTCAGTTTTATTTCAAAGACTACATAAACTGTCACGATAAAACCAATCCTATATTCATTTCCAAACTATAAGCTATTAATAGACCAAAATTTATTAATATATATCTAGTACAAACGAGCAGACTAAAGATATACAAAGAAATTTATATATTCCTGAGTGTAGTGGAACAGAGGACCGATCGAGTTTGCAGTCAAATGGCGCTCTGTACTCCATTCCACTGCACCACGATGGTGTGGTGCAGTGAACTGAGCACAAATGAGAAAAATCATATGTGAACCATAGTGTCATGTGTGGAAGGGTGAAACCACATGTGTATCATAATATCATATGTGGACGAGTAAAACACATGTGGACAATGATAATTATATAGATGAATAAATCACATGTAGGCCATGTTGTCATATGTGGATGAGTAAAATTACATGTGGAAAATGATGTCATTCGTGGATGACTAAAATCACATGTGGACCATAATGTCATATGTAGATGAGTGAAATCGTATGAGGACCATGATGGCATATGTGGATCAGTAAACTCATATGTGGACCATGGTTTTATATGTGGATGAGTCAAATCACACGTGCACCTTGATGTCATATATGGATAAGCAAAATCGCATGTGGATCATGATGTCATGTGTGGATGAGTGAAAGCACATGTGGACTATGGCATCATATGTGGATGAGCAAAATCACATGTGTACCTTGATGTCATATGTGGATTAGTAAAACCATATGTGGACCTTAGTTCCATATGCGGATGAGCAAAATCACATGTGTGCCATAATGCCACATGTGGACCATTATGTCATATGTGGATGAGCAAAATCACATGTGGACCATGAGGTCATATGTGGATGAGTGAAAACACATGTGGACCATGGTTCCATATGTGGATGACAAAATCACATGTGTACCATGGTGTCATATGTGGATGCGTAAAATCACATGTGGACTATGTTGTCATATGCGGATGAGTAAAATCATATGTGGACCATGATGTCATATGTGGATTAGTAAAATCACATGTGGACCATGATGTCATATGTGGATTAGTAAAATCACATGTAGACCATGGTTTCATATGTGGATGAGTAAAATCACATGTGAACGATGTTGTTATATGTGGATAAGTCAAATCACGTGTGGTTCATGATGTCATATGGGGATGAGTGAAATCACATGTAGACCATGGTGATGACCATGGTGCACCATTTTGTCATATGTGGATGAGTAAAATCACATGTTGTGTTGATGAGCCATATTTTGATCACAAAACACATGTGAACCATGGTGTCGCAAGTGGATGTCCATGTGCATACAATATGCGCAAGATGACATGAAATTTGGGGGTACAAGAAGATAAGAAGATTTGCAGTCAGGCGTGAAGTCGTGAAGGCATCTAGTCTTATAAATATTGTTTATATGAAGAATTCTAAATTTTGGTAAAATCTGTAAGAATGCAGGCAGGGAAATGAAAAAAAATAAAGCTATGGTATAGTGAGTTCACAGGTATAAAGCCGCAGGCTGAGCTCTAGTTATAAATAATCACATCTAGACATAAAGTGTACCCTAAATTTCAATTTAATTTGTTGAAGATATACGCTTCAACATTGAGTTGCAAGAATCCATTTACTTCTGTTAATATAATAGATATACATAACATATGGATATCAAAATCTGATCACCGAAAAGGGTTTTTTCCAAAATACACTAAGAAAAATATTTTTATTCATTCACATTATAAATCAATTACATGAATCATCCACAATAGATGCCTCATGCAATACAGAGAGCGGAGTGATTTGAGAAGGAAACATCTCTTTCGAGATCTTTGGATTACGGGAGTTGTAAACATTTTAAATGAAATTATTATAGCTGCAGAATTCATGAATTTTGATATTGGAAAATATACGTTATTGAAAACCCTAATTTTCGAACACTACAATAGTTCGTGATGACAGGTATCAAAATTATTTAGACGTTTGTACTCATATGTATAAATCCCAAGCTCATTTAATATTTATATACCCTGGGTGGCTAGTTTTAGTGCAAGTTTGTAAAACTTAATATCATGCACACACTAATTTATAAATAAACGATTTTTATTATTATAAAATGCTTACATGCTTCAATAATAAACAGTAAACAAAGAACGCCATGAGGAAATACAAGAATAAGTAAGTTAACATATCGATAACAATCGCCACAGTGTCCTTCCTTCACAAAGGAAACGGAACTAAGACAAACATGACGTCTCGACTTCCGGTCAAATGAGGAATAAAAGTGTTACTCATTAGGTACCGCACGCAAAAAAAACTTGAACAAAAATAAATTGAAACATCTTTTTTTATTAAATCAGTACAATCAAAAAGAGAATTTGTCAAATTACTGTTTTATATTAGTAATTATATTAATTTAAGATCATTAAATTATAAAAATTTTTTAGATAAATAAATAAAGAATTATAATTGTGTTTAAAAAGGATTTTTATATTTACATTATAAGAGAATATAGCTGAGGTGTGCGGATTCATATCTCGCTGTGTAAGTATATATTTCAAATCAAAAATTTTACGCATTGCTTTAAAAATAATTATATATTAGTTAACTAGTGCAACTTTGTCTGCGTCACTAAATAACATTTTCTACCTTTTTTGAAAATACATATAAAAACTATCCAAGAGGCGCGGGTTCGAATCCCGCTGCATTAAAAAAAATTATACGTTTTATCAAAAATGTTTCCAAATTCTAAGTGTGGAATAACACTTAGAAAATAGTAAATTCTTTCCATATCAAGTTGCCTATAATAATTAGAAAGAAATTTTCGAACCCATCCGGTACCTTCGAAGATTAACGTATTCAAATGAACAAACAAACATTTTCGCTTAATAACATTAGTATAAGATTATCTTTAAAAGGAATATTCAATTCCGTCACCGTCACGTCTACTGCGTCAAACGGAATCGGGCCTATCATAGATATCAGTTTATTATCGTGATTGACATACGCCTAAGGAAAAAATATGGCTTTCAAGCCTTTATTAAGATTGATGGACCACGCCTCAGATCGCAATCGCGGCGTCTGCTTTTAACGTGTAATGATCAACTGTCTGAATGACGTGATAAAGACGGGTAATGTTTTGTTATACCTTGTATTGGAAATGTAAAGGATGATAGGCTTTTTTTTAGCTTCACGCTTTTATCCCGCATAATAGGATAGACAGAAGTTATCTAGTGTTAAGACACTCCGCACTTTGCTTTCCACCGAATGCGAGATATTGTGTGTTGAGATGTGGAACTCAACGCCGCACTTTATCTTTTACCAGAGCGAGAAAGTGAAAATAATTGTAATATAATCAATCCTCCGAGTGGGGAGCGAATCCAAAACCGATCGCGTTTACAGTCAGGCGTTGTCTCACTACCCCACGACCGGCCTCAATAGGCTTTTCTTTCTTTTGGATATTTTTGTATATTTATTGTTTTAAATGATGACTGTGGACATCTAGACATGATTTAATCATTTTTTCTTTAGCGCAACGCTTCATAATGTCTTTTTTTACAAGTAATGAAACAAAGCGTGGCGTTGAGTTTGCCACTCAACATTCAATGTCTGTATTTTGGGTGAATAGCATTCAACGTAGAGTCTTGACACTAGGTTGACTCTGTTAGGACAAAGTGTGAAGCTGCTTCGTAATGCCCTCACTAATATATACTGTACTTGCTATTTTTCTAATGTAGAGTATCAGACTCTACATTCATCTTATTTTCTGGTAGACGTGTCTGATTGATTTTATATTCCATTTCATAATACTGAGTGCGCAAAATTATTTTTACATACAAGATATTTTTTGTTTATTCGGTTTTGTTAGACAAATTGCACGCACATTTTGAGTAAAACAGACAGAAAAAAAATAGAGTGAAAAATAGTTTCTCAGGATTACACAGTAAAAAAAGACACACTGGCACACCCTATTATTTAACAACATATTTAACTGTTAACATGTTACTGAATGACTGAACGCCGTGGTCAAAGGCCTAAATCAAGCTTTGTTCGAGAATTTATAGTATAGATTTTGACAGTTTGGTTAGACTATATGTGACGTTAGGTCGCATATAAGCAAATAATACTTATAGAATAATGTTTGTTATTTACTATTTTAAAAGTGTTATTCCACACTTAAGATTAGAAAACATTTTTAAAAAACGTATACAAATTTGAACACAGCGGGATTTGAACCCACGCTTCTTAGATACCGTCCATGCGCTTTGACCACTAAGCCATGTGTTCTACTACCAGCTACTACGTATAAGAATTTCAACGCACCTGTAGTAGAACGCATGGCTTAGCGATCAGAGCGCTTGGACGGTATTATCCAAAAGGGGCTGGTTCGAATCCCGCTGTGTTCAATTTTTTTTACGTTTTTTCTACAATGTTTACTTATACTTAACCTTTTAGCTTAAATTTTTCCTTGTTACATTCGGACAAATATTTGTTTGTGTGTATGTATTAACTTCTTTAAAACCGATCGTGGCTCAGTGGAGCAGCTTCAGACAGTCAACGCGTATGGTTCTGAGTATTTATATTATTTTCATGTCCTCCCTCTACTAAGACAAAGCGCGGCTTTGAGTTCCACCACTCAAAACGGAATATCGCGAATTTAATAGAAAATGTAGTACGGAGTGTCTTGACGTCCTGTTGCTGACGTTGTTTGACATCCTGTTGTGCGCAATAAAAGCGTGAGGCTAAAAAAAGTACATAACACTGAAAAACGACATAACTATCGCCTCCTATCACAAATCCGCTCTATATGGTGTCGATTATCATATATAGTACTGTTCCCTTTCGGTTTCAATATATTTAAATCGCTTCACCAATTTTCTTTATACTACCTAATTCTATAGACACTGACTTTATACTGCAGACAGTATACTTTACACATGGCCTTATGTTATTCCGAAGTCGTTACAGAATCACGTCGTTAGTTATTTGCCAAATAAATAAATACGGAGCTATCATCTTTATGCCGATAAGGAGAGTGCTTTCACGTACCAGATATCAAATCGGAAGCAATGGCTTTTGTGTAAATAAAATTTTATAAAGACACAGTAATTTATAAATACAAGACGCGGTTTGATTTTTGTGCGAGTAAATATTCTTACCCTTGGTTTATTTTTTAAATTTCTAAACATATTTATGTTATTATTTTTTGTTTTTTAATATATAGTAGTTCTCTCTAGAGAATTATGCCATTAGAAATAACAGATAAGGATTGGACGCAGCTTAATTTCTTTTTAGCGTCACGGTATCATCCCGTATATCAGGATAGACAGGTAGTGTTTAGTGTCAAGACTCAACTCAACGCTTTGCCTTAACAGAAAGAGAAAATGACATTAAATATAATTGTTCCACCGAATGGGAATCAAACCCACAACCGGCAGCGTTTACAGTCAAATGTCGTAGTCCTTCCATAATTTCATTAAAATACACAAATTTATAATTATTTTATATATTTAAAATACATACACAGTATATTATAATAGTAATAATATAGTATATAAAATAACAGAATATTTCATCTAAACTTTTCCTGTCATATTCAATTGACAGTGCTACGGTAAAAGCACGTTTAGGATTTATACGCCTTTTCACGTTTTGTTGGGAACGTTGAACGTATGATATCCAATACATACTAGTTCATATTGAAAAATTACTCTATTTATTGAAATAGCCGTTTTAAAAGCGATAGACGTTTGCTATATTTTTTTTATATATAAAATGACGGGTACTTTTGATATACATTTCATTTTTCTTATTTAAAACGTCATTTAATTATTAATTAATATTGAGGCCTGTCGTGGTGCAGTGTGACCACGTCTAAGTGTAAACGCGAACGGTTGTGTGTTCGGTTTCCACTCGGGGGAGTGATTATATTTATATTATGTTCCTCACTCCGGTAAAACAAAGTGTGGCGTTGATATTCACCACTTAACATGCAAAATCTTGAAATTGGCGGAAAGCAAAGTATACAGTGTCAAGACACTCCACTAGGTAATTTCTATCGACCCTGCGGTAAAGGCGTGAAGCTAAAAAATAGATAAACGCAGAACGAGAAACGCAGAAACTGTAAAAATATTACCACCATAAACAAAAAAAAGTAAAAAAGGAACAAATGCTTTGTAACAGAGTTCATATCACAGTCTCAGACACGCAAATAAAATAGTCTGTAGCAACCACAATAAACACAAAAAAATGAAGCTTATACACAAAAAATGTAGTGTGTAATGGTACATATAATAAAAATAAACTCATTGTATATTTATATTCATTGTGTAAATCAATTTCTATTATCTTATATAGCGGATATAGGGATAGCGTCTGACTGTCAGTAAAAAAAATAAAGCTTTCCAAGTGCATTAAGTTTCAAATTTGAAAGCAGAATCTATCCAGAGAACGAAGTGTCTAAACACTAGCTACTCTATGCCTAAGTTGCTATCACTATATTAATATTAAAAAAAATTTCAATTAAACGCATTAATTTTAGAAATTCTTAGATTGATTGGAAGAATTATTTCTTATTATGAGAGATAGGTTTAGAAGAAAGACTCTACATAATAATTGCAGACAGTGAGTAATGAAACGTTAATTTAAACAAATAAAAAAAATGTGATCTAGGAATTCAAACCCAACGCTACGTTATGATATATATTTATAAAATTATTTGCATTTTACACTTGACCAGCTCTGTGCCTCGTTTCAGTCACAAATAGCCTTCGGAAATACAATAATATTAAACATCCGTTTTGATGCCGCATTCACTATATCGATATGATATTTGTAGTATATTTGTACGACACTAATAGAAGTTAGTGTTGACAGCAATTTAATCGATATTCTAGAAAAAAAAACAGATTTTAGTTTTCTTACCTATACTGTATTAGGCAAGGAGAACCTAATGTTAAAATCCTCTTACTCTACATTCAACTCTTATTGCATTATAGTTGGTGGAATTTAACTCCACATTTTGTTATTAAAATCCTACAAATATTATTTCCACGGCCAATATTATTATAAAATACAAAAACTACAGATTTTGTTCCTAAACTTCCCAGTTATAAAACATAACATATCGGAAACAGTTTATACTATAAATGCTAACAACAATAATAATTTTAACAAGCGTAAAAGAATTTTGACGCATCTGGATCTGGCTTAGCGATTTGAGCGCTTGGATGGGTTCCCCGAGGCCCGAGTTGAAATCCAGGTACAGTTAATTTTTTTAGACGTTTTGAAAAATATTTGAATATCCCAAAAGTGGGATAACATTTGGACAATAGTAAAATATGTACATAACATAATTGTTTTAATAGCAATATCGAACCATTCTCGTCTCTACACAGTAACAATCCTTTGAGAGCTGCATTGGATAGACAAATAGGAAACTGTAGTATTCATTGATAGTATCTGTAAAGCCGAGGCCATGTTATTAGTCAATAATTAATTATATATATATATATATATATATATATATATATATATATATATATATATATGTGAGTGTGTGTGTGTATATTGGAGGAAGATCACGTAAAAAGCATGAGGACCCCTTGAAGGGCATGTATGAAGAAGGAACCGTAGCGTTTGGCACTCCGTTTATACTAACTACCCCGCAAGGACTTTAGTCCTTATGAACCTAAAAAAAAATTATAAAAAAAATTAATAGAACCCAAAATGATGATTATTAAAATCTTATTGGTTTATCTCTGCTTATTGTGCTATGCAGGAAAATATATAACCATTTTACATATATCGATAAAGATAAAAATAAAATATATATCCAAAATCAATTTACTCTTAGGGTCGTTCGTGGCACAGTAGGATGTTTGTGACATCCATTTCTACTCGGAAAAATGATTGTATTTAAATTGTTTTCATTTCGTCGATAAGACAAAGCACGACGTCAAGTTTTCCCACTAAACACGCAATGTCTCAAATTCAGTGAAAAGCGGAGTACGGAGTGTATTGACATTCGGTACTTTCGGCAAGGTAAACCTTAAGCAATCTAAAATATTGTATTAAAATGTTTATAGATTTCTAAAATAAGAATAGAGATAATATTTTTCTTGAAAATATTTTAAATAATAGGATTTCAAGCCAGTAAATATATATGTGAATAACAGAATGTTCCGTATATACTAACTCTTCCACTGCATTCTCAAACGTATACTCATAAATCTAAATCCTACGCGTACTACTTGCATGACATTACAAAAAGCGCAATTATATTTAATGTTATTTTATATTCTTACAAGAAGAAATGTACAAAAAAGAAATTTAAAACAATTATGAGATCTCAATATTCATTATTTTTTACAAACAAAAATAGTAAAAGCTGGATAATATAAAACTAGACTCTACCTTGCTCTACGCCTTCAGTTCAAAAAATCTAGCAATTCTATTCCAACTAACTCTACCATTGCATCCTGATTCATACATTCATAAATCTAGCCGATAACTGTAACTTGCATGATACGTTGCTTTCCAACATCTCTCGCAGGCGGCAAGCGGCAGGCACAAGCGCGGATAATAAAATTCAACTCGTGAAACAAATGAACATCATTCACATTTGAAGCCGCTCGCTCGTCTTGTAGGGATGTACGTTAAAAGAAAAGTTAAGTAAAGTATTATATAAAACGTTTTTTGATTTTTTTATTCTATTTTCCTCGAAATTATAGATTTTTATTGAGAACGATTAAAAAGTGCTCTACCTTTCGTAGTGGATTATTTTCTCAGATTACCTAAAAGTCTATTAATTTTCATTATAAAATTTAAGCAGGCTCTTGATAAAAAATGTTATATTTATTTTTCTATACAATAAAATGAGAAGGAAACGTTTTTAGATGGAAATAAAGTCTGAATGTAGTAACTTTAACCCTAAATTCTCTGAAAATATGATTCAGATGCAAAATTGTTGCTCAAAAGGTGATATTTTATCACTACAAAGCCTATTTTCACGTAAACTAAAACTTTCGTAATAACTAAAAATTCACCCTGTATTTATACCACGCTTCTATGAACATCGTGTACATCGTGAAGTTTATAAAATAAAGGTCAAGCTAGAGCCATTGTTACAATGACCTTAGCACGGTAGAAGTTATGAAATAATATTTTTTCTTTAAAAATGTACTTCAAGTTATTATGATACAACAAACTGTCTAACGACGCCCGTTGGTCGTGGGTTTAATTTTCAATTACTATTTACTTGGAGTTTTTAAATCAATCAATCAATACTAATCAATCAATACGAATCAATACTATTATTAAATGGCTAGTGGAAACTATTTACCACTGATATATTCAACTTTTAACTACCTAACTTACCCTTTAATTTTTTGAACCTAACTTAAACTAAGCAATAAGGGATGATGAAATTTAACTGACTCACTTTGGAAAATGCATTTTGTTAAAATAGTTTTAACTGAGATTCAGGTTTAGTTTATTCTAGTTTTGACAAAACCATTTTATAAATAACTACACGAAAGGCATTCTACCTAAAAACTGATTTTAACTGTGATATATATAACTACAAACATAGTTACAAAAATAACCATACAATTTAAAAAAAACCGTGAAAAACATATACAAATAAGACTGTAGTAACTTTGCCCTTACACAAATATATACATTCAACTACACCTCAAAAGTGATAAAAACATTACCTCGCAATTTTTTCTAGCAACCCTGTTACAAATCAAGAAAACGAAATCTGTAGAACAAAGTGAGTTGTTCCAACAATAATTTATGCGAGAAGGAACGGCGCTACGAAATGGTTTTTTTCCTATCTCGATCAAGTCTCATGTACCACGTGTTTTACATCTTATCTCTATAACCATAAATTGGTGTTCCTTTAAGAGCTTTCACGTCTTAAAAGTTTCCTTTTGCTACAATTAGGTAAGCTTTGGTTGGCGTTACTTTAAATTATTTGATTGCTTTAGGTGAATGGTAAATGATAATGATAGAGAGATAAAGAGAGATGGAGAGATTTTCAAGCAGAGATAAATTTTAGAAAATAGATAACAAATGTTATTCCCCTGAGCCTTGAACTCAGAGCTTTTGTGTACAAATTGCTAGCTCGTTTATTAGAATAAATATATTAACGAATAATTTTAATTTTTCAGTACTTTAGTAAATATTAAAATATTTAATTTATTTTAAATACAAATATAATTAACGTATTGCAGCAGCAAACATTTTGACAGCGTTAGTTTAGTTTCATGTTATTAAATGGGAATTGAAATAGGAAATTGTTATAGGCTTTTATTAAAATATAATTCAATTAGTTTTGTATGTAAAATATTTTACCATTAATTTTAATTTACTGTATAGGCAAAGAAGACTAATGATATATTATTACGTAATTTTAAATAGATTTGAGGCCATCGTGGTGCAGTGGGATTGAATATGGGCTCGACTCCCATTGAAAGAAATGATTTTATTTAATTTTATTTTTGCTAATATATTATTTGGGAAGACAAAGCGCCACATTATGTTTGCCAGTCACAACGCAATATCTCAACAATAAATGAACAACCAACGATGTCTTAACAATAGGTTGTTTCTAACTACCCTGTTATGTGTAAAGCTGAAAAAAAAACAGATTAATCGTACTTTTGTTTTATTGCGCTTGTATTTATGATAGAATTATTCTTAATAGTAATTCATTCGCTTAGCCTTCTTGATACTATTTAAAACATAAAAAAAATTATAGTCGACTGATATGAAAACAAGAGCTAACTTAATGAAAATAAATGATTATTTTCATCATCTTTCGTATATTCTATCTTACATTTGCTGGAAATTGAAGAAAAATCTAAGTCCTTGTATAAAATAAAAGAAATGTCTACGGCGTAGGCGTGCTACGAATACACTACGAAAATTATTTACATCATTATTTTTTTAGTAAATCAAAAGTATGGAATGTATTACCAGATTTCTTTTACATTATAATTTTGTTTCTAACCTATATTCGTTGTCATTTTATTTGTATTATAATGAATCAGGTTATATGAAATTGAAATATTCTTTTTTGATATAGGCCAATCAAAAAATGAAAGTATTTAGGAATTCAATCCCTTTATGTAGTGTAGAAATGTATTTATATTTTTTATAACTATTTATTTTATACAGTAGTAACGTTTGCCAGTAGAACAAAAGCTTTCGTTAAAAAAACCACACACCAAACCAAACCGTAAAAAATACTTGCTATATCCTTCCTGAAAATCAGTTCAATCACTTCCTCTTTATTACATATTTATTTATCACTGCTGCCACAATAAAAGTAATGAATTTGATTAATGTCACTACTAATTCCGAACAAACTGCCTCATTGTGGTTGAGAAAAACACAAACCAAGTGACACGTCACGCATACCCACCTAACATGTCATGTTCTAACCATCACGCGACAGTGATACATACACGAGGCAAGCGACGTGTTCAGATTGAAATTTATGACTTTTATTACTTTATTTTATATCCGTTACAATATAATTATATAGAATGGTTTTCGATAGAAATACAGAGGTTTTTTAAGTTATGAATTTGAATATATATATATATAGCTACGAAGATTAACAGAGATTTATTTATTACAATAATGTTAAAAATGTTATTAATGACTTTTACATATTAAATTACAAATATTTATAACCACTTTATTATATATGAAAAGTTTTGGACAGTTAATTGATTATTTGTCTAAAGTTGTAGAACTATTAAAGGAATGTTAATCTATATGATATGCATTATATTTAAATAATTATAAACGAATGAATTATAAATTAAAAAAAAAATTTTAAAAAAATATTTCTTTATATTATGTTAATTTTATATTTAAACAAGCACGTATGGCACCAGATGACAGAAAAAGTGATATTTTTATTAAGATGGTGTCGATAAAGTTATGAGATTTAAAAAAGTTTTGCCTCAAAAATCTCATTCATAATTTTTATTTTGATAATATTATTGCAATAAAAATTGTAATAATATTTTTTTGAAATATAGAAGTCGTCATACGCAAACCTTTATGTTGGCCATCTAACGGAAACATATGTGTTTCCTTACAAACTGGCTAATTATTTTTGAACATATCTATTAAATACTAATTAATACAACTCTATACTAGAGGCCGGTCGTGGTGCAGTGGGACAGCGTCTGATAGCAAACACGATCGGCTGTGGGTTCGATCCCCAATCGAGGGAGTAGTTATATTTAAATTATTTTCACTTCCTAGCTCTGGTAAAGACAAAGTGCTGCGTTGAGTTCCACCACTCAACACGCAATGTCTCGAATTCGGTGGAAAGCGAAGTACGAAGTGTCTTGAGACTAAGTACTTTCTCTCTACCCTGCTTTGCGGGATAAAAGCGTGAAGCTATAAAAAAACTACCACACCTTTGACAAGACTGACTTTTAAAGGAGAACACGTGACTTCTGCAATTATAAATCACACTACCACTCCACCATATGGATATATAATTCAATTCAATTAACTGTCTCTTATTTAATTTTTTTTATATAATTATATAAAAAGTGACTGATTGGCGTGTTGTGGCGCTATCAAACCGTCACGTCAGATTGTCTCCATAACGTGACAGTGATTAATACACCGCCAAGCGATATTGTCATGTGATGAAGTGTGAAACTATGATTTGAATAAGGTTAATGATATTTTTTGCTTTATCACCCGGATATTATAACAGCGTGGTGCAGAGAGAACTAAGCGTCAAGATACGCTGTTCTCAGTTTTCTGCCACATTTCAAAACATTGCTTGTTGTGTAGAAGAACCCAACATCACACTTGGTCTTATTATTAACATGATAAAAAAGACATCAGTGATTCGATATTATAAAAATAAATAAAGAAAAGGCAATCCACTTCCTTAGCTTTATTTTTTGATTATGAGAAAGCATTAACTAAATTATTTTATTTTTAATTTACATTGATAATGATACAATAAAATTTATACACTTCTTAGTTCAATTTATTTTTACATTATCTGACGCGTGTTCTGTAAAATGAGTTTAAAAATAAAGAGGGGTAAGACTCAATATGCTATTACTAAAAATATAAATGTATATGAGAAGACTCTACTCCACTGACTAAAAATATAAATATATATGAGAAGAAATGATTTATAATATAAATGGATATAATAAAGAAACAAAAGCATAAAGCTAAGAGATCTATTATTGCATCCGGTATGAAGTACAAAAGGCAATGTTGAACTTAATTTGGAATGTCGCATGCCCTGCTGTTTGCTAATGCATATAAATTTTAATATTGCCTTTTAAACTGAATTAAACTCTATATTCTATACAATATGATATGTTTTCAATCACTTCTCATACAGCACCTGAAACATCGCTGGGGGATTGATATGAAAACCTTATAAATAGTGTTGTATTTTATTTTGATGTTAGTATTTGAATGAAATATTAGTTTTTGTATAAAAAAATCTGTCCTGAATGAGTAAATTTAATATTCCTCAGTTTTGTTTGAATATGAAAACGGGATATGCCTTTTAGTTCCTGGAAAATGTGCTTTATAGTTTCTGGAGGTATTTTGTGACGTCGAGTAAAAAATATTACTAGCTCTTTCTCTATTATAGGTTCGTACAAATAGAAATAGAAGATGCATTTATCGTGTTATACTTTATCACGTATACTTTATAAATAGTAGTAAGGCTGTTTAAAAGATAATTAATTAATAAGGTATATAAACAAAGGTTGAGGCCGGTCGTGGCGCAGTGTGACAGCGTCTAACTGTAAACGCGATCGGTTGTGGGTTCAATTCCCACTCGGGGAAGTGATTATATTAAATTATTTTCACTTCCTCACTCCGGTAAAGACAAAGAGCGGCGTTGAGTTCCACCAAACGCCATGTCTCGAATTCGGTGGAAAGCGAAGTACGGAGTATGTTGACACTAGGTATTTTCTGTCTACCCTGCTATGCGGGATAAAAGCGTGAAGCTAAAAAAAAATTAAACAAAGGTGACTTGTGCTTATATCTAAAATAAAAACACTGTATAATATTAAACATAATTTTATTGTGTCTTTAATGATAATAAATATTGAATTATTGCTTATATATTTTTTTCTATTTTTTTAGCTTCACGCTTTTATTTCGCATAACAGAGTAGACAGAATATACTTAGTGTCAAGACACTCCGTATTTCGCTTTCCACCGAATTCGAGACATTGCGTGTTGAGTAGTGGAACTCAACGCCGTACTTTGTGTTAATTTACCTAGGAAGTGAAAATAATTTAAATGTTATTCCCCCGAGTGTGGATCGAATCCAAACCCCATTGTGTTTACAGTCAGATGCTGTCCCACTTTTACGTATTTTAAAGAATTATATAAAAATATATCTTAAAATCTAGTGTTAGTACACTCCGTTAACTGCTTTCTAATCATTCCCCTGTATTGCCATACAGGGGAATGATTAGAAAGATTAGATCGTACAGCCAATGGCGCTTACAGTCAGGTGCCATACCATAATACTATAATACGAATGATGTTGATAGTGTGAAACAGTATAGACTTTTTTAAATAAACATATAGAAATATATATTTTTTTAGTTTCGAGAAATTTTTAAGTTTTAAGTCTGGAAGGATGTTTTGGTTTTTAATTATTACATAGCATGACTTGGTTGACGAGCTATACTAAACTATGTATCCGAAAAATTTTGAATTTTGACAGTCGTGTACAAACATAACAAAGGATTTTTTTTCAATATTAAATTCTCTCTATTTGGGAATCAAAGTAAATGTTTTTTTTTGTATGGATTTACAAGATATTTAAAAATTCAGAACATGAAAATATATTTTGAGCTAACAAAATCCCAATGTTATCACTTCTAAAACATACATACATACATGTAAATAAATAAAACAAGAATTAGGCTTACGTATGTCATTCCCTTATGAAGGTAATTCAAACTAGCTATAAAACATAGTACGAATATATAAGAACACTGTTCCAGTCCCAGTAGTGGAACTTAGAGAATCCTTTGAAAGTTCTTTGAGAGAACCTGGTCTTGATGTAATTATACTTTAGTATGGTCACCACACGCTTACCGCGTAATCACCTTATGGGGAGCTTGGTTGAAATTATAGAAAATCTGTAATTATGAAGTAAAGTTGATTTTATTAATTTAAGCATTTCTTTTATTTATTATAAGTTTGATATATTTATTTTAGTAAATTTGATAACAACGTATGGTTTAGTGACTAGACTGCTTGTTCGGCTTCCAAGGGGCGTGGGTTCAAATCCCTTCAGGTCAAAATATTTACAGGTTACTGTTTTTTATCTTGATATAAATTTCTAGTTGAGGCATTTCGGAATAATAATTCCACTAAATATGAAACACGTAGGAAATTATTATATTTATATAGTTTTTTACTTCACACTGACGAGAACACGGCGTTGAGTTCTGCCACTCAGCATGCAGGATCATATTTATAATGGACAGTAGAATGTATCCAATATGATGATATAATTTTAAAAAACATATTTTAAAACACAGGTACCCTACAACGCAAGGCCACACAGTTGGTGCGAGAGTGTAGCCGTATATTAGTTGTAAGTAGAGCGTGAACCAGACCTCAGTCTGAGAGGCACTAATTCCAGTAATTGCTGACGCTTTGAAGCAAATCGCGGGGAAATTAAACAACCCTTGAGACGACAATGTCCCCAACATATAAACATATAATGTTTATATAGCTATTTATATTTGTTTACATATGTACGCTTGTTTTGTGGTATGTATAGAGAATATGTCGGGAAACGAACCTGTGCCTCTTAGACTAAGTATCACAGAAAGCATTCACATTAAGTCTTGGACGGTTTCCAAGAGGCGTGGGTTCGAATCCTGCTGCGTCCAAATTTTTATATGTTATAAAAATGTAAGTCTTTTAGTTTTAGTTAAAGGGTGGTGTTTTTTTAGTGATTAATGATCTTATTATACTTCTGTAGTTTCCTTAAGTTCTTTACCTCTATATTTAATTTCTCGTGAACATGAAAATGAATATAGTAATGAAGCTCGCAAAGTATTATACAGACGGCGATTTACATTTCAACAACGCGTCATGAGATGCGCAACGAGGTCGCCGCAGAAACTTAGAACATATTTTTTTATAAATTAATTATATTTTAAAGTATATAATGTATTAGATATTCTGTATTATTGTTAAAATAATAATAATTATTATTATTTTTATCCCATGTAACAGGGTAGTGTCAAGACACTCCATACTCCACTGTACGTAATTAATTATTGTAAAAAATAAAAAGCAATCAATAGATTTCTACTTACTTGAAAGTATCTGAGTTTATTAAGGTAACAAACTTGCTTTTTTTTAATTATTACTAAATGCTTAGCAATTAGTAATAATTAAAAAAAAACCTGGTTGCAGTTTTAATATTCTTCCAGTTATTTTATTCAGTCAGGCACTCTAGCTCAAATCTAAGGACGTGTCATTAGTTAAAAATAGTTGATTTACGGGTTTATTAGTTACAAGGGAACAAGTAAACGGACATACATACACACTTACATACGCGGTAAAGACATAGCCTTCCTTTTTCCAGTCAGATAGTAACAATGTAGTTTTAGTTTTTAGTATGAATTTCATATTTAAAACGCTGATAATATTGTAAATTATTATTTTAGATCGTATTTCAATTATATGTGGCAGTGGATGGCTTTACTACAATATATATATATATATAAAACATTTATCTAAAAAACTTAAAACCTCGTAGTTTAAAACAGTTTTGCAGTACACAAAAGCAGAAGATGATCTAGTTAAAATTGTATAATTGATGTATTCATCAAGTAGAGATCGAACCTGTAACCATTTCTTACACAGAAATATTAAGTATCTGCAGAATGTTCTGCGTGCAAGTTTAAAAGTTTATATTACAAAAAAATATCCTACTAGTACATACAAAAACATTCACAACAGTCGAAATAAATTTATCAGATCCAACGCCAGGTGACAAGCATAAAAATATTTTTCCCACGAACAAAACGCGAATTACGTCAAAACTTTTCACGATTCCGTTATATTACATGAAAGGGTCTACGCCCACCACTCCCACATTTATATGTAGAGGAATTACGCTTAGTCACAAACTATCTCTTGACCTCCATTGAATGGATTACAAGGTATAATAAATATTCGATTTAGACTCAAGTATGTTATAAATAGAACGTGTATAGACAAAATTTATATTATTATCTATCTGAATATTATATTAATACTAGCAGCCTGCCCCAGGCTTTGCTTGTACAAGTTAAACTATTATATTTTGATATATATAGAGATTTTGTTACGTTTTCGTTGAGGCCGGTCGTACCGGAGTGCGGACAGCATCTAACTGGAAACGCGATCGGTGGTGGGTTCGATTCCCACTCGGGGAAGTCGTTATACTGAAATTATTTTTGCTTCTCTTCTTCTCTTTAGACAAAGTGCGGCGTTAAGTTTCACTACTCAACACGGAATTCAATGAAAAGCGAAATACGGAGTGTCTTGACACCAGTTGGGGTACTATCAAGGATAAAAGCGGAAAGCTTAAATAACATTTCATTCTGCTTAAATTACTTAAATCACTGTGTCGTTACTCATACTGTTAATGAACGAAAGAATAATTATCACGGTAGTACACCAAAACTCTGTCTTAACTTAGGTGTTAGCGATTTATCTCTAGAATTCAACAAAATACTTGAGAATTTGATTTTTTTTGGATGTATGTTATCGAGTCTAAATTTTGACTTGTCGAAATTTGTTTTTGATACCTTTTGTAATTGGGATTTCTGATATGGATATTTTATATTTTATTTTTTTTAGCTTCACGCTTCATCCCCAGCGGGGAAGTCAGAAAATACGGAGCGCCAAACACTACGGTCCCTGCATACCTCTTTCGCCTCGTCCACAGTCATTATTCTCTTCATGCATGCCCTTCGGGGGTCCTCATACTTTTTACGTGACCTTCCTCCAATATCTTCGATACTGTGTTTTCAAAGGTCAACCGAGGTCTCCCCTGACCTCTCGTACCCCTTACCTTTTTTATTTTATATTTGTTTAATCTTGAATTATATAACTACTGAATAACACGCCTCATATCATAATAACTTTAAAATAATCGCTTTATAGGATATAGAGACTCTATAGAACATTTCACTGCGAATATTTTAAAAATTTTTGTTTGTTTTATATACACTCAGTTCAGGTTCACGTTTTTGTTAGGCAAAAAAATATTTTCGCGTATCAATCGTCCTTGTAACGTTGAAAGCTTCTAAAATTGTAGTCGACATGGCACTGACCGATCCGTCAAAATATACACTTTTAACGCGCTTTTATTAACTCAGCCTGTATTCCAACTAAATATCTATGAGTATATATAAATTATATATCTATATATCTGTATATCTATATATCTATATATCTATATATCTATATATCTATATATCTATATATCTATATATCTATATATCTATATAAAGAAGCCGGAATCGAGGCCGGTCGTGGCGCAGTGGCATAGCGTCTGACGAACGCAATCGGTTGTGAGTTCGATCCCATTACAATACTTTTAGTGCAACAACGAGATATTCTCGCCAGAACGATCGGTATAACAAAACGAGTCTGACATTAATAAAATTTTATATATTAAAATTATCTTTCCCTTTTGTTTATAAATAATTTATTTATTCAAAGAAATGACAATGATTGTACAGGAAAACTTCTAGAGATAAAACATATTTTTTTAAATGCATAATGTAATAATTTCAATTATAAGGTTTGTTTATTTTTCTTAACTTAAGAGAACATTTGACAATATATATATATTTATATATATATATATATATATATATATATATATATATATATATATATATATATATATATATATATATATATATATATATATATATATATATATATATATATATATATTACATTGCAAATACATATAAGTTTCTAGTTAAAATTATTATAGTTTTTAAACATGTAAATAGACAAAAAGTTATAATTAACATATTAATCAAAAGACAATTATAAGAAAAAAATATATATTAAAATTATTCAGATCCAGTGCCGTTAGAACTTTATCCAAATTAATTTTAAATGAAACTATTTTAACCAGATTAATCGCCTATATTTTGGTATTCGAAAATACATTTTGGACACCTGACGTTTCGAACACTTTACAGGTAGACTACCTGTGACCACGGACTACCGTAAAGTGTTTGAAACGTCAGGTGTCCAAAATGTATTTTTGAATACCAAAATAAACACGATTAATCCGATTAAAATAGTTTTAATTTAAAATTTATTAAAATCGCGAAAAGCAAAGATTTTATAAAAATAATTTTTTCAGTATTTATCGAACTCAATCTCAAGTTTATCTTGAGTAGTTTGTTTAAAACCAACTTTATGCAAATTAAAATGCAAATCACGTCGAACGATTGTTATCAATATATAATCGGAAATCTCATTAAAGCTCGAAGCAAGGTAAGGATCGCCTGTACCTACCTTCTTCCAAACACAATGATTACCCAACCCTTTCAAAATTGTAAAAAAAAATAAAATATTTCAACAACATGTCTACGAAATCTATACGTTAATATTAAAACCGTAAATAGTGTGACATCAAATGGCTAATTTCTAAAAATAGACTGAGTTGCTAAAACCCCAATAGAGTTCAATTATTTAATTAATTAACATGTTTGTCTGTTTGCACGTGAACATAAATCTCCGAAAACTCCTACTAAGATGTTTCAAAACTATTATTCCTAAGGACAGTCTAGGTTACTTTCACTTTGATAGCTGGTGTTGAACCTTATACCTAAGATATTTAAATGCCGGCTTAGCAACGGTTGTATAGAGTGGAGAGTATTCTCGATTCAAAGGAGTATGGCAAAAGATCTGAAACAACTGATGGAAAATCATAATGCCATCTAAATAAAAAATAGTCATTATAAATAAATGGAAATTGCCCCACCGGTCGTGGCGCAGTGTGACAGCGTCAGACTGTAAACGCGATCGGTTGTGGGTTCGATCCCCACTCGGGGGAGTGATTATATTTAAATTATTTTCATTTCCTCGCTCTGGTAAAAAGACAAAAAGCGGCGTTGAGTTCCATCACCCAACACGCAATGTCTCGAATTCGGTGGAAAGCGAAGTACGGAATATCTTGACACTAGGTACTTTCTGTCTACCCTGCTACGCGGGATAAAAGCGTAAAGCTAAAAAAAAATCATCGAGGAATTAGTTAAGGATTGTAAAGCTCAAGCAAACAAAGTTTTTTTTTTAGTTTACCAGTTTAGTATTTTTTCTACCTCTCTCATAGCAGGGTAGATAGAAAGTACCTAGTGTCAAGACACTCCGTATTTCACTATTTGTCAAGTTAAAACAGTAAATATACCGTTTTACGATAGTCTTGGTTTCATAACAAATAAGAATATATTGGCAAGTGCCAACCGAAAGCGTATAAGTGGAAACGAAACGCTAAATGTTGAACAGCTACGAAATTAATGTATGACATTCTGTTCGTTGTCCATGTCAGGGGCCTGCGGTTTGCGGGAAGCGAATCTCTGTACTTTAAAACACGCATCATGTTTTAATTTTTTACATATTTTTTACACTCGCTTTTTACTTTTTACCGTAAAATGGCAATTTTAGTGGTGGTGATTGAGAAAATTAAAAAAATCCAAAATTTTTTGTAGTGGTGATTGAGAAAATAAAAAAAATCCAAAATTTTTAGATCCAGAATGGAAAACGGCCAGAGAAAAATAGATAATATTTATCTCTAGCCATATTCCATTTACTTAGCAAGATATTTTTTTTAGTTTCACATTTTATCCCTTGCGGGGTAGTCAGTGAAAACGGAGCGCCAAACACAACGGTCCCTGCATACCTCTTTCGCCTCGTGCACAGTCATTAGCCTCTTCAAACATGCCCTTCGAGGGGTCCTCATGATTTTTACGTAAGCTTCCTTCAGTATCTTCGTTACTGTGTTTTCGGAGGTCAACCAAGAAGTCCGACCTCTCGTACAACTCACCTTTGCTTTATAAAATTTTCTTACCATTCTTTCATCACTCATTCGCTCAACGTGCCCAAGTCACCTGAGCATTTTCTTCTTCTGAGCGAGAAAAGTGGAGAAAATAGTGTTACGACACACTGTTCTTCACCGTACCCAATTTATACAGGTATCAAAACACTCTGTACTCCGTTTTCCGTTGAATTTATCATACAACAAAAACATTTACTTTTTAAAAAAAAAACGCCTTTTATCATAATTCAATAAACTTGACTTTGCGTTAAAATAGTGAGAAAATTTCTACTACAATTTGTACTCACCAGATTTGGAACCAGTCAAATTTCTCTGGATATACTCTAAGAAGCTGTACATTTGATTCGATTTGTTTTTAAATTTTGTTATTACTAATAAGGTTTTAATATATTTGTAAACTAGATATGCTCGCGACTTTGTTTGTAAATAAAAGTATAGGTTATTCTTATAATTACTTCTTACTACTTCAACTATCTACGAGTGAAAGTTTTGTCAAAATTGGTACATCCGTTCTAGACATTAGCCCGATCAAACAAACATACTAAAATTGTAAAATTGTTATTTCGGTATATGTAATATATATATATATATATATATATATATATATATATATATATATATGTATATTTACTTTCACGCTTTTTACCATACATGGCAGGATAGAAAGTACTTAGTGTTAAAATTCTCCATACTTTGCTTTCCACTGAATTCGAGACATTGCGTGTTGAGTGGTGGAACTCAACACCGCACTTTGTCTTACCAGAGCGAAGAAATAAAAATAATTAATTGTATACATATGCATTTAGTAAAAAGCGGCTATTTTGATATTACAAACAGACACTTCAATTTAGTTTATTTGTATATATATATATATATATATATATATATATATATATATATTTATATATATATATATATATATATATATATATATATATATATATATATATAAAAGTATCTGAAATCAATTTCCGGTCACTGATTTGCATTGTTTATCTCTTAAGATTTGGATATACGAAAGCAAAGATCATAAATTCCAATGTCACATCTTCTGAAGATATGGCTATTATTGCTCAAATGATAATCCTGATACAGAAAGTGTTAATCATTTATTAATATGGATTATGAGGGGATTGTGGGCCATCATGGCGTAATGGTCGTGATTGCATCGCCATTGGTTGTGGGTACGATTCCCGTTCGGGGAATGATTATATTTGAAAACTATTTTCATTTCTGCTCTCTAGTAAGATAAAGCGTTAATTTAGTGCGAAGATATCGATATAAGTTTAATAATTATATTATTAGATTTTTTGTAAATTTAATTTAGGAGTGAGTGTATATTTAATAATATTATTTTTTGTTTTCAGATAAATATTTTTTAAAGAGAATTGTTTTTTTGTAAAAACACATCGGAAAAGTGTACCTATAAATATTACCTACAAATTTGACTTGCAATTAGCAAATCTCTTACACAAATAACCTAAAGCTCTATAAATTAAATGTCTGACTTTAGACCAGACCTTTGGTATCAACACTCAAAGCTGATCCTAGGGATTATTTCATTTGAATAGGCTCCAGTTTTCCTTTATATAATGTCTAAATAAATAGGAATAAAAAGAAGATTTACGTTTGTTCCTAACATATTTATATTGTTCTATTTAGGAAAAAAGCCTTGGAAAGTTTTATATTGTATTATAATAAAACGAACAGCTCCACACTTAGCGTATAGCAAGGTAGTTACAGACATAATCTAATGTTGAGACACACTGTTAACTGATTTCCGCCTGAAATCGAGACACTGCGTGTTGAATGGCAAACTCAACTCCGCTCCTTATCTTACCAGAGCAGAGAAATAGAAATTAACTTCCCCCGAGTGAGATTCAAACCCACAACCATTTTACAAGCTGTATTGTACAATCAGAATCTTTTATGCTTTTTTTACGTTTAGATTTATGCAAAATATACGAAAGGAATGTTTATTATTTTTTATGAATCAATCTCAGTAAATAACCTGACATTATTTTGTATCATTTTTAGAAATTATCTGAAAAATTCTAACATATGTAATTCTATAAGAATAAGATATTTTCAGAGCACAATTATAATAAACATGACATTTGCCATAATCACCAAGGTAACAAGAAAACTTTAATTCACTTAAAGTTTATTTTCTTTTTTTAGCTTCACTTTTTTATCCCCCATAGAAGGGTAGACGAAAACTACCTACTGTCAAGACACTCCGTATTTCGCTTTCCACCGAACTCGAGACATTGCGTGTTGAATGGGGAAACTCAACGCCGCTCGTTGTCTTTACCAGAGCGATGAGCTGAGAATAATTTAAATATAATCACTTCTCCAAGTGGAGATCGAACCCACAACCAATCGCGCTTACAGTCAGACGCTGTCACTCTGTGCATTATTTTTTTATAACTGACCAAGCTTTCCAAAGTAGAGTGGAGAGATAAGATATATTAACACACAATGTGTTCATACCCTTATAGCACCACAGTGTTATGAAGTTAATCAATAATATTTTAGTTAACGTAATCGAGGCCGATACAGTCATTATTAGATTTAGTTTTAACGAATATGTAACTTTGTTTTTTGTCGGATGCGGTCAAAATATTTGCATGGAAAATAACATTTTTATTGATACAAGTTGTTATTGAATGTTTCAGCTGACACTGAATTAAGGGAACCTGAAAATATGATTTCCATAGTAAATATTTATAATTGACGTCCGTTATGGGTGGATTATTGTTATAGGTAGATAAAATTCGATTGTTTTATATTTTTTTACTTTAAACAATACTGTTTAAAGCCATCTGGCCAGACTATATAAATGATTAGATTTAAGTTCAACTCGAAGGAATTTCTCGCTTTGATAAAACTAAGCACAGCGTTTAGTTCCGCAAAGTAATACGCAATGTCTCATATTCGGTAGAAAGCGGAATGCCGATTATCTTGACATAAGTTACTTTCTATATACCCCGCTATGCGGAATAAAAACGTAAAACTAAAAAATCATTACTGTTTTTTTGAGCAGGTGAAAGACCATCATAACCCAGTAAAACAGTATTAGACTGTAGATAGTTGTGAGTTCAATCCAATAGGAGGGGATGACTTTATTTTATAAGATCTTTGATTTTCGCTGTTTTTACATATGTAAAAAGATACTTTGAACACTTTTCAGCAGTCCGTGGTCATTGTTAGACCTGTGAGTAAAATTGTTTTATTCAAAAGAGTTTAAAGTTATTTTTGTTTCCCCATATTTGATAAGACAAAAAATAACGTTGAAATAAGCCACTCAATACATTTAATCACGAATTGGTAAGAAAAGTAGAGAACGGACCCTCTTGACTGATGTCATCCTTATGGCTCTCTCTAACCACTATACTATATGGTATTATAAACCGTAAGGTTGAAGCTATGAACAGGTAGGTTAAGATGTAAATATTATTTCTTATATACTTCCAATATGAATACCGAAAAGTCAATATAAACACGTTTATTTTCAAATTGATTTTTGTTTGTTAAGTATACATCTCTACATGTGACATTAAAAAAATAATTTCAATAAATATTTAAAACAAATAATTCAATTTGTTACAAGCAAAAAAAATGTAGAGTTTAGTTTGGTTTGTACCAAAATGTACGTAGAAATGTATTTTATAAACAAAAATGCTAATATAATATAAAAGCTAATGGGGACGCAATTTAAAATAGCAGTATATTATACATGAAAATGTTTAGAATAAAAGCATGTCTCAGGGTTGGCAAGCCTGATCATTATCTTTTGATGCTCTACACATGATCCAGTTAGTGTCTTTATGTTTTTACGTATTTTTTATTTGTTGAACTAAAAAATGTTTTGTTATATAATATTAAAAGAACTATGGTTTTCGTGTTATTTAAACATTTTAAAATTAATTAATTTAAAAGAATTATTTTTGAAAATATCAGTCCATAAAAGCTTTTATTCCGCATAGCAGGGTAGACAGAAAGTACCTAGTGTCAACACACTCCGTACTTCGTTTATCACCGAATTCGAGACATTGCGTGTTGAGTGATGGAATTGAACGCCACTCTTTGTCTTTTACCAGAGCGAAGAAGTGAAAATAATTTAAATATAATTGCTCCCCTAAGTGGGGATCGAACCCACAACCGGTCGCGTTTACAGTCAGACGCTGTCACACTACACCACGACCGGCCTCAAATAAACAAATAGACTGTATATTGACCAAGGATTAATTTTTCGTCTATTTAAAATGCTACAATATACGTGTTTTTTTCTAATGGTAACACTTTCTTAAAGACATCTTAGTAACTTCTCAAATTCTTACAACAACTTAACAAATTTAAATTTATTATTGTTAAATTTGGTGTAATTTATGAAAAAAAAAATGTGTAATATACATTTATACTGATATACTCGTAATATAATATAGGGCCGGTCGTGGCGCAGTGTAACAGCGTCTAACTATAAGAGTTGTGGGTTCGATTCCCACTCGTGAGAGTGATTTAAACTGTTTTCATTTTCTTGCTCTGGTAAGGCAAAGTGTGGCGTTGAGTTCTGTCACTCTAGGCATGAGACACTTTCTATCTGCCCTATTGTACGGGATAAAAAAAAATTATATTTAGAACTTAAAGTGTATGTAAGACTGTTAAGGTTCTTATTTGTTAGCTGTCGAGCTTTCATTGCGCAGGGAACAAACTATCATTTTGATAATTAATTGATAATTTTGTATTCTCTTTCTCTGTATATTTCTCTATATATTCGCACTGCTCTACTTTCTCCTTCCTTTAATTGTACGCGATTAGTTTGTTTAACCCCTTCCACCCGCATTATGCGTTAATAGAACGTACTTTAGGACACGTCATTTATCGTTATATTATGACCAAAGTAAACAAAATAATAACAAATTATATTCTATATTCTATTCTGATGTATAACCTACATTATTGTAAAGTTTCATCTCAATCTGTTCAGTTGTATTTGCGATTCTTTTCTTTGAAATTTGATTTCATTTCTCATTGACAAAGCGCGGCGTTGAGTTTCGCCACTCAACACAATTGTGACTAGATATTCGCGAATGTGCTAGCTATTAATGATATTGATTAATTATTTTATTAACACACGAGTGTAAATAAGACAAAGATAAAACATAAGTTGCTTGAAAAATTAGATAAGTGTACTTGAATAAATTATTTTTAGGAAAAAAAATAACGTTTATAAAAAAATCACTTTCTCCAAAACGATTCCATTCAATAAATAAACAGTCACCACTTGACGTAAAAGTGACTCTAGAGCAAGTGGATTCAAAAGTGGTATAGGAAATATATTTTCTATTTTTATTGAATATAAAAATTTTAAGTTGAAAGTTTCCTACATATGGAATTGAATATCTTTATACGAATTACATAAAAAAATGCTATACGAAGGCACTCGCTATATTGACATCGTTAATGATGTCAGTAGCGCTCACAAAAGAAGCTAAAATATAGATAAATACAAAAAAACAAGCAGCTTTGCGCTTTGTCCCATATAGCAGGGTAGAGAGAGGCAACCTAGTGTCAAGACACTACGTTGACTGCTTATTAGTTATATAAGTAGTAAAAAATATTTTCATTTCTCAGCACTGGTAAGCCAAACTGCGGCGTTGTGTTCCACTCAGCACATAATGTCTCTATTATAGGCGAAAAACAGTCAAGGGAGTTTTTTGACATTAGGTTGTTTCTGACTACCTTGCTCACGGTGTTTTTTTGTTTATAAACATTTGAACGAAGCTGTATTCGAACCCGCGACTCGTGGATATCCTATAACTGTTCTAGCCATTCAAGCTATAAGTGTTTTCTTGTCATCATAATATATTTGTTGTTAACCTCTCCGTGGGAATTTTGGCAATTTCCGTTATTAAAAAAAATATTTTTATGCAAAAGAAAATGCTATTTCTGAAATATTTTAATTATTTAAATAAAATTTCGTAAAATAATCTTTTCATAGTAAAATTGTGAGAAATGTTTTTAAAATATATAAATAAATAAAAATATTGTAACACGCAGCCGACGTGGGAGATCGTTCGTGAATAAATTTGATTGGCGCAACCAATTTGATTCTCACTGATAAGACAAAGCGCGGCGTTGAGTTCCGCCACTTATCACGCAATATCTCAAATTAAGTCGGAAAGCGCAGAACGGAGAGTCGTGACACTAAGTTCTGTCTGATTAACCTTAAATGTGGAGTAAGCTGTGCAGTTTGTTAACAAAAAATAATATTATTGACTTAGGAAGATAACTCTTCTACGGTGTAAAACGCTGTAAAGAACTTTGTGAAACTTGTGCAGTTCGGAAAACTTATAAGAATTTTCTATTGAAACTGTGTAGGTAAATATTGCGCCATGGTGGTACAGTGACGAATTTTATGGCACTCATTAGTAATGGGATCTAGTCCCATTTGATAAAAATTTACAGGTGTAATATATAGCAGGGTAGACAGAAAGTTCCCAGTGTCAAGACACTCCGTACTTAACTTTCCAATGAATTTGAGACATTACTTGTTGAGTGGTGGAACTCAACGCCGCACTATGTCATTGCCAGAGCGAGGATGTGAAAATAATTTACATATGTGGGAGTGATTACTCCCCCCAATGGGGAACGACCCACCCACAACCGATCTCGTTTACAGTCAAACGCCGTTCTACTGCGCCACGAACCGGCCTATATAAATATATACAAGCACGACGTTCAGTTCCGCTACTCAACACGCAATGTCTCTAATCCAATGGAAACCGGAGTGCGGAATGTCTTGACACTAGGTACTTCCTGTTTACCCTGCTATATGGGATAAATACTTTTAAATATTTTTAATTCAAAAGTAACTGAACCAACACTTACACATCTAACAAACAACCTAACCACTGAGCCCCACCTCTCAATAATCCACAGTAATCTACGTTTCGAACTCAAGTAAATTATATTTAGAAATACTTGAAATCAAAGACAAAGTTAACTGGATTCCATTCACGAAGTTGCGTTGCGATAATGCCTGCTTAAATATCTAATGCTAACATTCCAAGACTATTTGCCTTAATGGTTTGATAATAACTAAACTTAGTAACGACTTGCTATAATTACGTGAATTCATTTTATATAGATTTCAAGATTATATTATATATATAATGAAAAAATAGACGTGGGATTCGAACCCGCGTCTTTTGAAATTTTGCTTAATTGCGTTCTGAGCTACATATGTATATGTTGTTATAATGAACACTGTCATTGGAATTCTTTTACGATTGTAAGGTCTTCAATTCTCGAGATTTATACAAATTTTTATATTTAAAATGGTCCGTGGTCTGACTACTTGTGAACACGGACTGTACAGTGAAATAGTTCGTGAATATTAAAATATTAATATTTAAAATTCTTCTACGATTTTTTCAATTATTTGGTAAGCAATATAAAATATATTATAGTAATATTTTAAAGTGATATAAAAATAATTTTCCAGTAGAAGATATTTGGAAATTTGTGTTTTTTTTCAATAAATCGATTTTATAGATTGCATTGTTCATTGCATTTAATTTATAATTAAAGAACATATTTCCGTGCGGCGTTGAGTTCCAAAACAACACGCAATGTCTCAAATTCAGTGGAAAGCGTAGTACGAACTGTCTAGACACTAGATACTGTCTACCCTGCTAGGCGGGATAAAAGCGTGTAGCTAAAAAGAAAAAATATCCTTATCTGCATCTAATGTCATACAGCGTTATGTTCCGCAAATCAACACACAATATCACTAAAAAGCCGTTCAATTCTAACTACAGAATTTCTTCAGTAACATCGTTACATACAATGATATAATACACATGATAAATGATGGTATCCCGAGGAGCGCTCAATTCTGGTACCTCATAATCGCTTACCCCTAAATGTTATAATGTTGCCACATATTTTATTTATGTTGCAATCGATTACGCTTAACTCTACTTATAGGCTTCTTTATATAGGACTTTTTTGGTTAAGGCTTCTTTATATAAGGTTTTTTTTGGTTAAAGCTTCTTTATATAAGGTTTTTTTGGTTACGGCTTCTTTATATAAGGTTTTTTTTGGTTAAGGCTTCTTTATATAAGGTTTTTTTTGGTTAAGGCTTCTTTATATAAGGTTTTTTTTTGGTTACGGCTTCTTTATATAAGGTTTTTTTTTGGTTACGGCTTCTTTATATAAGGTTTTTTTTTGGTTACGGCTTCTTTATATAAGGTTTTTTTTTTGGTTACGGCTTCTTTATATAAGGTTTTTTTGGTTACGGCTTCTTTATATAAGGTTTTTTTTGGTTACGGCTTCTTTATATAAGGTTTTTTTTGGTTAAGGCTTCTTTATATAAGGTTTTTTTGGTTAAGGCTTCTTTATATAAAGTTATTTTTATTTTCATCAATTTAGATATATTACTTTTTTAATTATAGGTTATATAAGTATAAGGTTTTCGAACTTTAGAACACAATAGGTAGCAGTTTGATCAAAGTCGGGGAAATGATTATATTTAAAAAAAATAATTTCTTCCACTCTGGTTAGATTAAACGCGGCGTTGAATTCGCCACTCAACACGCAATGTCTTGATTTTGGACGGAAAGCTGTCAACGGAGAGTCTTGACACGTCGTTGTTATATTTAACAATCACACATAAAAAAAAACTTCAATAGAAAAAAAATTAAGGCAGTTAATATTTTATATGAAACTATTTTAAAGGGAACAATATATTATATAATAAATATTCGCAATATTTCGGTATACGAATGTACACCACGAAAATCCGACGCATCGAACTCGGTTAGTTTGAGTTAGAATTTAGACTAGAATCACCTTGTGTATAGTAAAATACTTTCTTACTATAGAACCATGGTGGCTACTCAAATTTGAATAGTAAAATAATTCATATCTAATAATCACCGGTAGTGCTTTGTGGGACAGTGTCTGATTGAAAACGTTATCGGTTGTGGATTCAATTCCCACTCGAATGAAGATAATATATAAATTATTTTTTTTCTCGTTCTGGTTAGACAAAGTGCAGCGTTAAGTTAGACTACTCAACATGAATTAGTCGGAATTTGGCGGAAAGCGAAGTACGAAGTGTCTTAACACTTAGTGTCTTAGGTACTACCTGTCTACCTTGCTATACGGGATAAGAGCGTGAAGCTAAAACATCTATTAAAATTGCTTTGAAAACGAAAATAAAACGAACATACTTCAAATGATTTGTTTGCCTTCTCAGCTTGGTAAAGTAAATCTTAAGTATAAGTAAATATAAGTACACGAATATAAAGTTAGTTTTTCATGGTATAATATAATATAATATAATCTTTATTATTGTATATAGTTGATACCCTATTGATCTTTATTTTATTAGCTATTTGCAAGAAAATGTACCGTCAAACGACCCAGTCTTTCCAGAAAGTGGCTGGCACAAACAGATACATACATACAGGCAAAAATACATAGTATATGTATAAAGTAGATGATAGTAGGATGATTTTAGAAAGAATTTGATCACATAAAGCTAGAAGTATGAAGAAATAGAGGCAGATGGATAGGCCTATACATATATATATATATATATATATATATATATATATATATATATATATATATATATATATATATATATATATATATATATATATATATATATATATATATATATATATATATATATATATATGTCTGCAAATAACACGCCTCAATAGCGTACATTTTTTGCTTTTTATTATATAAATTTGTCACGAGAATAACGTTCGTTTCTTTCTGTGTTGGATAGATTTATATCCGGGCAGTGCCATCTGGCTGTCTTCGATATATACAACAAGTATTATTTGTTATCTAGAGTGCTGTAAAACATATCGTAACTTTAAACTTTATTTTGATATTTGAAGTTACTTTAGTTTCGATTCTTATGAGGTTACAGTAGAATTTTCAATTATTTTCAGTTGAATTGAAAAAAAATAGAGATTATCGTCATCTCATCATAATGTAAACGCGAATAGTTTTGGGTTCAATTCCCACTTGTGGTAATTATTTTATTTATGTTATTTTCATTTCTCGTCTATGCTAAAACAAAGCGTTTTTTTGTGGAGAGCAGCAAGTGTCTTGATAATAGACTGATCATTATATAAGAGTGAGTAAGTCTGTGTATATAACGCTTTAAAATATATAACATATGATTATTCCAATTTTTCTTTGCACCCTGTATATTAATAAGTAGATAGAAAGATCTCATTCTAAAATTTTGTAGAATAAACATGTATTGTTAAGAGGATATAAAAAGCAAGTAGCTTACAGATACCAGGATGGGTTTAGAGAGCATAATGTCAAAACACTAGTCCTGATGGCGAAACTCAACGCCGCGTATTATCTAACTTAAAGAAGTGAAGGAAATGAAATAATTTATATATAAAAATATCAGTGAGGGTATAATTTCAAGTTAGATGAAATTTTTGCACCCAGTAAGTTAAAAGTTTCGTTCATTACCGGTTAGTATCATGTATAGTAAAATATACATACATTGGGTTAAATTTTTACACATTTTATATGAAACTATTTTAAACGGATTAATCGCGCGTATTTTGGTATTTAATACAAAATTTAATGCATTACAGATAGAGTCCGTAACTTTTTTTATTATTATTTATTATTCCTTTACATATAATTATAATTAGCTACTTAGAACTAAAGATCCATATTTGAATTTAAGCGAATTCTTGACACATTTATATAAATTATATTTCATATGGAAAAACTATATATATTTTAAAATAATGAATATTTAATCTGAGTTTAGGTGTGTGGGGATTTGGTGGGAAAAGAGCATGGCCGCTATGGTGGAGGACGTGACCGTCTGGTTCCTATCTTTTATGGCAATCTTTAAATTGTATTCCACTATACCTTTTGTCGTTGTCTTCATTGCATTCCGGATAAGCCTTCTGACCACGTCATCTTCACCATCACTGTACCAGGTGCAGCTGTTCGTCTGACGTTAAATTGCGACTACAGCTTGGAAAACGCTACCATGCAGCTGCAATTTTACTGATTTACAGTTTACTACAACAACGGTAGCGCTGGTCAGACCCTGGGCCTCATGGGTCCTTGGCTGGTCAAAGATTACTTCTCCTCTTGAGTAAAAGTAACATAGAGGTGGTGTCTTCATATTTTTTAAGGAAAAGGAGGGCATTACTTTTGTCGAAGAGTACATACTGGGGTATATCTCTTGCATGGAGTAGGTGATTTCCATGGGATTTCTATAAGTTCACAATTGATTCTGCGTGATGGTGTGAATACCTGGTGGTATGCGGTAGAACATTTATTTCGAAGAGGCTATCTCGGTTTATATAGGGCAGCTGATTGACATCCCTGATCAACACTATTTCCTCTGCTCCGCAGACACTGCCTATCATCACTATCGCTCCAAAGTGGTTTATCAGGGCCCCATCTTCTATCAGTCGGCTACGTCTTTCTCATTCTTTTTTTTGCCCCGTTTGATTTTCGACAACTTCTCTCGAACTTCATTTGCTGTTTATGTTGTACTTGAGATTATTATGTCTCGATCTAAATTAAATTGTTCAAATATCCTAATTGGCTTATCACTTCCAGGAACACCATGGCGCCATTGTATCCTAGACACCTCTTGCATATATGGCAGTGTGTAATCATGAGCACAGTCAAAGCATGTAGCTTTTTCGAGCATTTTATCCTCCAACATTATCTTCATACATTTGGCAATAACCACATTAAAAAATTTTGGAAACCTGACGTTTCAAACAATTTTCCGTAGTCTGTGATCACAGATAGACAAAATAACAAATACAACTTCAGTCTATACCGAAATATACGCGATTAGTCCGTTTAAAATTGCATTCAATTACATTAATATAATTAATGTAATAATAATCAATCAACTAATAACTTCCCATATCCATTTAAAATTTACGATCCCAAAACATTGTCATTATTTAACGACTGCCAATAAAGCTCTACGAAGTTCGCGAACTAATATTATATTCAGATTAACGTCCTTCGTGACGACGAAATATGACTTTCGGCTTATTGATTAAGCATTTTTAAGCTCGATTTTTATTCCTTCTAGAAATCGCGATCGGCTCAACGAAAAAAAAAACCCGCCAAAGCGTATAGCATAAATTTACATGACAAACACCGCCGCACCGGAGGACATTACTTTTTTTAAGAAAAATATGACAACCGACCTCCCTCGTCGGAGTTCCAGCTCTATTTCCATAAATAATAAATAACAGACGAGGACGGAGCAAAAAGTATTCGCCGATATTTATTCTGATCGCGAATTTTCATCCACTTACCGAGTTTTATCGATAGAACTTGCGGTACTTTTTTTCAGCAATATAATTTTATTGTGATGTTGCCGGAATCGATTATTTTCGCCGTATTCGATACGCTTTGTTAGTGATGTCTTCCTTTATGTTAAACAGCGGCAATTATTTTTTATAATATTTTTTGTTTTTAGATTGTTATTTTTGCGTTTAAGTTTAGGGGCTGGTCGTGGTGCAGTGGGATAGCGTCTAACGCGATCAGATGTGAGTTCGATACCCAATTGGGTTGAATGATTACTGTTAAATTATTTACCCCGCTATTCAACTCAATTTCCCATCGAGACACCACATTTTCAATAGCTGAATTTAACGCCGTAATTTATCTTACCAGAGTAAAGAAATAGAAACGCGATCGGCTATGTCTATGTATGAATCATTATATTTTAATTATTTTCATGTTCTCGCTCTGATAATAAGAGCTCGAATTTCGTCACTCAACGCACAATGTCTTGAATTTTGCAGAAAATGTATTACGGAGTGTCTGGACACTAGGTACTTCCTGTCTACTCTGGTATTTAGAATAAAAACATGTATCTACAAAAAAATATACCATAAAACATTTCCCTTACAAATACGTTCAAATAATACTATTCAAAAGCTTAAATGTTAAGAAAAGCAAACATAAATAAATAAAAAAAACACCCTGTTGTATACTCAATTGATTGTTAACGTAGAAAATTCATTAACACCTTTTTATTCCAGTAATGCATACATTATGTAAAATACTTAGTTTACGTGTGCTTAAGTTGAAACTGCTGAATATTTAAACCCGTTCAAAGCTTTGATATACGAAAGTGGTATGAAATAGATTATTATCGAATTATATATGTATATAATATAAACATTATATTTATGTTAGATCATGTTTCATATTATAAAGGGTGTCCCAAAATTAACGCAAGATTTGAATTAAATAGAAAATGCCATTTTTAGTCTTTTAATATTTATTAAAAGACTAAAAATGGCATTTTCTATTTAATTCAAATCTTGCGTTAATTTTGGGACACCCTTTATTATATTTTTTTATAAACATAGGTAAGATATGCGGCGCAATGGGACAGCGATCGGTGGTGAGTTCAATTTGTGCTCGGGGGATTATGTGTGTGTGCGGCGGCGGTACTTTCTGTCTACCCTGCTATGCGGGATAAAAGCGTGAAGCTAAAAAAAATTTGAACGAGCATGATGTATTTGATTGATTAATGAAGTAACTTACCTGAAAAAAAACCTTTTACTTTCATTTCAACAAAAAATAGTACGGATTTAAAGACAACCTAGTGTCAAGATACTGTTGTCAGCTTTCCACCCAAAATCAAGACATTGTGGGTTGAATGGCGGAACTCAACACCGGGTTACTATTACCAGATTGAGAATCAAGCCCACAACCATCGTTTTTACAGTTAAATATATATAAAAATATATAAAACAATATACCAGTTAAGAACGTGGTGAAGTGGTAATTGTAATATTAAAGCTAAGCGTTTCTCATTCTCATTACACAATAATAAAAAAAAGTGTGTCAAGCGGCAAAAGTACAGTTGAAAGCGCTGTAGGCGAGCTTTCTGGTCCGAGTGTACCGAGCTTTTTTTATATTCTAATTGCTTGACACGTCAATGATTTTGTTCTTTTTTTTTGTACAAATTTAGGTATAAATCCTTTATTTCTTAGAATAATACAGTTATTTTTGTTCCTAAAATCTATTTTATAATGATCAAAACTATTAAAATTATTTACTACTAACTATTAAAAATATATACTAGAGGCCGGTCGTGGCGCAGTGTGATAGCGTCCGACTGTAAACGCGATCAGTTGTGGGTTTGATCTCAACTCGGGGGAGTGATTATATTTAAATTATTTTCACTTCCTCGCTCTGGTAAAGACAAAGTGCTGCGTTGAGTTCCACCACCCAACACTCAATATCTCGAATTCGGTGGAAAGCGAAGTACGGAGTGTCTTAACACTAGGTACTTTCTGTCTAAAAAAAATAATAAAAATATTATTTAATTAAAATCTATTTTATTAAGTTTTCAACATAAATAGATTAACTTTAATATTAAAAAAATAAAATAATCTAGAATCTAGTATTTAAACACACTTATCCATCCGATTTGAAACCATATATGCTTAGTGGCGGAAGTTATGGCTGAGTTTGAAGCTATTGGAGCAAGGAGTTTCTATTTAAATATAATTCCTTCGAACGGGCATCGAACTCACAGTCATAACGGTGACAGTCAAACATTTGAAATACACCTCGTAAAATGTATGTTATATAAAAAAATTAATGAAATAAGATCACGTGACATTTGAAAAAAGCACCCCATCCTTTAAGAATTAAATACTAAAAATGCCTTAATTATATATTTCTATGAGCAATTATTAAATACTTATTAAACTTGATACTGCCCACAAGTATCATTAAATTTGTATTGTCAAGTTATAAAACGTCTTCGAGTCAGCATTATTAGCTGAATCATTTCTCTTGCCACTTGTATTTTTTATAAGATGACGAAAAGCACTCGTACAATATATATAATATTTATTTGTGTTTATATTTTTTTCAGCTTTATACTTAATCCCGCATAGCAGATTGTCGACAATCCAGTATCTAGACACTCCGTTGACTGGTTTCCGTCTCGAAATCCAGACATTGCGTGTAGAGTGGCGAAGTCAACGCCGCGTTTTGTCTTACAAGAGCAAATAAACAAAAATAAACCTCAATTATCTTTTTTAGCTTCACGCTTTTATCCTGCATATCAGGGTAGACAGAAAGTACCTAGTGTTAAGACACTCCGCACTTTGCTTTACACCGAATTAGAGATATTGCATGTTAAATGGTGGAACTCAACGCCGCACTTTATCTTCTTGCCAGAACGAAGAAGTGAAAATAATTTTAATATAATCACTCCCCCGAGTGAGGATCGAACCCCACCGATCGCGTTTACAGACAGACGCTGTCCCACTGCGCCACGACCGGCGGTGTTTATTTATTATATATAATATTAAAACCTTAATATATTTTAACATTACATAAAATAAATAAATACACACACACACAAGATTTCTAAAACTCATTTCAACTTTTAAAATTAAAAAGTAACAACTCATTTGCTGAAAAAGAGAAACTACTAACAGCGTTCCGAACTCTAGAGCTTTTTATTTGAGGGAGCTTGTAAAGCCTGTTTGAAAAAACTGTTTATTTATTATTTTTTTTTTTGAATTTCAGTTAACGCTTTAACTGTACATTGTTTCAATTTTAAACGGTCATGAGAGGTGTTTGCTTGCTTTACTTTTAGGACCTATTTTACTCAAATTTTTTCGTCAATTTTTATATCAGCTGATATTTCTACTGGTAACTCAGTCTGGGCGTACATAGTAACCGCTTTATATTATCAGAACAGAGAAATGAAAACAATTAAAAGTTTAATATATCACGTGGGAGGAAATGACTGTCACCCGCAAGCAATCACGATTACAGTCAGATAAAGTTCCACTGCGTTACATTGGCCTATATTTTTGGTAATTATACGCAATATTTTACCAAACGCTTAATCTCCATGTTGTTATTATCATTGCTTTGAAAATATAGGGAACGTAAGTGATTATTAGAACTAATGTAAAGTAACAGTGGGGCAAAGTCTCACTTTAAGCGCGATCGTTTGTAGGTTCGATTCCCACTCGTGGGAATGATTACATTCATATTATATTCATTTTACTCGCTCTGGTAAGGCAAAGCGTGGCGTTGAGTAAGGAGTGTCTAGGTTTTTACTGTCTCCGGATTAAAACGTGAATCTAAAAAAAATAAAACATAAGTAAAGTTTTTTTTTTAATTTACTGTCATATTTCCGCTCTTTTTAGACACAGTGCGGCTTTGAGCTCTCCATTCAACATATAATGTATCTAAAGCAGTCAACGTGTCTTGACTAGATTGTATCTGATTACAACATATGAATAGATCTGAAGCAGATTTTAAAGATAATATGTTCAAGTTTTAGAAAATAAAATCAAATTATTTGTACGTACTATAAATGATTTTATCCAATACAAAAAAATGTTCATTAATACTATAAATGGCAATGCAGACAGAGATCACCTAGTGTCTTCCAAATTCCAAGGAATTCTAGATATTGAGCGCGTAGTGGCGGAATTCAACGCCACATTCTAGCTTACCATAATAAAAAATCAAAGAAAACGCAATGATAATAATTTAAATATTGATAATAATTTAAATATTCCTTCGAGTAGGGATCGAACTCACAACCATCTTAAAGTTTACTTCCACTTCGCTACTCCATTTTTTTCACATACGATACGTTCAAAACCAATTATATGCTAAATTAGAATCCAAATGTAATAATCAAACTAATTCGTATTTATTCTGCCATCAAAGTAGCAACTGACCAAATTACATGTTCTACGAAAATTAATTATATAGAGGCCGTTCGTGGCGCAGTGGGACAGCGTCTGACTGTAAACACGATCGGTTGTGGGTGCGATCTCCACTGTGGGGAGTGATTATATTTAAATTATTTTCACTTCCTCGCTCTGGTAAAGACAAAGAGCGGTGTTGAGTTCCACCACTCAACACGCAATGTCTCGAATTCGGTGGTAAACGAAGTTCGGAGCTTATCACTAGATACTTTCTGTCTACCGTGCAATGCAGGATTAAAAGCGTGAACATATAAAAATAAATTACATTATGCCAATGTTGTATTGTTGTAAATAATTGATAAAAAGCTTTGTGGAAATGACTCGGTTAACCTAATTTTGTTCTTACCTACTGTTGTATTCCTATTATGATTAAAAGTTTTTTTTGGAACTACCCTTATCTTCTATAATAGATACCGTTTTATTTTTTTAAACACCTTCATATAAAACTAACGTTTTATACTTATTTTATTTACTCGATTTTTTTCCTCGTCCTAGTTAGACAAAGTGCGGCGTTAAGTTTCGCTACTCAATATGCAATATTTCAAATTCAGTGGAAAGCGGAGTACAGAGTGTCTTGATGTTCCAATACCTTGCTATAAGGGATAAAAACTGAACATAACAGTTATGACCGGATTAATTGCATGTGTTTTGGATCTTAGAAAATACAGTAGACCCGTGATCTAAGGTACAGTTAATATTAAATATAATTATTATGGTTATTAATAGAACTATTCTAATCGCTATATTTCCCATTATATATTAAAAAATACCAGTTTATTCTAAATACTTCATTTAAATTTCATAAAAGCGAAAAACCTAAGACATCCCACCACCCACCTCCCACCACTGAACGCCAACATTAAGTTAAGAAAAATAACCACACAATAAACACAAAACAGAAATACAGTCGTATGTTGTATTCGCGAGCCTTCGAAGAAACAGTTCACTTGTGTCCTTTGACATTTATAAATGACTCGTTGTATGCCACTTGAAAGTCGGAACTGAAACAATACTGGCCACTCGTCCACTTTGGAACGTGAAAAACCGTAGGTGATGAATAATACTACACTGTACTGCAGTATATATATATATATATATATATATATATATATATATATATATATATGTATATATATGTGTGTGTGCGTGTATATGTGTATTGTATATATGATTATATCTTACTTACCCGTTACGGTAAGACAAAGTATGGTTCAGTTCCACTACTCAACACAACGTAATGTTTCGAATTGGGTGGAAAGCGAAGTACGGAGTGTTTTGACTCTATATAATTTCTGTCTACCCTGCTATGCGGGATAAAAGTATGAAAACGTCCATAAACTACAGAAAGATTAGAATGGAGAACAGTTCCAACTGTTAAGACACTTCTTAACAGTTGGATTTTACCGGAAATGAAGCTGAAAAATTTAACTTCTGACTTATTCTTACTTCAATTTATTTTCCGAAATAAATTTATAACATTTTTTTGGAAATTATTTCTGAATTGACAGTGAAATCAATTATATTGAGTGGAGTCAGCTTAAGAGAATTCTCTTTTGATCGCCATATGCAGCTATATAAGTAAAAATATACGTCAGTATATTTTCATTTAAACACATTATAAAGTCCAAACTAAGTGAGTGTGTTTTGTCCATCCACACATTAAAAACGAAATAACAAAGATATTTACAATTTTTAAAGTGTTATTCCACACTTAAGATTAGAAAACATCTTTGAAAAAACGTATAAAAATTTTGAACGCAGCGGGATTCGAACCCGCGCCTCTTGGATACCGTCCAAGCCCTCTGACCGCTAAGCCATGCGATCTACTACAACAAAATTTTTATACGTTTTTTCAAAGATGTTTTCTAATCCTAAATGTGGAATAACACTTTAAAAATTGTAAATATTAAAATAAAATAGCAATTTCAATAATTTCTCAATAATCTTTAAGTAGTAGAAATTTGAAAAAATCTCTCTACAGAGATGCTTAAAGCATAAATAAGTTGTATAAGAATTTCGACGCAGCTGGTAGTAGAACGCATGGTTTAGCGGTCAGAGCGCTTGGACAGTATCCAAGAGGCGCGGGTTCGAATCCCGCTGCGTTCAAAATTTTTATACGTGTTTTCAAAGATGTTTTCTAACACATAAGATATTTTACGTAAATATTCCTTTAAATGTCAAGAAAACATTATAAATATAGTGAAATAATCACCAACGAACAATTTGAAGACTAGCGCTCTACAAAACCAAATCGTTCATCCAATTCATTTAAAGCAACATACATTTTAAAACGCAAATCATATAACTTAATGGTTTTCTTTCGTTTACAGTAAACGTTGTTATTACTATTGCATCGAAACGTTTTTAACATGCCTCTAACATGGTAGAGCAAGGTAAGGTAAGGCCGGTAGTAGCTAATTTTTGCGGTACTATAAATTCTAATGGAGCATGCAAGTCGTTATGATGGAGTTTTTTTCGAATAAATCGCCGCCTGATGGATTGGTAGCACGTACAGAATTTAAATTTTATTGATATAATACAGTACCAGGCCGTAGTGGCGCAGCGGTGCAGCGTCAGTCAAACGTTCACACGCGACTTGTTGTAGATTCGAATGCTACTCAAGAAAATGCTTTTATTTTTATCTACATAGAACACTCAACATTTCGAATTTGGATATGGCAATTTAGAATTTATTATTTTTTTATTTGTATTATACTGGTATATTTTTTTGATACATCTGTGTTTTTCCTTTTTAATTGTTCAAATGTTTTTGAAAATTTACCCAAGGCAATTGTATTCAAATAAAAAATTAAAATTTTGTTCTGAACATTATTTTCAATGTTTCTATTTTAACGTTTCTGAATTGGTGTTGTCGGCCATATCCTTGTTCAGTCCCCGTCAACTTAGTTATTGCTACTGTATCTCTGTTAGAGATAGCCGTTCTTAAATTGTATTCAATTACATCGTTTCTGGTAGAGTCATTGGCCCGTATGAATCTGCCAATTGCATTTTCTGCGACATCAGTGTGGTACTTGCAGTCGACAGTGAGCCTTGTGATTGTGATCACAGCATGTGATATGCTATCATTTAACGCATTCTTGTGAATCTTAGCCAATGTGCCAGTGGCCAGTGGCCAGTACTTCACTTTCCATCGAATTCGAGACATTGCGTGTTGAGAGGTGGAACTCAACGCCGCTCTTTGTATTTACCAAAGCGAGGAAGTGAAAATAATTGAAATATAATAACTCCCTCGAGTGGAGATCGAACCTTCCACCGATCACCTTTACAATCAGATGCTGTCACACTGCGCCACGACCGCCCTCCATGAATTAATATGTAAAATTCAATATTTAAAATAAACATGAAATGGATAAATAAACACTAAAAATCATACACACTTATATACATGATACATATAATTAGATTTTTACAAATGTTATTCGACGAAAACAGCTGTACAAACCGAACGGCACGCAAAGCAATGGCATGTTGATACAACCCAACGAAGGTAGCTATGGGATGTTTTAGGGCGGTAAAAATGTACCTTGCAAAATGAGGTTTTAGTGTTAAATATACATGTGAAAGGATAATATATGTTTTTTTTATTTGCTAGTTCTTAATCCAGAATTGCACAGAAGGTACAAAAAAAGTTAAGACAACTTTTGCTTTTTTAATATAATCTATCGACGTTATAGTAACGTAGTTATATTTTTGTCTAGAATAATTATTCCAAAATATTCTGTATTTATTACTATTCCATAGTTTTCATACTAATATTATATTATATATAATGCGTAAATAACTCTGTCTGTCTGTTTGTGATATGAATAAAGCCATACCACTGAGCTTATTTTGATGAAATTTCATAAGGTGATGAGGGTTTTAGGACGAGCATAGATCCCTTGTTTCCCCTATTTATTGTTCGTGTTTTCATTAATATTTTTATTATTTTATATTGTTAATGTGAATTAATTAATTGATACCATAGCGTTTGACGCTCTGTCCTTTCTAAATACAGATAAATCGTGAAGAATTTTTTTTTTGTTTGAATTTTTTTATTTTTTATATTTTGAAAAAAAAAATTTTTATGGATATATATCGGAAGTACAGTCTGGTTAGATAACATAAATTATTGTAATGCGTCACTAAGAAACAGAGCTCTTTATATCTCTATTACAAAAAAATATAAAAAACGGACATAAAAAAACCATCATTTGGAAATTAAATTTAATATTTCTTTTGAAAAATTTAAAGAAAAACTCATACATCAATTTCTATTCATCGTTTTACGTTTTAATATATTAAAAAAAAACGTTTTTAATTTCTTCGACCAAATCTAGACAAAACTCTACAATATCTTTCTCTACCAACAAATACAATGAATTATGTAAGTACTAGTATATATAAAAATCACTACATTGATACACAAAGGCAACTAAGTCAATCCTCATTCATGGGATGCACGAGGGATTCGTATTACAACGCTGAGATTTTTATGATATTGCTCCGGGTATAGCAGGAATAATAAAAGACCCGGGTTCTTAGTCTTTATTTTATATATAAATGAATGTGTTAAAGCATATGATCAGGCTGGTCGTGGTGCAGTGTGACAACGTCTAACTGTAAACGCGATCGGTGGTGGGTTCGATTCTCACTCGGGAGAATGATTATATTCAAATTATTCTCGCTCTGGTAAAACAAAGTGCGGCGTTGAGTTCCGCTACTCAACACACAATGTTTTGAATTTGGCAGAAAGCGAAATACGGATTGTCTTCATACTAGGTACTATTCTATCTACCCCAATATGCGAGATAAAAAGCGTGAAGCTAAAAAAAAACATATGATATTATACATATTAATATTTTAATTAAGTGGCTTTCAGTGAGAAAGAAATTAGTGTTTAGACTATATACTGTGTAATAAGGTAGTCAAAGTGGTGAAAGATGTGAGATGTAATAAGTGGCGGAACTCAACGCCGTACTATGCCTTGATAGATCGAAGATATAAAAAAGAATTAAAATATAAATTATCCTTAAGTAGGAATCGAAAACGTACCCATTCGTGCTTACAGTCGTACAGTCTCTAGCGTTATTTTTAGCTCTGAAAATTTTTTAAGACTAATATATATGTAATTTGTAACATGGCAGGATTTGAACCCACACATCTTGGAAAACAAGCGCTCTTTCTTATTGAGTCATACGTTGTTATCGAACTACGTAGAGACTTGTTCGTTTACTTATTACAGTGGTTATACATTGCAACTAGAAGATAATGTTCATTAAAATTATAGCTTAGTTGTAGACTATCTTGCTACCCACAATGTAACATAGAAATAACAAAATTTTCTAACTAATAATAATTAATTATTAAACACACATACATATACATGAAATGCTTAGATCAAAAAAGATTTTTTTTAAGCTTTACGCTTTTATTCTGCATAGCAGGGTAGATAGGAAGTACCTAGTGTCAAGACAGTCTGCACTTTGCTTTCCACCGAATTCGTGTCATTGCGTGTTGAGTGGTGGAACTCAACGCCGTACTTTCTTTTATCAGAGCGAGAAAGTGAAAATAATTTAAATATAATCACTCCCCCGATTGCGGTACGAACCCACAACGTTCAGACGCTGTCACACTGCACAACAACCGGTTTCTTGAAAGATATATACGCTTATAGGTAGAAGAAATATCAAAGAAGCAAAACATCTACATTTTATAGAATCAAAAAAGCAATTGACACATTAACGTAATGCCTAAGGTAATCATAATATTCTTCTATCGAAGATAAAAACATCTCAGCGAAAACAAAACGTAATAACACCGTGGTAGATATAGACGGGACATTAGGGGCGGGAGGGAACCGGCGGCGTTATACTTAAAATAAAATATGAGTTTATTTTGTAAGTGAAAATATCACTAGATTATGATGAATAATTCATAAGGAGTCACTCTCGTTAAATACTTTGTGTTAAAGTAATATATATTACAACGTTTTGGAGTGTTTAGATTTTAGATAGGTTGTGATTTGTATTATATAAAGTACATAAAGGATGCCCAATCTGAGCTTACCTGGCAAATTTGAATACTTATGCAGTCTATTTCATAAAGAACGCATGTGATGATAAGAATAAAATTATCATCAAAATTACAGCGTTAAACTACGTCATTCAACAAGCAAAATTTCATAATAAAATACCGGCAAATTTAACTCATATGTACAATGTATGTAAGTCAACCAAATGACAAATTTTTATTCTTCACTCCAAAGAGTCAAGTACTAAAATTATCTTTCACAAAGTCTCCAATCTCGCCGTGTGGTTTGTTCCGGCGTTTTTTACGCGGTCCCGATAGCGGCTGAAATATGAGAGGGATTTGCGAGTGTAGTGGCTGTCAGTCATAAAAGTGGAAATGTGCCAGGTAAAATGTACGCAACTTAGCGCCAGCAAGCTTGGGAGCGTTGTGAACTTTGCATAAACGAATTTTCGTTTTTGTTACCTTTCTATACTTTGGTGCGAACAGTTGAAATTTAAGATAAAATTATTTTAGGCTCAGTTTTGAATAGCTTATTTGGATTTGATGTATGATTTTAGTAATTTTTAAAATAAATTATTTTAAATGGATTATATATTCAAAAAAAATATCGAATATATTTTATATATAAGTTTTATAAGCCCTTCTAACACTTAATACAATAAACATATTTAATTTTAATATCAACTGGCAGACGAATGCCACCTTAGTCTATCTGTCACCGAGGACTGTAAAGTGTTCGAAATGTAGGGATATCAAAAATGTATTTTCGAATACTAAATCATAAGCGATAAATCCGTTTGAGATAAATTAATTTAAAAAAGTATTTGAAAAGTAGATGATCTTTTACAACTTTTTTCTAATTATAATTGACATTTAATTATTATTTTTTAGCTTCACGCTTTTATCCCGCATAGCAGGGTAGACAGAAAGTACCTAGTATCAACACACTCCGTACTTCACTTTCTACTGAATTCGAGACATTGCGTGTTGAGTGGTGGAACTCAACACGCAATGTCTTTATCAGACTGTCTTTACCAGAGCGAGGAACTGAAAATAATTTAAATATAATCACTCCTCCGAGTGGGGATCGAACCCACAACCGACTGCATTTACAGTTTAAACAAAAAGATACTGGTAATAAGTCAACTTCTATCTAGAAATAATAAGTTATTTGGATTTACCAAGCTTATATTTTCAATATTCCCTAAAAAGAACTCTAGTCATATCTGTTTAAAACCACTCTGCTCACGATATAATCACAGAATGGAGAGCTTTTTATGATTCGCATTAAATATAAAAAAATACATAGTGTATCTAATAATTCCTTATTATATCAAACCACTAGTAAAACTAACAATCCATGGATAAGACATATACACTGATATATTTAATCATTATACTTATTTCATATATTTAATCATTATAATCATATATTTAATCATTATAATCATTCTACTTATCACAAAACACACGAAATGTTAAGAATTTCTTCTATAACTTGGTTATGTAACGTACTTCCCACTTCTCACAACTGGGGCATCGCGCTCGTGTAATAGCTGTCACTGAAAAACAGCCTCGTGAAATGTAAGCAACTTGGTGTCCACGGCCACAGCCTAAATAAGTAAATCGGCTATGTTAATTACGATATAAGCTAGTGTCGGTAAATGTAATTGGTTGTGAGCATGATTACCACTTAAAGAAATTAGAAAGTATATATTTAATTTTTTTTTATATCAATGTCGTGATTTTGGGCGAAAAACTGTCAACGGAGTGTCTTTACATTATGTTGTGTCTGATTACCTTAATATAAGGATGTAAGAAAAGGTTTTTTTTCTATACACTTTAATTAAAAGTCATTAAAGTGGCATGATAAGGCTGTATTTAAATGGAATTTACTTTGATTTTCAAACTCAACAAAAGAATATGTTTGAATTACGATATTTTAGTTTATGAGTGAGTCGAAAATAGCGGATGAAGTAATTTACCCCATAACCTACTTGCTTTCACGCGTATGCTCATAAAATACAAATAGAACAATTTTTATTTAACTCTATTTAAAATCTTATCTACGCCAAGCAATCAGAAAACATTAAAAACACGACCAGAGCGCTTGGATGGTTCTCAAGCGGCGCGGGTTTGAATCCCGCTGCCTTTAAATTTCTATACGTTTTTTTAAAAGTAAAATTTACTTTATGTTTATAATATTTAACTAATCGACTTGTCCATCTAAATTATCTGTATTGAGACGTATTATTTGAATTTGTGACCTTTCTAGTGTTTACTTAATATGCTGACATTAAATGCTGACATTTCATATTTTTCTATTATTATTTACAAACTTAAAATAATTAAATAAACTTATTTTATTCATAATTAGTTATTTTTTAATAGAAATTACTTAATTTTTTCTACGACCTATATTGACAATACCTCCACTTATATTTCTACTTACATATATATATATATATATATATATATATATATATATATATATATATATATATATATATATATATATATATATATATATATATATATATATATAAGCGTTATTCGTACAAAATTAAACATCATATATAATATATTCGGAGTCACGAATCCCGAATCACACATTAAAACGATACATTACATTAAATTTTAAAATATTATAGTGTTAAAGGATATTATATAATAAATTTTGCTATAGATTTAACACGATTACTCGAATTATTATCACGGAATATTAATAAATCGAGTGGAGGTCCAGCTGTGTCCATAACGTATGCACACTCACGCCACCGATAGTGTACTTTAAATGATTTTACAACTACCCTCGGCGACGAACGAATTACGACTTTATTACAACACCATAAAATACAACTTCATATTACCCCAAAAATGTCACTTTTAATATTTTTGAACGAATTTCAACCTTATTCCATTTGAAATAAGCAATTTTCATTGGCAAATGTAGTTTTGGTCGCTGATACTGCAATGCCGCAACGTCGAACGACAAGGCTTTCAATACTACAATTATCCGTTTATATTTGGCTTTGTTTAAAAGCTGTGAAGACATCTCGGAAGATATGGTATATCGTATAAATCTAATACGTCCTCAATGGAGGACCTTGTTCGGTGCTAACACATGTGTTGTTTACGGCGACAGAGATCAGTGGCTTATAGTAAGGTAATCTAGATCATATACGGATATAGGTATAGGTAAAATAATATGCTTTTTAAAAGTAAACTATTTATTAGGCTTTGATATGATGATATTTTTTGTTATTAAAATATTGGGAGTATACTAAGAAATCCCTGCTATATAAATTTATAATTTTAATATACTAAAATAACAGCCGAAAGGTAAACGTCTTAGAATAGTAATGTGCTGACAATGTTATACGAAATCTCACATATTTCGGCTCTAGGTGAAATTGTAGGGCGTGCTTCAATCAAACGAGGGGTCACTTCGGACCGTACCGTTTAATTATACCGGAGGAGCTGTGGCGGGGAACTACATGTGCGGTGAGTGGTATAAGTTGCTAGCTTCGAACCATTGTAAGACTGAGAGTGCTGATAATAACATACAAATACATACTAATATATACATTTCGTATTTGATAGATTTAGCGGAGAGTATACAGTGACGTTGACATCATGTTGAAATCAGATATATATATATATATATATATATATATATATATATATATATATATATATAGATATATATATTTCTACTGCCTTTATATATTCAACAGATTTACAACATTTAAAATTTTGTAAACATAGTCTAATAGTAATTTGGGCTGTCTAGAACGTAAGGTATAAATAGAATAGGAATAAAATTAAGAATTTTAATTTGCCTTTAACGTACGACAAAATCAAGAAAACCGTGGTTTAAAATAAAACAGCAATCAATAACATATCAAGTACAACCAAACTACTAAACTGAGTTTAACTAATAGACACTGTTAGATATCTAGTCTATGCTCAGTTAACGCATCGGGATAAGATTACACGACCAGAGGTTATCGGTTAAGTGATAGCCTCCGGTTACAATGGCCAAAATTACAGATTATTGTCACAGTTGACAGAAGTCTACTATGTAACCATGAGTTCTAGTTCTTCTCGGATATATTCTAATCCGATATTAGAATATATCTGGAAATAATTTAACTTAAATGAACATACATACTACAGTTGTATTAAAATATATATTTTTTTAATTAAGCTATTTTAAACCTATTATGCTTACAGGTAGGCATGTGACCACGGTCTACTGTAAAATGTTCGAAACGTCAGGTTTTCGAAAATGTATTTTCAAATACCAAAATATACGCGATTAATCCGTATGAAAATAATTTTATTTACAATTTTAGAAATTCGCGAAAATCAACGATTTTATTAAAATAATAATTATTTTTTTATTTAGCAGTGTAGTTTAATTTGAGGTAGAGTTGGTTACTGGTTGGTTGGTTGGTACCACATATGTTGGCCTAAGATGGAATTTACGATAATATATAATTAGAAAAAAAGACACAAATTTTGTAATAATTGCTATAAAATATTTTTATGATTATTTTATTAATATGAGATCTGTGACCTTATTGGCTCTACGTTCGCAACAAGCATAACCAAACAGCCAGAATTTAAAAATATTATAATATATCAAAAATTGTAATATTTGATCAATTACTATTTGTCCTTCCGTTTGTTAGAATAATTTATTAACCTAATTATTATAACTAGTATCAGTAACCAATTATATTATATGATATTAAATATTAAAGAAAATATAGATAATAAAGAGAAATCTATAAGGTGAATATATGTAATTAATAAAAAAAATTAAATTTAATATACTTTAATCCAAAACAAAAATAGAAACAAGAAATCAGTATAACAGTTATCGTAAACAGGACATAGGTTAGTTTATCATTTTAACAAACATTGGTCACAATTTGATACAATTTATGAATAATTCAAATTCACCAAGTTATTGGTGCATGTGAAGTCAGTTTAATTTAATCTCAAGCCACGCCCAAACTTGGTCGCCCGTACAATTAGTGCTCGCCTCAGTAATTGCTACACCATTCAAATCGTTTACATAGCGTATGAATAGAACTCTACATATAAATACGGTACTGAGTCAGACTGTATTGATATTGGCAATGTGTTGGACTATGTTGATGTATATGTTGAGGCCATATTGGTCGTGGCGCAGTGGGACAGCGTGTGACTGTAAACGCGATCGGTTGTGGGCTCGATCCCCACTCGTGACAAAGACAACAAGTGCGGCGTTGAGTTCCACCACTCAACACGCGATGTCTCGAATTCGGCGGAAAGCGAAGTTCGGAGTGTCTTGACACTAGATACTTTCTGTCTACCCTACTATGCGGGATTAAAGCGTGAAGCTAAAAAAGAATTAGAGCTCTTTTCCGTATAACAGGGGAGTTAGAGAGAACATAGGTAGTGACATAAAGAAGAATAAAATATTTTTGAATTTCTGGGAGAAAATAGACCAAGCAATTATCTTTCATAAGATTATTTCTATATAAATATATAAAAAACGAAAAAATATCTTCCATGACACTGAAAATATTGTTTAATTAACATTACTTTAATATATGTACGTACATATGTATGTAGGTATGTATAGACATGGGATTTGATTTCCAATATTGGTGTAATGCAACGCTCATTAAAGTGACTAACAGTTAAGATAAATGTGGTTTATGACCATAATTACATAACGATTTATAGCTTGATTAAACACGTGTTAGATTGTGGGTGATAGTTTGAAAATATTGCAATTTAACCCTCAGTTACTTGTTCCAAAATATACACATGATTGATCGTGTGGGGTCTGTGCGGACCCCAAATGTTATTTGGGAGAAATAAACAATTAATTTAGTGTATATATTTATTTTATATAAAATCTGTAAAGTAAAATAAAAAAATAATATAAAAAAAATTGGTTTTCTTTAAAATAATAAACAATTAACTTCCGTATATATTTAAAATATTTATGAGTTACAAAGTACATGGCTTGAAACAAAATAAAAAAGATTATTTTAAATAAATTTCAAAGGGTTTTATCTGGAGATTTGATAAATAAGTAAAAATGCTCTTGGAAGGACCGCCATTGCAACCTGAATATGCCAGTTCTGAGTCTTCTTTTTGAGAATTGTGTCAGGCTTCATATCATATCATATATTCTGGGAAAATGCAATGGATGGAGTGTTTTGACATAACATTGTCTTTGCTAACTTGCTGTGCAGGATAAGGCAAAGAAGCTGGTTTCTTTTCAAAAATTATGTAATTAATTTTGAACGCTATGGTTGATTTGAACTTGCGCCTCTTGGATACCGTCCAAGAACTCTGACCACTAAGCCATGCGTCCAAAAGGCGCAGGTTCAAGTATCGCTGCGATCAAAATTTTTATACGTTTTTCAAAAATGTTTTGTAATCCTAAGTGTGAAATAACACTTTAAAAATAGTAAATATTAAAGTATTTAGTACATTTTTAACCCATAACCACCTGGTTATAGTTATCGTACTGCACCTCAAGGGTTACTAACCTCTACTCTACTTAATTATTTTATCCACATATAAATCCGATAGAATTTCCATAAATTTTGTTTTAAGTGTCACTTAAGTTCAGTTGAAATAATATATAATATTATTATTGTTACGTATAATAATTTTAATTTTTTTTGACATTACATAATGTGATTCATAAAAGGTGATCATTTTTTTTTAATATTCTAAGTTATTTAAATCACTTTGTATATAAAATAATACTACGTCATTTATAAGCTAAGAAAAAGCTCTTAAATTTTATTCTATATTTATATGATACACTTCTTTGCCGAAGAAACATTTCTCTTCTTACATCTCACCACTTACCTAGACAGAGTTTATTTCCGTCTCAAGTCACAGCCAAATAGAACTTTTAACAAGATTGCGTTGTTGCGCTTTTATTTGCCTGCGCTTTATTTAGTACTATTTTATATTGGTTATTTAAATATTTAATACACGAAATAAAATATTATGTTGAGAATATTTTCAATTTAGGGGAAAAAATCAAAAACTTCAAGCACTTTTTAGAAAAAACGCTAAGCCATGCGTTTGACGCATGGCTTAGCGGTCAGAGCCTTGGACGGTATCCAAGTGGCGCGGGTTCGAATCCCGCTGCGTTCAAATTTTTATACGTTTTTTCTAAAATGTTTTCTAATCCTAAGTGTGGAATAACACTTTAAAAATGGTAAATATTAACTTCAAGCACTATTCCGCATAGCTGAGTTAACAGAGACAACATAATCTGGAGATATTACAATATCCATCTTGTGTCGAAAATCGATACATTTTAAATTGAGAAACTTAACGTCGTGCTTTGTAAGTCAAAGACCAAACCAAAAAAATAAAAATAATGTAAACATCATCATTCTTCCTCTTGGAAATCGAACCCAAAATCAATGGTGTTTCCCGCCATACGTCCATGAAAGCTCGCCTCAAATATGACTCGCCTCAAATATGTACGTAAAAAATAGTAAAAATGTACTTTTTGAATGAGACTATTTTAACCGGATTAATCGTGTATATTTTGGTTCGTTTATCAGACGAATGCCACCTCAGTCAACCTGTAACCACGGACTACTGTAAAGTGTTCGAAACGTCAGATGTCCAAAACGTATTTTCGAATACCAAAATATACGCGATTAATCCGGTTAAAATAGTTTCATTTAAAATGTATAAAAATCGTGAAAATCAAAGATCCTAAAAATATACTTTTATATAATAATAGTGATAATTTTAAAAGTTGTAAAGCTGCTCCATATACGCTGCATCCCGTAGAGTGGATCCAAAAAAGCCGATCCAAATTTAAATTCAAATCAGAACGTCGTGCCGTTGCAGAATTCAGAATGCAAAGTGTCGTGGCACTGTTGTTGTCATGCTCTCGCGCTAATGTACGAGTCACTCGAAATATTTCCTATTTATATATTTATATATTCCTATTTAAATATATTCCTATTTATATTTATATATATTAGCGGCCATAACATGTCATTCTGAAACAGTAGTGCAGCGTCTGACCGTAAATGCGATTTGTTGGTTCGAATCTTGCTCCAGAAAATGATCATTTGTTTATGATTACCAGAATGGTAAAACAAAGTGCAGCGTTGGGTTCCGCTGCTGAACACGCAATGTCTCGAATTCGATCGGAAATTAGTGAACGATCGATTTTGATAACTATCTTTTCTCTGACTATTCTACTATGTCGGGAAAAGGCAAAAAAGCTAAATAATTATCAACAAAAAATCCTGGCACTTCTGACGAATACTAAAATGTAAAAACAAATCGATAAATCGATCGAATAGAATTTTCTTTAAGCGGAGTACAGAGTGTCTTGACACTAGGTGCTCCTATAAGAGAGTGAAGTTAAAAAAGTAGTGTTTATTTTCCTCCTTATTGATTGCGATTGATAAAATAATTTCAATAATAGACTCCAAAAGATCTCGTTGAATATTTTTCTGATACGAAATAGAATTCGCTACCACTGCGATAAATTTTATACATACATGTATACAATATTTAGGGACAAAGTGAGAATTTTGTTTTGGTTTGTTACATTTCTATACACTCTATGTAAATTATATATATTTTTTTGCTTTACGCTTTTATCCTGCGTAGCAGGATAGACAGAAAACACCCAGTCAGTCTTCGAGTAGAGATGGAACCTACAACCGATATCGTTTACGGGCAAATGCTGTTGCACTGCGCCACGACTGGCCTCAAATATATTTTCAATAATAATAAAACAAACAAAATGAGTGACATTAAAATTTCTACTGCAAATAAACCAACAATGTTTCACGTAATATTTAAAAAATAAAATGCTACACAATAAACGTTTGGTGAATAGAGAAAATCGCGAAAAGCATTTTCATTTTATCCACTCATTACCCACGGATGGACAAAGTTATTAGGTAATATTAAATTTATCAACGAATGAAATTTGCTCGGTAACCAGCCTCGCCTCGAGACTTCACGTCGGTTTACATATTATTTGATATTCAGATTTATATGGAAACAATAAGCATCAAGTGAAAGGCTTGAATGAAAACGTTAGAGTAGCTTTCAGGGATAAAATTATTATATTTGATTATCCGAGTATAGATATTTATTACTAGCTACTTACTTTACTAGTGAATTAAGTATGTGATAAATTTGTCGAGGTAAGTACTTTATGTGTTATGCACAAACGTACAGACAAACAAACACAGATAAACAGACATACAGAAAAAAAGACACAGATAAACAGATAAAATTTAAAAATCATTATTTGTTCTATTTCATTGATAAATACCCTCATTAGTAGGTTTCAGTAAATATTTTCCAATTTATTAAATTACAAGTAAATAAATTAAATAGTGATATATATATATATATATATATATATATATATATATATATATATATATATATATATATCTGCCTATACCAGTCTTCTGCTGAACGTATGCCTCTCCTAGAGCGTGTAACGTTCCATTCCTAGCGGGTCAACTCATCTGCTCCGAAGGCTATCGGTCCTACGATACATGTGACGTTTCTAATTTAAAATCACCTTTTATAAATTTTATAATATATCAGGCAGTTTTATATATTATATAGTATAACACTTAAATAAAGGGGTATTTGATATAGAAAAGATTAAAATATCAACCAATTCCAGCAATTTTTTAACGATTCACGCTATATCCCTTGCGGGTTATCCAATGAGGACGTAGCGCCAAATGCTACGGTCTCTGCATACCTCGTCCATAGTCATCAACCTCTTCATACATGCCCTTCAGGGTGTTCTCATGATTTTTACCTTATGACCTTCCTCTAGTATCATTGAACCTGTATTTTTGAAGGTCACCAGAGATCTCCTCCGACCTCAATTAATTCGATGTTCCATAAAAAACAAGTGCTTTTACTTAAACGAATAAAACAATAAATGTAAAATCTTTAAATATTTTAACATCGGTTTTGATATAATTAATTCATAAACAATCCGATATCGTGTAAACGGGATACATAATAATTTGAGTTTTGTAATACTTAATTACATTTGCTTAAGCGATTTAAATAAAACTCTAATCAAGCGCGCCGTTACATGCTGAGACTCATTTAATTCAAGCTTAATGTGAAATATTAAAACGTTTTGCTTATTGTTCTTCAAAGGAGGTGTTTAATGTTAAAACTTGTTACTTCATCGAAATCTCGGTTTGTGTTATTTGATTTTGTTTGTTCTTTTATGTATTTGGGAGTTTCGGCTCGAGTAAATTCTAAAAGAGAGTTCTAAGATTTTTTATTTAAATTTTACAAGTAATTTGAGTAAATATTACGTGTTATTACGTGGTACAAATTAAGGTTCACGATGGAACTAGCTATGTCAGGTCAGAAATGAGAACTAAAGTAACGGACATAGCTCGAAGGATAATCGAGTTGAAATGGCAATGGGCTGGCCATATGTATCGTGGGACCGATGGCCTTCGGAGCAGAGGAGTCGTAGAGTGGAAGCGTAGCATAGAACGTCGTCTGACCCTCTGTCTTGGACAACATAAATAGCTTGTAATAAAACGTATAAAAATTTCGAAACAGCTGGTAGTAGAACGTATGGGTTCGAAATCAGAGCACTCGGGCGGTATCCAAAAGGCGGGAGTTCAAATCCCGCTGCGTTCAAATTTTTATACGTTTTATTTTAAATGTTTTCTAATCCTAAGTGTGGAATAATATTTTAAAAATAGTAAATATTAAGAGTTTAATCACTTAATGAGTTGTTTCTTCTCAAAAAAATTTAAGTTTTGCCTTATTCTAATAATGTTAAAATATTATTATTTTTTTACCAGTATATAAGTCATAACTTTGGATTGTAAACGAATCGGTTATCGCAGTAATCGAATAAAATGACTTACGTAGAACATTCTAAATGATCGATTGCGTTTAAGAATTCAAGGTTTATATATAATGAATTCAATTATTATGAAGGTTATTGAATTAATTTTACTATAATTTAATGCCATCTAGAATTAAATTCCATCTTAAAAGGATTTACGATTTTAGATATTTAAATTTCACCGGTCTGAGTTTGAGGGGTTGAGGTCTGCCAGTCAACACGTAACATGTCATTTTCAGACAGAGATTAGAGATTTGGCTGTAGTAAACGTGAACCTCTAAAGAAAGAATTTATTTTTTAATAGCTTCACGCTTTTATCCTAGGGTATCGCATAGCACGGTAAACGAAAAGTACCTAGTGTCAAAACACTCCGTACTTCGCTTTCCACCGAATTCGAGACATTGCGTGTTGGGTAATGGAACTCAACGCCGCTGTTAGTCTTTACCAGAGCGATTAAGTGAAAATAATTTAAATATAATCACTTCCCCCGAGTGGGGATCGAACCCACAACCGATCGCGTTTACAGTCAGACGCTGTCACACTGCGCCACGACTGACCTCGAATTTAAATTCTAATTTATTATTTACTTACTACTTTAAAATAAATAAACTCAAAAATTCCCCCAAATTGAATTCGAACCCACAACAGTTGTCACAACAGTACCTGCACCTATTTAACCATACAAACTAAATACGTACAAAATACAAAATTAACATTTGATTTTAAAATTAACAGTCACTTGAAAACATTAAAAATAATGACTAGAGCAAAATATCGCGTGCGTCTAATTTCACTCAGTAACGGGCGATTTATTAAAATTGCGACTTCAATTACTATGAAACTTATATAGGGTGTATCTTATATAGGGAAATAAATATATATAATATTTTGTTTATTAAAATCTAGATCTTGTTCCCTTCGCACTGGCACTTGTACATTTTGTTCGGAATGCTATCAAAAATAGTTACTAGCGATCATTTGAAATAATTATGGTTTACGCCGTTGTTAACTATGTCCGAATTTGAGATATTACCTGTTAAAGACGGAACTTAACGCTGCTTTTTGTCTTATTTTATACATTACGTGCTAAGTGACGGAACTCAACGCCGCTTTTTATGTTATTACAGCGGAGAAACGTAAATAAAGTGGGAGAATGGAACTCAGAAACAGTCCCACTGTCGACAGTCACGCATACTGCGTCAAGACTTACAATATAGCTAATATATTGATATTTCAAATCAATAAGCTCTTACTGATTGTATATAAAATATTTATCGAGCAAAAGCTTAAATTACGTTCAGATAACTTTCAAAGGCAAATAGGCTTATATTAGAAAATCAAATTGTCGAATTTATTATTCACATGTACATTGTACATTGTAAATAGAATTTACTTATCGCTTAAAGCTATTTCCGGTTGGCTAGAGCTTTATCATATACATATCATGTTTACAAACTTTGCAAGTATAAAGAAAGGGAGATGTTAGTGTCGATATCTACTTTTTGGCGACTCCCAAATTTCGTATTTTATATTAAAGTTTATATTTATAATTATATAAATAATATTTTCGACATGAAAACGCTTGTAGATGGGTAACCTTCATATATATATATATATATATATATATATATATATATATATATATATATATATATATTTTATATCTACTCTCTAATTCTTCTAACTTTTATTATGTTGTGTTTATAAATTTATTGGTTATATAGTCTAAGACATTATGAAAAATGAAATAATAAAGTATATAATTTAATTACAAATACATTAATCATATATAATTTAATATATTTATTTTGTGCCTATTTAAATTTCAAATATTCCACAATAAACAACTCCTGAGTAAGAATCGAACTGGTTATCACTATCTTCACGGCCATTTCCCAAAATTACTACAATACCGATCAATGTATTTAATAATACAAGATAAGCATCGCTTAATCGCCAATAGATTCAATATCTTCAAGTGGATATGTTAGCCTTAACAATTAAATCTAAATTAGAATTAATTGACCCGAGTTAGTAATTTTTTTTAAAGCTTCATTATTTAAACCCTTGTGGCACGGTAGTCGGAGAGAAACTAGTGTCAAGACATTATGTATTCTAATTCCCCAATTCGATTCATTGTGTGTTGAGTGGCGGACATTAACGCCGTACTTTATTAAATTTTATATTAATAACACAATTTTTTATAAAAAATTAGATATAGAAAATTTTAACGACCGGGTAATATACTCTTCTTCTGTTACATGTGACCAAAAAAGAGAAAAAAGTTACTATTTCCAGGCAAAGTCACTAATAATAGATACAGAATCTAACTCTAGCATCATTCATCGTAACTACACGATGTCTCGATATAATCGAGATGTACTTGTACATTAATTTCACATGCATACAAGGGCCGTTCAGAACTCGATTCGAGTCGAGTTCTTCATCGACTTAGAAATATGAATATTAAAAAGTTAAGCTTTTATTCTGTTTTGAAAGTTTTTATCGATATATACGTTCACTCGATCGTTTCTGACGACCACTTTGCCCGTTTTCACTATCAGCTTACTATGCATGAGCTTTAAAATCGTATAGTAATATTCATATATAAGTTTAAAATGAGCCAGTTATTTGAAAACTTTATCTGTATAGAGTAATAAATGTATGTACGTATATACGTAAATGATAGCATGAGACAGGCACGCTTTTTTGCATATAAGGCTGGTCAAGGAAAGAGTTAGTATCAAGACACTTGGGTGGTGAAACTTAACGCCGTGCCTTGTTTTACTCAGAACGGAATAAGAAAAACAATTTAAACTACGAACAATCGTTTTTACAGACAGATGTTGTCTCATAGTAACCACAAAAACAACTCTAAAGCGAATTCTTAAATAAAAAATTAACGCTTGAAAATTCAAATTTATAACAAAAACTTTAAATATCCTAATAAATGATTATAATTTTTCAATAAATATTTTATTAACGTAATTTTTGGTTAATTTCTTTAATACTGAAAGAAATGTGTAAATATAAGAAATGAAGATACGGCCAGCTGGTATTTCCGTTTAAATTAACATAATTAATTTAATGATGTTAATTAATTATAACCAGAGGCTATTTGTAGCACACTGGGATAGTAAAAGTGTCTGACTGGAAAAAACGATTGTTTCTGGGTTTCTTACTTGCACAAAAGCTTATATTAGTATATATTACATAAAGTTATTGTTTTTCTCCACTCGAGAAGACAAACCGTGGCAATGTCTCGATTTTGACCGGAAATTTTGACCGTTTTTATCTAATCTGTTATGCGGAACAAATCATGCATTAATAAATTAATTAATTATTAAAAAATATAACTATATATATATATATATATATATATATATATATATATAAAACAGATGTAATAATCACTAAATATATCAATAATAATATAGACAATTTAACCAATAATTAAATTCGGATACACTCGTATATATACATATATATATATGAATATACTCGTATACACTGACCGTGAAACCGCAACTTTGCTATCGATTTGTCATTATATCGATGCGTGATAATTGACCTATTCAGTACAATAATTTGTGCAGACCACTAGTAACTTAGCCATGAATCTGTCATTCTCTGCTCAGTTACCAAATAAGATTTGTCTATACTAATACGTAGAGCAAAAACTTTTCAGCCTTCCCCCTTTTCCCCTATCGACCTCTATCTACGAAAATTATGCGAAGGAAGGTGTATGAAATTTGGCATAGTTATAGTTTAGTTTTACGTTTAGAGAGAGAGTGCGTAATTTAAAGATATATATTAAATTGTTTTATGAGTAAATTATAAAATTAATGAAGCATACACATACGTGTTTGTAAGACGTGATACACGTTGTCAAGGCTACGCGTTGTTGACGCCATAATGAAACATCCTAAGTAATTACACTACTAACTCCTAATAAACTACTTAATTATTTTTTTATTTTATCTTCACGCTTTTATCCTGCATAGCAGGGTAAGCAGAAAGTACCTAGTGTCAAGACACTCCGTACTTCGCTTTCCACCGAATTCGTGACATTGCGTGTTGGGTGGTGGAACTCAACGCCGCTCTTTGTCTTTAGCAGAGCGAGGAAGTGAAAATAATTTAAATATAATCACTCCTCCGAGTGGGGATCGAACCCACAACCGATCGCGTTTACAGTCAGACGCTGTCACACTGCGCCACGACCGGCCTAATCATTATTGTAGTCATTTAAAAAGAGATCTGTCTTTAAAAACTCTGTAAGTAGACCTTGAGTAGAGTCACAGTGTCTCTACTCAGAATGTAACTTTAAAAGTGAATTACGAAAGAGAGACGTACAGTTATCTTACAGGTAAACGTTGCGTGATTATACAGGGCGTGGGGATTCATCACCACTGTACAATAAAATAAATGTACTATAAAATTACCAGTAATATTCACTATAGTAAATAAATTTTAAATTTTCCAAATTTGTAATAACCTAAATCTTCTCATTATACCATATCTCATAACTGTAGTAAAGTATTATTTTTTTGACGTCAGACGTCACGAAATAGCTCACATATTTTTTCTTTACACATCTTTAACTTTAATGGACGTAGGTAGAGTTTCCTAAGCTTAGTCATAGTTACTCTTTGTATCGCCTTTTTTTTGTGTTCTTCAACATATTCATCCAATAAGGCACATCATTATTCATTGCGTTGCCATGACGATATGTTTGTATGTCATTAATTTCAGCAGAAGCTTTCAACAAATACTATTTATTATACAATACAAATAAGATTTTGCGAAGGAAGTTGTGACCTTTAATATTGTATAAAATTAATTTCCAATTAACAAGTAGTATTGTCAATAACTTGTAAATAGAATTAAACTGACTTATTTTAGTGACTTACTTTACAGATAAACAAAGGCAAGTAATATACAACTATTCCAAATCAAAACTGTTTTAAACAGATCAATCGCGTAAATTTTGGTATTCGAAAATATATTCTTAACACTACGAAGTTTGGAATACTTTACAGTAATCCTTGGAAACAGGTAGACTACATGCTTGTGTATTACTACATACCTGATTTCATTTAAAATGTGTTAAAATCAAAAATCTTATTAATACAAAATCAATTTAATCACTTGACTCTCTTTTTCTATATTATTTAACAAAAATAAAAAAAAACAATTAAAAAGCTACTTTAAGTTACAAACTCAACAAAATTCAGTATCTATACACAAAAAGTACTTAATTAAGGGTAGAATAATATATTGGATGCACACAACGGTTCTTTATTTACTGAGCTGCTTCTTTGAATTTACAGCCGGGACGTGTTTACTGGTTCGCTGAGATTGGGCGGTTCTTTTTTTATTAAGTAATCACACTGTACTAGAGAATGTATAATACATTTATATGTAATAGTTGAGCTTGTTCTCAACAAATTGAGTTTACTGGGACAAATTGCCTGCTTAATAATAAAAATTATAGTGATTAAGATATATGTATTCAGAAAAAAGTACTTATTATTTATCATATATAGGTTTCACTATAGTTTAAAAGCTCGGTATTACATAGTGCCTTTGTAAAATATTAATTAATTCGGTAATGGAGTAATGATACAAAGTGATATAATTAAAAATCGAATAAATCGAATATATTTTTAGTTGAAATAAAACCATTTTAATCGAATCAATCGCGTAGATTATATACCAACTCTACTGTCTACTGTGTCCACAGTATATAGTAGAGAGTAAGTGTTCATCGTTGTCTAAAAATATTTTTTGATAAATATACTATTAAAACCAAATATCACATTATCTGCATAAGATTTTGATAGAAATTGAATTTTAAATTATAAATATTTACAGTAACTTAGTTAGCTTAGAGCTACGCTGTAGCATATTTGCCTAACAAATATGCTACGACGTAGCAACGTAGAGCTAAGATCACTTATTCATGTTCAGGAATTAAATATACCAACTCTTTAGGGTATAATAGTAAAACGATTGGAAATCGTATACTTTGAAAGGCCCTGACAATATTAAAATGAGTCCCTCTCACGCTATTTAAGCATTATTCTTGTATACACGCTTATATCCGGCTGAAAAAGTCGTGTTAAGTGATATTTGGAATTACATTCACATTAATTTAATATTAAAAATTACGTTATTAAGGTTTATCAATGTTTAAAAATAATATTATATACATCGAGTAGAATGGTTAAAGAATTGTAACGTATTTGGGGTTAGATTTTTTTTTAAATAAAATAGTAAATTTATGTGTTTTTATCAAAAAAGATAAAAAATGATAAATGGAAAGACCGTAATAAGATCTTTTGATTCTTGTCTATTTCTTACCTGGCCTGATTTTTGTCAACAAAGAATAGTAAAGATTAATTTATTTATTCATATACTTTTATAACATCAGAAGAATTTCAAGTTAGTTAGACAGAGACAGCACAGTGCTAAGACACTCCGTTCTCTACATTTCGATATCGCGCAATGACTCGTTTTATTAAAAAATATGTGAGAAATTATAAAGTGTGTATTAAAATTGACTGTCATGTTACACTAAAATTACTTCACGCTTTTTTATCCCGCATAGCAGGGTAGACAGAAATTACCTAGTGTCAAGACAGTTCGTTCTTCGCTTTTCACCGTATTTGAAATATTGTGTGTTGAGTGGTGGAACTCAATGCCACACTTTGTCTTACCCGAGCGACGAAGTGAAAATAACTTTAAATATAATCATTCCACCGAGGATCGAACCCACAACCGGTCGCGTTTACAGTTACACTGCGCCACGACTGGCCTTAAATAACCACCGGCCCTAACTAAAATTACTGTACAAGGAATTCTGTATATATTTTTGAAAAATTCATATTATATCATACAGCTGCACCAGGTTTGTTATGAAATCGAGTCACACACAACACGAAATAGCAAATCTCGTATATTCTGACTGTCTTGTAAGTAATATTTATTTCTTTGAAGCTCTCAATATAACAGAGTTTCAAGAAAAATATTAATAACTAAGCGTTTAAAGGAGGAAGAGCAGTATATACGTAAATGCTAGTTAATTTTCACATAAACAAACAACATGAATTATTTTTAAATAATTAATTTAAAATATAAGAAATTTCGTTTTTAATTTAAAATTCAACTCTACCATTTTAGAACTAAAGTGTCACTAATTTAAACGTACATTATGAGCCTTTCGTGTCTCAGTGTGATATTTTTATACGGTTAATACAAGGTTCACTGGTTTTTTCTCTGTTCTGACGTAATAAATATATTTTTATTATTAATGATTATTTTATATATTCATTTTATAATTAATAAAATAATTTTCTACGTTTAATATTTGTTTCTTACAATGAATTGAATTATATATATCAAATTACGCTTTCATCCCGCATAGCAGGGTAGACAGAAAGTACCTAGTGTCAAGACACTCCGTACTTCGCCTATATTTGCACTGGCATATTATATATTCGAGGTCTAATTTCACGTCAATATTATACGAGGAGTCACAATTACAAAATTTCCCTACGGGAATATTAAAAAAAAACCGGTCGAAGCATTTCAATTATTCAGGCACGCTCATTCGAAAACACTGAAGGAAACATCTTTACAGCTTATTAATTTTCTTATTCAACATGAAAACAGCCATAAGGAAGATAGAAAGCATAAATTTAATATCTAAAAACGTTGTAAGCAGCTGAGCCTTAGCGAGGTAACGTAACGGAGCCCTTGCAACGTCCACGGAACGATGCCAATAAATTTTTGGGTGAGTTTATAAAAAATTGACGTGCGTTATTGAAAATTTGTGAAAGAATTGCGGTGAAAAATTTTTAGTGCTACGCGACTGTCGTAAAACGATCAAGCGACCGCCGCAACGCGTTTAGGAGCAATAAAAGCGGGCATCACGGCCGTAACTCAAGTTAGATTTTTTTTTTAAACTCATAAACCACTCGCGCCATCTGTTTTGTGTATCTGAACTCCGGAGTCGTAACAGCGAACTTAATGTATTCGTGTTATCATAAAATCGTTTTAAATTGACTCAAATTATACAGAATAGCAATATTCTTTAGATAGAGCTTTTAGTATTGTACACCTGGGCTTTGCGAAAGTTGTAAATTGATATGGATTGAATATAGAGATAACGTCTTGTATATTTTTCATTTTAGGGCTAATTATTTATGAAGTTAGAGTACCAAGTAATTTATGTGACCACGGACTGACTGACACTGTAAAGTGTTTGAAACATAAATTTTCAAAAATATATTTTCGAATACCAAAATATACTCAATTAATCCTTTTCAAATAGTTTCATTTGAAATGTGTAAAAATCGTGAAAATCAAAGATCTTATTAACTAAATTATATAATTTAACATTTTTTGTATTGATAAATTTCTTAACTCAATTCTTTATACGATAGAAGAATTTGAAACCAGTCTACAACTTAGTAATTACTGTTATTGCTTGCGCTTTAACTTTATAGGTACGTACAAACAGCGAGCACATATATAAACTGGCAAAATTAATCTTTCTAGCTTTCATAATTATATGAAATTTTATGCTCGACCTACACTCCTCCACTTATAATAGATGCAACGGCACAGTTGCTTTGTTTCGTTTGCTCGCACTAAACGCTCTTGCGGCAAACCTTTGACCACTCGCACGGAAGCTCTCCAACTCTCTTCTCTTTTGGAATTTTCCAACCGAAATAAACAGAAATGGTAACGGTGGACCAGTTGACTAGAGCTTTTAGACTCTTTGTCCAAATTCCAATTTGAATTATAAAATATGTCCCGTTTTATTGCTTTAACTTGGTTTTAGTTTTAATTCAGCAAAAAGTTTTGTTGGTTTTGATGATTTAGTTAGTTCTATTAGTTTCTGTTGACATTTTAACTGTTTACTGTACTAACTCATTCTACGAACTTTTGTAAGAGATTTCGGTGGTTCGAGGCCGGTCGTGGCGCAGTGGGACAGCGTCTGACTGTAAACGCGATCGGTTGTGGGATCGATCCCCATTCGGGAGAGTGATTAAATCATAGTGATATATTACCAGCTTCTGTTTGTTTGTCACTGTTACAAAAGGGAAAGAAGGAAGATAAATATACACTAATAACATGTCTTGGTGACATCGAGTATTGTGTCATTGGCGTATTTCCAAGCGCCTGCATTGAACCGCATGGCGGCCAAAGAGGACTATAATAATAAACCCCCTTTGAAATTAAATGAACATTAACGTTCATAGTATATATATATATATATGTGTGTGTGTGTGTGTGTATGTAAGTATATGTTAATACTAATAATGGGTTCAGACTCACTTAAGTGTTGTATTACTTCTGTAAAATAATCTTTTGGTAGCATAAAATTGTAAAAATATTTATAATATAAATGAAACTATTTTAAACGGATCAATCGCTTATATTTTGGTATTCGAGAATACATTTTGAAAATCCGACATTTAAAAACTTTACCTACCGTAAAGTCTGTGGTCACGGGTAGACATATATAAGGTTTTCATAGGTTCGAAACACGCGACTTTCAAATTTTATAGAATTTTATTTCAATATTATTTAAAGATTAAATTAATATGTATGGACACTTTAAAATATTAACATAAATATTCTACTTATTCATTTTTGAGAAATCATTGTATATTCCCATATATAGCCGTTGGATTCGCTTCAAAATCTGACACTGACAATACTAAAACCAATAACTCAAAGCAATAATCAAACCAGAATACCAAAAACATTCAAACATTTTTTTAAATATTTTAAATATTCTTTAATTAATTTTACATTATAACTTTATTAAAACATATCAAAATCATATTTTATAAATATAACGAAAAAGACAAGCCACAAGCCGATGTAAGCAGATTTAATTCTATAACGTCATTGCATAATTCCATATAATTCCTTCAACAAATAGCGGTGTAAGCTTAGAAATTGACACCAAACGTTTATACGTAAGTACACAACGCCTATCAGACCGCTGGCGTCACGCCAGAGTACTGCATGGAGGTCGACAAGGACTGTATTAATAAGCCTCGTAACGATAAATTAACCTTGATTCACTGATACGGGACAATATTGCCGAATTATAGGCTATTTTCATATATTATATATAGAGATAAGAGTGGTGACAGCCACAGTATAGTTCTTATAAACTGTACTGTTTTTAAGTGAATAATTCTTCTAAATATTTTATATTTAGGAACAAATAAATAGAAGCTAATAAATAAAAACGTATAAAAATTTTCTGAACGCAGCGGGATTCGAACCTGGGCCTCTTGGAAACCGTCCAAGCGCTCTGACCGCTAAGCCATGCGTTCTATTACCAGCTGCGTCGAAATTCTTATACGTTTTGTTGCAGCTTATTTACATTGTTAGCATCTCTGCAGACAGAGATTTTTACAATTTTTTTCTGACCAACATCAGATTCAGATTATTAAGAAATAATCGTTTCGCAAGAGAGAACGCTATTTATTTTATTTTTCTTTAAATGTTTAGTTAAAGATGTTTAAAATCTCTGAGCGACCTGGAAAAATATGCTAAGGTACACAATTCTGCCCATTCTACTCATTTTGTGAAAATCTAGAGCAGTACGTGAGACAATTATGAAATTCCAAGCAGTAGTTTGATATAAAAACGAGCAAAAAAATATAATTTCTCATAATGTATCTTTAAATATATCAAACGTCAAAAAAATCAATATTTTAAATTAAATACACCTAACATAAGCAATAGTAATGTTAATCTTTTGACAAAATTCATACAAACACCAGAAATCCCTTTGACGGCACACCGAATATAAACGGCATATTAAATGTACGACAGTACCAAACTGTAAAAGTTGCATGTTCCTAATACTATATCAAAAGCAAGTCAAATAAAATTTCAAACGAATTAAATCATGAATATAGAATTTCAATTTTTACTTTGCATCCCAGTAAACTAGGAGGGTAAGCGGGTCGGATAAATTTACCTGTCCAGAGTAATGAGATCGGGAAGTGGCTCGAACTGAGCCATAATTCTGCAACGATATCGAACTTTTGAGACATCACGAAATTGAACCTTAGAAATATCTATGAAAGCTTAGAAAAGTCAGACTAGATCTAGCCTTATAGACTGGAGTAAGCTGACTGGTAATCTAGTACGCGAAGTTCTATATGATATGCTTCTGGTGAATTGTGATATATAGTTTTTGTTAAGAGGTATGAATTTTGAATTTTACAACTGTTATGCAGATGTTATTGTCACTTCCTCGCTCTGGTAAGATAAGGTGCGGCGTTAAATTCCACCACTCAACACGTACCGTGACTGGAAACTAGATTTTCTGTCTATCCTGCTATGCGGGATAAAAGCGTGAAGCTAAAATAAACTGTAAACATTTCTTTTTTAATATTTACTATTTTTAATTTGTTATTTTCCAAATAGCAGTCTTATTAAACGATTATTTCTTAATAATCATCACGTAGTAGAAATTTGTAAAAATTTCTACAGTGATGCTAACAACATACATAAATTATAACAAACCGTATAAAATTTTGACGCAGCTGGTAGTAGAACACATGGCTTAGCAGTCAGAGCGCTTGGAGAGCATCCAAGAGGCGCGAGTTCGAATCCCGCTGCGTTCAAATATATTTATACGTTTTTTTCAAAAATGTTTTTAACAACATTTATTTTCTATTGGTTTATAGTTAAAGATACCAAGTCAATAGGCCAGTCAATCTAAGGGATTTCTCATTTCTTTGTTTTAACCAGTGTTCCCGTTGACGCGTTGACAACGCGTTGCCTTAACAACGTGTATGTCATTTTATATTTAAATTTTTACTTCAAACACTTGACCGAACATGTTATTTTTATTTTATTAATTTAATATATAAAAAGATAAAAGCGTGAAGCTAACAAAAAGTATACCATATATATTAATATAATTTAAGATCTATATGGGTAATAGAGTAATATTATTATAAAATCCATCCATATAAAGTAACAACCAGATAAGTGGATCGATCGAAGGCTTTATCCAGCGTTGCAGGATTATTAGAGACAACCTAGTGTCTGAACACTCTATTGTCTTCTTTCCGTCTGAAATTGATATTTAACGTATTGAGCGACGAACCTAACATCGCGCATTATCTTATCAGAGTGGAGAAAAGAAGCGAATTGGAATCAAACCCAAGACCAATCTCGTTTACATTTAGACAGTGTCCTAAAACGGAAGTATTTCAATCTGAATATAAAAACCAACTGATAGACAGTAGATATGTATACAACCAACCACATTTTAGTTTATAATATTCAATAATGTAAACGATAACGCGCAATACTCGCATTAAATCAATTTACGATCTCACGGAACATGTTATCTTGGCGTGTAGAGCGACACTAAGTTAATTAATGGTAACCCAGAGCATATACTGCCGACAACTACCTATATTATATATATATATATATATATATATATACATATATATATATATATATACATATCTATATATATACATACTATAGTATAATATGTAGGTTTTATAGATTTTTTTTTTCAAAAAATACCCATACTGTTCGCTTATACGAAACCATATTTAAAGTTAACTAATTTAAGGTTAGTCAGGATCAGTGGGTAGTGTACAGTAGTTAGAATAAGACACTTGTTAATAGTATGTGGGTAAGTGTGTTACTTTTAAATATAAAGTTGTAGTTACAATGAGAGATTATACAATATTTTATAATGACCGTCTAGTATAGAGATGTATTTCGAATAATTTAAGAGGATGTAGTTTTGTAAGTATTTTTTTTATTAATTAATTTATTATTATTTTTTTATCATTATATATTCTAAGTGTTTGTAGTATTAGATTAATGTAATAGCTGTTATATTTATTTTTATAAGTATTAAAATACATTTGTAACAATATGTGATTTTGTCTGGCTATACGTGCGATGGGTCGCAGCTTCAATCACCCTAAAGGTGGATTATACAATAGAAATGCAGTGGTTTTTTTTATCTTCTAGTTCCACTCCGGACTCCACTTTCCGCCAAATTCAAGATATTTCGTGTTGAATTATACTTTAATTATTTTCATATTTCCGTTTTGCCAAGACAAAGCACGGCGTTAAGTTCCGCCACTCAACCTGCAATTTCTTGCAGAAAGTGAAAAACAGAGTGTCCGCGTAGTTTCTCTCTGCTGTCCCATTATACTATTACCCATTATAGTGTTCGATGCTCTAATATTAACAGTCCCTTCAGGTAGATGCAGATAACTTAGAAAGCGTAGTGAGAAGTCACTCAGCTTGAATACATAGAATTCTTATTTCTTGACCTAAATACTATATAGACATATAAGTATATTATATTTTATGAACATAAAAACTAATAGATTATTTTTTTTATTTTACTCGTATTTAATACTAATTTAGTTGGTAAGAAGAATTAACAAGTAATTAGCAGATAATTCTACTGTAATACTAGGTTTTCCTTACATTTATCCTATGCATAGATAATGCGGGATGGAAAAACGTGAAGCTAAAAAAATAAGATTTTTTTTTTAAAAAAGTAAATTTTTAGCTGATTTTGATTGGTAAAGAATTTCATAGTTGAACAAAGTTTGCAATGAAGAGATTTGAGAAAAAGGAAGAAGAGTGAATAGCAATTTCAAGGAGTTTCAAGGTATTTTAGTCTTGGGAAAGAAATTGAATGGCTTCTACAAGTATGGAGGGGTAGAAGATTATATAGTGCATACTAACTTTACATAGATAAATGTAGAGATAAAATTTCACTGGCATAGTGCGTTGAAGTTTGAAGAATTCTACTGTACTACTTCGTAAGGTATGCTCTCTCGATCCATTGATGGTTCTAATAATTTACTATTTTTTATCAGGTTTTTTCCACCTTTAGTAGGATGACAGATTACTAAGGGTAAATATTGATACGTAAAATACACGTAACCTTAGCAACGTGTATGTCCAACATATATTGCAGTGTGTAATATAGAACAACACACCGCCGTATATTCAAATAGTTAAACGAGCATAAGGTAATAAAAATATAATACATTTCTTCATTAAAATTTTCTTTCCAAAAACTATAACAAGTTTCTTTATTTTCCTAAATATGTGTAAAAATTTTCCGTGACATAATTTTTCTAAAATATTTATGGGTATTTATTGGTATACCTTTTCTGAAATATATATATGTATATATATACATGTTTATGTACATACATATATAGGCAAAACCATACAAAATACCTATAAATAAAAATAGGCGATAAAACCTAACTGTATTTTGAAATGATAAAACGTATACAAATTTATTCCACAGTATATACGCCGCTAGCAGTAACAGAATGTTCAATAAAATACAACAACGGTAATAACATTATCGCACTACATACGGGATGTAAATGTATATATTATAGACATAAAAAGAATTTAGCTACTGCTAGATTTATTATATAGAAATACGAACTTGTGGGACGTAGAGACACAGCGTTTGACTGTAAATGCGATCGATTATGGATTCGATTCCAATTCGAGGGAATTTTTAATTTGAAATTGTTTTCATGTCTTCCTTCTAATAGGACAATATGTGGCGTTGTGTTCCGCCACTCAACACACAAAGTAATGGTTTCGGTGAGAAGCAGAGTACATTATTTAATGTGTTTTCTAATAAACCCTATATAAATCTTGTATATAAAATTACTTTATCTTTCTTGAATGAAAAATTTAAACATTCCCTTCAATTGGAATCGAATTCACAACCTATCGCATTTACAATCAGACGCTGTTCCACTGCGCCGTAACCGGTATCCAGTTTCAATTGAAATAATTATAAAAAGGCAAAACTTATTATCTTATATACAGCTCCCATTAGCTTTTAGGAACTTTATTAAGCAGTCATTTTCATTTGCCAATACAGTACCAATAACAGTTGGTGCTTGTATTATTCAAGGAATTATGTTACCTGGGGTCTAAGTTGGTCTTATTATATTATTTGTATAATCAAAAAACGCCAAGGGCTTACTTTGAAAGAAACTTTTGGTAACGTTGTCTTTGATTAATAACGATTCTTATATTACTTAAAAAAATTAAATAATATATATATATATATATATATATATATATATATGTATATATTTTATTATGGAATATAATTGTGATAAATAGCTCACACTCAGCGTTGAGTTCCACTACTCAAGATGCAATGTTTCGAATTTGGTGGTAAGAGAAGTACGGAGTGTCTTGACACTAGGTACTTACTGCCTACCCTGCTATGCGGGATAAAAGCGTTAAGCTAAAAATATATATATATATATATATATATATATATATATATATATATATATATAAATAATGTATTTTTATCGTTTGTTTTGTTATCGATTGTATTATATTTACAAATTATATTATATTATTTTTTGGTATTTTATCATCCAGATAAAACTGGAATGTGATTATTTCGTGGAATTAATATATTCAGTGTTGAGTGCCAGAACTCAACTCTGCGTGTTATTTTACCAATGTGAAGTAAAAAAATATAATCATTTCTCACTAAGTATCAACTGCTTCCCAAAGTCGATAACCGAATACGCATTTACATTATAACAATCTATAACTTAAATTTATAAATACGTATAGATAAAGAATATTTTCGCTTCCAATAATAAATCTAAAAGGGACAAAGCAGTACTATAAATATATACATCTTAATTTCTAGCACTTAATATATAATAATATTGAGGCTGGTCGTAGCGCAGTGAGGCAGCGTCTGACTGTAAACGCAATTGGTTGTGGGTTCGATTCCCACTCGGATAAGTGATTATATTCAAACTATTTTTCACCACCACGCTCTGGTAAGACAAATTGCGGCATTGAGTTCCACCACTCAACACGCAATGTCCCGAAGTACGGAGTGTCTTGACACTAGGTACTTTCCGTCTACTCTGCTATGCAGAATAAAAATTGTGAATCTTAAAAAATACAATTTAAGACTTACCAAGTTTATCCTGGAGCACGGTCTTGGTGTGACACCTGACCAGGCAGAGGAGGAGGAAAAGCGCGACGTACGCCGCCATGCTGCCAGACCGATCACGTGCAGCGCGACGTACGCGCTCGCCACCGCATTGTTAGCGGTTACTGGAACAAATACATATATATATTTAAAGATAAATGTACATACAAACATAAATATTATTTTAGTTAATTAAAAGGTTAAAAATTGAAAATCAGAGCTTTAAAAATAAGATTTGCCGGTAGTTTCAATTATTGTATGAAAAATTTTAATAAACGTTCAAGTTTTCCATTATATATTTGGAAATTTAAAAAATATGTGATAATGCTAGAAAAGTCTGTATTGCTTATAAAGATAATATACTAAAATATACGGAGCAGGCCTTTGGGATATCTTAGCGTCAGAAAAAAAATATCTAAGTTTTTATATGAAACACAATTTATCGCTAAAATGATCACAGTCTTTTAAATTTTTAAAAATACTCCTTTTACAATCCGATCAGTCTCCATTAAAAACCATTACATTGTCTTAGTGCGGGCGAGACGTTAGGCGATACCTCCTTCCAACTTGATAGTTTTCCAAAATCTTTATCTGCCACATAATTTAATATCTGGCGAGAAAAGCCTTGCCAAGTCGTTTCTACTAAATTTCAAAAAGGAATTAACCTGGTCGGCTTGGCCGGCCGGGGACTGTCGCCCGGCAGATTTTATTACTGCCATGAATAAATTCCACCGGGGACTTCCTAGCACCTCGTAAATTATAACGATGTTTTAAGCCTTCAGCTCAATTTACTGCGATGTTTTAACATGTGCCGTCCTAAACATATGCGGTAGGGGAGCAGCAATGGATGAGGTGGGGAGAAACGGACAAAGTGGCCCGGTACATCAACTTGCATCGCGCGATAAGGTTTATTTACTACAGACCGTGACGCTTTATGGCGTTTTATCTCGCCTTATCCTTTTATAAGTATCTCAAACGTGAGTCCGGCGAATTTATGTTTATTTCAATGTTTACGAGCTCATAATGTGAGATGAGCTCGCACAGGAGTAGCAGATGTCTTGATAAGCCCGTAATGTATGTTTCAAATTAAAATAATTACATCACCTGAAAAGTTTTATACATTCTGTTATTTACATCGTGGAAATAAAACATGAAAACAAAAAGGGAATGCAAACAATATTAAAATTTGAAGGCAGTGTCGCATCTAATTTTCGCGGGGCAATAAAAGTTCCTCACATACACGTGACCTGAGCAACAAAATAAATTACGAATAAATTGAGCCATGAATCAAATGGGAGCACCTGTGAATTAAATTGCGAATGTGCGAGACACAAAAAATGCCTCATAACCGCACCCGACCTCCTTCTGATTTATTTACGCACTATGGACCTACTTCAAAAACTACACAGTATTATTTTATCATAGCTTACGACTATTCTATAATTTAGTTTCATACCACTTTACAATATAAACGTCTTGAAAACGTTTAACAAATGTCGAATTCATGGTATTACTTTACTTAACATTGTACGTTTCGATAGATACTCGGATCTCTTTTTTCTCGAATTCGAGGGTTACATATTGATATGTGTAACTTAACGCCACGCTTTGTCTTATTAATGCAGAACAGAAAATAGTTTAGAATAGATCAATCTACTGAGTGAAAACAAACCTTCAAATAAACGCGTTTATTGTCAGACGTGAGCTCAAACGATGAGACGATGAAACCATATTAGGACAATTAAAATGTTAATTATATGCATATGATAGTACTGAAGTACAAAACTCTACTTCACTTAACCATACAGGAACTTATAACCATGATACTAAAGGCAATCAAAAGTTATTGATAATTTAAGCAGTCCAAGTTTATTTTCAACTGAAAATAAATATTTATTGCATTTAGTTCTAGTATATACCAAAATAGAATCTAGATCTAATTTATATCTGAAGAGAAAAATAAATAGAATATAAAATTATTTTCCGTATTTATAAGTCCTTATTTCTTTAAGAAACTCTTAGACAAATATAGGTTTTCAATAGCAGACGATGTTTATTCCGTCGCTGCCCGTTTATTTAAAGCACAAATGCAATTTGCTCCATCGTTTCGTCTCTGTTATGCTGGCGTTGACTTGGCCCAACTATTCAGCCAACGTTTCAGCGTTGTATTGTTGCAGAGTTTTACTTAAGCACATTTATATATACATATATACTTATAGCAAAATTTGGATGGCATTTTTGTCCTTTTTTGTAGAAATTGCAAGTTGCTATGGATTAAAATATAGAGATTGTTCTTATTTTGATTAATATTTTAAAAATTAAAAAAATATAGAGTCGCAGAAGTCTTACTACATTAGTAGTGATAGTGTGTACATTTTTTAAATTTAAATAGGCTTAGGTTTAAAGAACTTTATTATCAACAGAAACATTAAATTGTCACTTATGTGATAACAAGAAATTAAAGCATTCCCTTACAATTCATCGTCGTAGCCATTTTATGAAAATCTTAAAAATCTTAAATAAAAGTCCACAAGTAAAAACAAAACACCTCATACGTCCAATAATATATTATTTTATTTATTTTATAATGAATTAAATTCAATCAGTGTTCAGTAAATAATAACCAGATATTTGTTTTTTTTTTAATGTATGAAATGGGTTAATATTGGAAAATATTCATCGTGGGTAAGTACTTTATATTCGCATCATATAAATGCATTATTTAGAATGTACAGATACTCTAATTTATTTGTGAATGAAATGATTTTGATACTGTTATGGGGTAGTAGGTGAGTATGAATATAAACGTTAGAAACGTTTACGCTTCCACTGCGTGCAATTTGGTACAACAAAGTGTTACATTAAGTTCTATCACTCAACTCTCAATGACTTGATTACTGGTGAAAAGTTAAGTAAGTACATCAACAATGGCACGCTTTTCGTCTTTTCTACATTGCTATATCAGAAAATACGTGAAGCTGCTCATAGCGTATAGATATCATTTATCATTCTATTATATTTAATTCTGTTCTCTAGTTACTGATAGTTTAACAAAATTTCACGTTTAATATTTTTCCAGTTAATCCAAGCAAATATATAAGAATAGATAATTATTATATATTATATTGAGGCCGGTCGTGGCGCAGTGTAACAGCGTCTGACTGTAAACGCGATCGGTTGTGGTTTCGATCCCCACTCGAGGAAGAGATTACATTTAAATTATGTCCACTTCCTCGCTCTGGTAAAGACAAAGAGCGGCTTTGAGTTCCACCACTTAACAAGCAATGTCTCAAATTCGGTGGGAAGTGAAGTACGGAGTGTGTTGACACTAGAACTTTCTGTCTACCCTGCTATACAGGATAAAAGCGTGAAGCTAAAAAAAAAGATAATTATAATATAATAATGTAACAAAACACAGACAAACAAAATAAAGATTTTTTTTTGATTTACAAACAACTTGCTACGTTTTGGCTCTACTATCTCTCAGAATGTAGGTGATCTGTGAAACAAATAAAAGGTATGAATTATATTTTATTTGAACTGTCTACAATGTTTGTTGCATTCAGTTTGCGATGTAAATTTTAATGTTACTATGAAATTGCTATAAAAGTATTATTTTCATGTTTTTTGTTCAAACAGAATATGTCATTTCGAGTTTTCGATTTCTACTTACCAGCCGTTATAGAGAATAACATCTCAATATTTTACTATTTTCAAGTATTATTCCACACTTAGGAAATATTTTTGTAAAGAAAACGTATAAAATTTGAATGCATCGGAATTCAAACCCGCACTCTTAGCAACTGTCCAAGTGCTCTGACCTCTAAGCCATGCGTTCTACTACCGACTGCATTGAAATTCTTATACGTTTTGTTACAACTTATTTACGTTACTAGCTAATGAAAGAAGTCAATGTTAGTCAGTGGAATAGGAATTTATATTGACATTTATTTATACTCGAATTAGATTCGAACCCACAATCATCATAGAATCATACTGCAATAGCATCAAATGATCTTTGTCTTTATTACAAAAAACAACAATCTCTAGAAAGTTAACAATGAAATTTAGATTTTTATAGAGCAATGTTATATATAATAAGGATTTGTATGTCTGGTGGTCTTCTATTTAACATTAAAATGTTATATTTAAGAACAGACAAGAAAATATATTTTCTTTATTTTCATTCAAAAAAATTCACTAAGGTCTGTCTGGTGTGTTATTAAGCAAAAATATAAATTGAGCTCGTTTTGTTCTAATCAACGAACTAATGTACATTAAAATATTAATTGTAATTGTTAAATTAATAATCAATTATGAGAAGAAATAGTCAAAGAATTCACTTCGAAGTTAAAATTTTATGAACTAGACTAAAAGATCAACCCCCAACCAATCAAAACTCCAGTAAGCTGATCGATCATTCGATTTCTTCATAGAGCATTGTTTACATAACAATTTCATCAATTCCACTATGTAGCCTCACAAAATAAACCTCCACCTATCTATCATATTACACACAATTAATAAAAAAAATTGACCCACTTTCCAAAGGCGAGCCAATATTAAACTCCGATACTCCTGATATATTCATACATAAACAAAATAAAACGCTTTCTAATATCGTATAGCCGTTTTGATTTTTATCGTGGCTTTAGAATTGCCGGCATCGCTTCTGAATTAAAATGGCTAAGGCTATATACATTTTGTGTTAGTTAGTATCATAGTGCTTGCGTTCGCTGCTATTTTATTCAAACTCTATTTCACAACGCGTTTATTATTTGCCGTTTCGTTGTTTCTTTTACGTGAGTGTTGATATTGTATTGTATTGTATTGTATTGTAATAAAATGAATTTTGGGCGAATGTAAATTTTTGATCTTTGATTCATAAAACAGTGGATTTATTTTGTACATATTTTTATTTCTTCTTAATTTTTGTGAAGTTGTATTATTCTAGCAATAATTGAGACTTAAAAACATAACAAATATAAAAATTTAAAAATAAAATATCAAAATTCATTCACTGTAAAGAAAAAAATACGACATAGATAAATCATATATCTATTTATATCCTGTCTCACTACAAGGCTTAGTCAGAACTGGTAATCCAGTAACCAATATCATAGAAATGGCTTATAAATTAAAAAAAATAATATATATATATATATATATATATATATATATATATATATATATATTGATCTTAGGTCGGTCGTTGCGCAGTGGGACAGTGTCTGACTGTAAACGCGATCGGTTGATGGTTCGATCCCCACTCGGAGGAGTGATTATATTTAAATTATTTTCACTTCCTCGCTCTGGTAAAAGACAAAATGCAGCGTTGAGTTCCACATATATATATATATATATATATATATATATATGTATATATATATATATATGTGGAACTCAACGCTGCATTTTGTCTCGCAATCGCAAAACATCAAACTCCTGGTAAAATATTTGTAGTTTCTGAATTTGGTACCATATTTTAAAAACTGGAGAAACTAACGAGAGGAGCTTTGTACACTTTGGCCGCGCTTCAGTAAGCTTTCAATTTTCAATTTTCAGAAAAACGGAGGACAAAGATCGAAAAGCAATATTGTTATTTTGAGATTGAGGAAACGAAATACAGTTCTATTGACTAATAATCGAGAAGTCATATATGTATATTTTATACGCGTATATATTAAAACACATATTAGGTAATATTTATTGAAGACTTACAAATTTACAAATGTAACGTAAATTTTTAAAGTGATTTGGTAGAGAAAGGATCTTGGACAGTGAAGGAGAGCGTCATAGTGCATTTTAAAGACGCCCTTAAGCCTACACTTAGGGTCGAAAGTCCAAGCCACTACAAGTAAAGTGCGTCCATGGAATGCTAATATAGTTTACTAAAAAAATCTCATTTCGAAAATCTATAAATGTACCCAATAAAGTATTAAGTAATTACACAAATAATAATATAAAAGACTAAAACTTAAAAAAATCAGCATATTCTAAGCTTAGCACGACAAACGACTCGTTCATTTGTCCGCTAACGATTGTTAACTAAAGCCCACCTGCTCTCTTATTTGTTCCAAACTAAATTGGACTCTATAACCATACTACAAGTATGAATGTAGAGACCATTTACTGGTAGTCGTTTTAGGTAAAAAATAAAAGTTATTAGTTCTAAGCGTTTAAGCACCATTCCGTGCTATTTCTTGTTTTAAAACCACTATTAAACAGAATGACACCGTTGTGGCGTAGTTGTGACATGTATTTGACTTGGCCTGTTGTCTGTGTATTCAAATTTAAAAAAAAAATCAATATTTTGTTTATAATAAAGTAAATTCAGCTTTACGAGGTCCTCACCTAAGGCTATATATTCAAAAGAGCCTAGCTTTTCCGTTAGCTTTGAAAGATACTATTTAGTGACGTAACTCAACGCTGCAACTTACGTAACCGAGGACAGTAATTTTTTGTTCTTAGAAATACCTAGACAGCATATAATATTACTAAAATAGTACAAAGTAGAGAAAGGAGTGTTTCCTCACAAAGGCTTTGTATAATTAATCAATAACATGCGTTAAGGTAGAAAAAATAGCTTTACAAACTAGAACAATACCATTTTTTGTATTAATTCTCATACAACACGAGTGTTGCTTACTAATATTAGCAAGTGGCATTGCAATTTTAATCTTTACTTAAAATGTAGGTCATGTTTTATCAAAATACTGTGTAAAGTATAGTTTGGTAGAGCACGTATATGTTTTCATACACATTACGTATATAATAATAGTTAAAATAAGAATGCTTTTAAACTCATATAAATATATATATTAATAATATGAATCACATGGACTTTCTTTTCTCTTCCAAAATAAAATTCTTGCTGATTAGAAATCATGATAAAACCGTACTAAGTACTCTACCTATTGTAGATATAAATCTCAGAAGTTATAATGCTTTCCCATTAAATTTTCAATGTATTTTGATTAAATATGATATCAATTTGTTATATAATCAACAATTTTTATAAATAAATCACTTAGTGCTTTCCAACTGCCCCTAATACAAGAAATAGTTAAACTTAGTACAAAAAAATCTTTTTTTTATTAATAAATTACATAACATAATTTCATGACAAATTTTTTTATAAAATCATTCCCGCAAGTGAATTTGAACCTGCACTATCACATGTACAAGAGTACACACACATAATAAGAATATATAAACATTTTTTTTATTGTTAACTGGTAAAACACATTTTACTTTACTCCTTTAATAAATAAAAGAAAATGACATGCTCGCAAACCATTTCCCGCCCGTAACTCATACAGTGTGAAAGGTATCGATCACATGAAAAATATACATATGTATATATATATATGTATACATACATGTATGACACCGATACACCATCTTTCAAAATATTCGACGAGGCCGGCGATAATCTAATAAACTTTACTACACTGATCCCTCACAAAAACTTGCTTTATTGGGAGTGTCGATGCAAAAGAATACTTTCCACTTACGTACATCATTTTCTATTTACCTGTAAATTTAATATTTTTATTTTTACCTGAAAAATTAAAAATTATTAATAATTACATGATTGACTATGGATTATTAATTTTAATTTGAATAGAATTACTAAATAAATTAATTAAAAAATATTATTATTATTATGTATTTAATATATTATAATATTAATAATTTTTAATTTTTACTATTTTTTTTAAAGTGTTATTCCACACTTAGGATTAGAAAACATTTGTAACAAAACGTATAAGAATTTCGACGCAGCTGGTAGTAGAACGCATGGCTTAGCGGTCAGAGCGCTTGGACGGTATCCAAGAGGCGCGGGTTCGAATCCCGCTGCGTTCAAAAAAAAATTTTTATACGTTTTTTCAAAAACTTTTAATTTATTTATAATTTTTTTCATATAGAAATGAATTAAGTTCTACCACTGAACAACTAATAGCCCTAAATTAAAGGAAGGTGGAAAATTAACTCAAAAACAAAGATCAATATGATCTTTCTCTCACTATGTCTTCAAGTTTTAATAATTATATTATTTTTGTTTCATACAGAAAAAAAATATTTACAGAAACAAAGTATAAGTAATTTCCTTTCTTATAAAAACAATGGGCTTATCAACCCAAGTGTTTAAAAAATATGATAAATATAGGGAAAGATTCAATATCACTTGTATAAAGTGTAATTTTTTTTAGCTTCACGCTTTTTATCCCGCATAGCAGAGTAAATAGAAAGTACCTAGTGTCAAGACACTCCGTACTTCGCTTTCCACTGAATTCAAGACATTACGCGTTTAGTAGTGGAACTCAACGCCGCACTTTGTCTCACCAGAGCGAGGAAGTGAAAATATTTTTTAAATATAATCTAAAGTATCGTATATATGAATTGTTATATAAAGTTTTTAAACTAATTTAGTTTCTGTCAGCGTATCAATAAACGTGGGTGCAGGATGCAAGACAGGAAACGTACGTAAATGTACGCTTTGGTACTCCTAAGTCCATAATGGTGCTTTCGCGGTAATGCTGGTATGTTTTTAGAATAAACAAACTTATTTATTATATTTAATAAACAATGCTCTACATATATTTAAAATAAATTTGCGATCTATACATATTCTAAATGAGACTATTTTAAACGAATTAATCGCGTATATTTTGATATTTGAACATAATTTTTTGGAAACCTTACGTTTCGAACACTTTACAGTGTTCCTATGACTGCGGACTACTGTAAAGTGTTCGAAACGTCAGATTTACAAAAACTTATCTTCGAATATTGCTTTTTATTAATACATATAAGCGATTAATCCGTATAAAATATATAGTTTTATTTAATTCAAGTATTAAGTTAGTTTCGTATCGTATATACGTAGCACACTACACTGACGTAGTGTTGGAAATTTATAATAATAATTAAACTTCCGATGTATTTTTGAAAAATCTTTTAAAGTAATAAAATAAATTTTAAATATTTTATTACGAATATACAAATGCATATAAATTTAGATATACAAATCAGTACAAATAAATTGGCTGGTCTCAAATATTTAAGCTCGATAGAAATAACTAGCACAGTATCAAGTGAATCATATCCATTTAAGGTGGGTCGGCCTTCACGTCGGCATTCTACTCGCGTCCGCATTATTAGCCTTTTTACACGCGACCCGCGCTGGGAACATAGGAAATGACTACGAAACTAATTTACCGTCTAATTTTAGAATATTTTGTATATATATATATATATATATATATATATATATATACATCAAAACTTGGGCATTTATTGAAGTAAAATCTTTTTCAGGTTCATAAGTTTTCAAAATTGGTAAAAATTGTATAATAGACATTGAAAAACTACTGCTTAGGAACAGTCATCTTTCTATTAGGCGTAATTTAAATCCGCGTCTCGTTTTATCGGATTCAGGAAACAAGGTTAAGGTTACCAGTTACAAGTTCTTTGTCAAAATTCAAGTACCCATCGAGTGTATAATTATAAAAGCAGAAATAATTATCCATAAATAATTAAAATTTCATAGTAATAATTTGATAAAAATATTATTTAACGTCTGAGTTTGAGTGAATAAGGCTTCCAAAATAGACAAAATTTAATCGAATGCTTTGAAAATTAAAATAAAATCGATCATATTTTATGAAAAAATCTATAAAAATTTTACCGCAGTGGAATTTGAACCCGCGCCTCTTGGAAACCTTCTAAGCGCTCTGACCGCTAAGCTATGCGTTCAACGCATCACTTTTCTAGTTAAGTGTAAAATAACAATTTAAAAATAGTAAAACATATATATTTTTTAAGTTTTATGCTTTTATTCCGCATCAAAGTACCCAGTGCCAAGACAGTTCCGTACTTCGCATTTAGTATGTATTAATTAAAAAAACAATATCAAAATATTACTATCTATGCATATTTACCTAAACAATTGACAATTTAATGCGATTTTTACACATTTTAAAAGAAATTATTTTAAACGGATTAATTGCATATATTTTGGTATTCGAAGATACATTTTGGAAAACCTGACGTTTCGAACACTTTATCGTGGTCACAGGTAGACTCTACTAGATGTCTACCAAAATATACGCAAATAATCCGTTTAAATAAATTTCAATTAAAACTTATAATTTTCTATTACAACATTAATACATGTACTTCTACAATGGTCGATTTGTTATAGTGTTCGACATGAAGCCTAACAACTAAGCAACACTCGACTTATCCATCACAAATGTAGTGCGTCAAAAACAAGATTAAAGTCCATTATAGAAGCAATTGACATATTAGCTGGCTAAACTTGTCAATTGTGAGTTCGAGCACCTCGATGGAAAGCGAATTGATGAGATACAATAATTAAATTTTGTATAGTTTGATATATATATATATATAATGATATTATATATATATCTATATAATATATAGATCTATAATATATATATATATATATAGATATATATATATTATGTATGTGTGTGTTAGTTAAGATAATTTAATTGATCTCAAATTCTCGTTAATTTTAGTATATAAAAAAATATATATAATATATAAAAAATAAAAGAGAAATAACATGATACTTGTCGATTCCTATTCAGTAATAATATAGTTAAAGTTATGTTCATTTATCGGCTCAGGTGAGAAAAAACACATTAAGTTCGCCACGTAATGTCTGGAATCGGTTAAGAGCAATCAACGGAATGTCTTGACACTAGGTAGTCTCTGACTATTCTGCTATACGGGAAGCGTGAAGCTGTTTGAAATATTAGTATCTAAATCGTATTATTTATATACATTATTTATTATCGTTATTTTAAATAAAAATTCAAACTGCAATTTGACTTAAACAATTCATCCAACTTACAAGACAATCCTTTATCATTAAATAATAATGTATAAATTTGTTTAAAAGAATTTAATGGACTTGGCGGCCGCGTTTCCGGCTCGAACCCCGAAACTCGGCAAAGTCAAGAAAACTTTTCAGAATCTTAATTGTTTCATTTAAATCTTTCTATTTCATTTGGTATTTTAGCGTTGTCGTCGTCTTGTGCGGGCATTGTGGGTGCAAGTTGAGTATAATATCTTTAAAACAAAGACTTCACGGGCAAGGAACACAACGGATGTTGGCAACAAATATCGTTTTTAAATGTATATGTACAAAAGAGATGAGAAATAAGGCCATGTGCAGACAGCGTTTGACTGTAAACGTGATCAGTTGTGGGTTCAATCCCCACTCGGGAGAATGATTATATTATAAATTATTTTCACTTCCTCGCTCTGTTAAGGCAAGGGTCTCTTGACACTCGGAACTTTTTTTTCCTGCTATGCGGGACAAAAAGCGTAAAGCTAAAAAAACACTTTATATATGGATAAAATTAACAAAAACTATAGTGCGAAGTTTATTAATATTTATGTATCATAAAATTGTTCTTTTTTATAATTTCATATTGAAATAACTTAAAAAATATATTCCACAAATCATTATTCGATAATTTACTTTCAGATCATCAGCCCGTACCACAATTACACCTAAATATAAGTAACGGTAAATATTTTCTCAAGCAAATATCACCTTAATGTTCAAATTTGCTCAAAAATATCGTAAGTGCACTAAGATGACTTCATTGTTTCTCTAAATACGGAATCCAATGTAAATAAATCGATACAGTAAACTTTCCATAGAGAAAGCCATAAAATCCAACACTATGTCTTGCCTTGCCTATATTTGAAATCAAAAATTCCCATGAAATTATATTTTCCTTCGAAAAGCTTATATTGGTAAATTTTTCCGCACTACGTACCATTTAAAATTGAGACATTACACGGTGAATGGCTCAACTCAACACCGGTGCTAAGTGCCAAGTTAGTATTAGAATCTAATTTTCACATAACTTTCGTAGTTAAACTTTATACGATCAAATTACAATATTAATTAATAATTTAAAACATATATTTTATACTTAACACTAGTATTAGGGATTTAAGAAAATGCATAGTAAAAATCTCACCCGATTTCATTTCATCTGAATAGGAACCAAAGGGAAAGAACAAGATTAAAGTTTCGAGCTCAAGAATTGCAGACGGGCTTGAGATTTGCAGAATCCAGGTGGAATTTACAAGTGGGGAGATGTGCCAAGATACTATTGGAAATCTAACCGAGTCTACGCCGATACTACGCCGCAAAAATGCTACAACTTTGTTCCTGTATACGAGTGAGTACGGATTCTCTTTGGGGTCGCCAAGTTGTGTTAGTTATGGATTTTCTTATATCATTGCCATATTTGTTTTATATAACATGTTATTATTTTAATGCTTTCAATTGATTATAGAATATTAATTACAAACAGTTTTTGCCAAAGTAATAGAGCTGTACGTTGTCGCTCGCTCTTGTATCGACTCTAACTCAAGACTTGAGACAAGATTCTAACTCAACAACATGATTTAGATCATGTTAAGTGATTATGGTATGACAAACGTACGTACATACATATAAAAATTAATTTAACGTGACGAATTCATTTTCAACTGCGTGTAAACCAAGCCAAATGCGACAGCTACTGTCATAATACGGAAAAAAAAGACCTTTAACTAAACGAGTGAAATCCTCCCAAAGCCCACAGTAATTGGGCTGTCGATCAAAAACCCAAAAATTGTGTGGCAAAAAACAGTTGCTCACACAATATCTCCTTAACTATACGTACATTTAAGTACTTAATCAGAACTTTTTAATGTAGGCAACATTAAAAATCAGTTTAAACAGCGCCCGCCTCGAAGTGTTTGCACGAATCGCGTACAACAACAGGGAGGAAACTTTGGTGGTCCGTTCCGGGATTTTTCATCTCCGTATAATTTGAAATTATAATTCGTTGAAGAAATCAAATCAAAATTCCATTTAAAGTTCGGTTTTCAATATTTATTTTGTACACAGCTGTCCAATATGGTAATGGTGGTGACTTGACCGCTTGTTGGGGGACGCGATACAAGCTTGTATTGTAGGCGTTGAACCTGGTGGGTTGTACCTGTTTAACGCTAATATATATTTGAATTTTATTACTTGCTCAGATAATATAAAACATGAAAGTTAATTGCGAATTCAATATTCAAGGAAAATTGAAAGATATGCCATTTCAGACATAGATTTTTGTATCTACACGACAAAAAACAAAGATAAATCAATTTTCTCAAATTAAACATGATATATGTTTTATTTAGGAAATAAAGATACTAATAATTGATTAAAACCGAAAAAATTAAGATTATTGTGGGTTCGATCCCCACCCGGGGGAGTGATTATACTACGATATATAGAGGTACTATTTTCATGAATTCATTTGATAACAATCTACCTATTGTTAATTTACAAATGTATAGGATTATCTTCAAATTGATAAAAAAAGGTAATTCGCCGCGCAGTGTGACATCGTTTGACTGAACGTGATCGGTTGTGGGTTCGATTTCCACTCGGATAGTGATTATATTGAAATTATTTCCACTTCCTCGCTCTGTTAAGACAAAGTGCAGCGTTAAGTTCCACCACTCAATACGCAATTTCTCGAATTCGGTGGAAAACGAAGAACAGAGTGTCTTGACACCAGGTACCTCCTATGCGGGATAAAAAATATGAAGCTCAAAAATTAAAATACGAAGAAGGGCCATTTTGAACTTTAAGTATATTTTTAACATTTACAACGCTATTGTATAAAACGCTAAACATAAAGTGCTAAGTAAAGGCATTTCCAAAAGGGATTACTTCAATCGTCAGCTGGTATGGTAATTGGTATCAACGTGACCGATGTCGTATCACCATTTACATGCAAGGACCGGAAGAGGCTACAGTGGGGCAGATGTGCTGACAACGGCTACCGTCATGTAAGGAACGGCATGACATTCATATATATCTATATTGTAATGTAAAAATAAATCTATATATTAATACGTAAGATAAAATTTAAATTATAGTTTATAAAAGGTTAAATATAGTTTATAAAAAAATGAGCACACATTACCATGTGTTTGACTTACACGTTTATATAAAGTGACTTACACGTTGCTATGGCAACGCATTGTTAACGCATCAACGGGACATTAATATAACTAAAAACGGTACCTAGTGACCTAGTGTCTAATTTTGACATACGGTGGTTGTAGCTTTCGATAATTTCAATATAGTCACTATCCGAGTGAAAATCGAACCCACAACCGATCGCGTTTAGCCAAACGGTATCACACTGCGCAGCGATCGGCCTTTTTTATCAATTTAAAGATAATCCTATACATTTGAAAATTAACAATAGATAGATTTTTATCAATTGAATTCATGAAAATGGTACCTCTATTATTATATCATATAAATTAAAATCTGTATTGGCAATATTTCGGGGTATATTTAAAAAAAATCAAGTATCAAAATACAAACAATAAGAACAATAACATCAATGGGATACAATATGAACTTATATGGTAATTAATTATTTTAAGTTTATTTGAAAAACTTAAATAAATTTTATTTGTTATATATTATTTATATATAGTACAAATACTGTAATTATATACAATGTTCAAAATATGAACATTCGGCGTACACCAACAAACATTGACATTGCCATATCTCGAATATGTCACAATGTTATACAATAATAGATTAGACTGTTTAAATTCAATGTATGTTAGAATAGTAGTTAAAGATAATTATTAAGCTATTTTAAAAAGCATTTGAGATAAGCGATAAGCGGTATGGAGTGAATCCGTCGATAAAGTGACCGATAGCAAGCGTGCGTGCCGTCGATTAACACCAAAATAACAATAAATAAGTAACAAGACTTCCATATTTCCATAGAATTGAATGAAAAATATAAATCAGTAGTTAGAATTTTTTTAAATCACACTTGTATCCCGCTTAAGGATAGATAGGAAGCATCTAGTTTTAAGACACTCCGTTCTCCGCTTTGTACTAAATTTGAGATATTGCGTGTTGAGTGGCAGAACTCAACGACGCTCTCTGTTTTACCAGAGGTCGCATGCTGTACTACTGCGCCACCACCGGACTCTTATTAGAATTATAGTATTTCCGAGAACATATTAAAATTGTAAGCAATTCAAAATATTTAAGGTTATTAAAAAATATATATATTATATATGTAAATAATATATTATATATAAATAATATATTTTATAAAAAACACGCAAATGTTCAAATTTGGTGAAAAGCGAAATACGGAGAAGTCTTGATACTAGGTACTTTCTGTCTACCCTGCTAAGCGGGATAAATGTGTGAAGCTAAAAAATATATTATATATTTTTTATATATAAATATGAACATAGTACAGCGTAGCGATGTACATTCTCTTATGTTTTAACAAAGCGTGAAGAAATGAGGCGTTGTGTTCCGTAACTCAACGCTCAATGTTAATAGATTAAAAGAAAATTGGAAGGGCGTGTCTTAACTCTGTGTCCTTTCTAAGAAAGCCCGGATCAATAATTTCTTACAAAAATGTATATGACGTGAATATTTAAACTTACTTCCATACTTCCCCGTAACGTCCGGTAAAAAGTGTCATCTTATAAAACTTTTGGATCCACTTAAAAATCTTGAACGCTGCAGTGAAAATTTAAACAGTATACTTTTTACTTTATTTTCTTAATACATCAGTATGAGATATAGAATTTTAAAAGTTTTAGAACGATCCTACCCTCAGTTGTTATAAAATTTCGAGACGGTTATAATGTAAATATATTTATTTGTATAGAAATAATAATTTATAAAATTATAATAAAATTAGACAACCTAGTATCAAGAGTGTTTTCATTTTGAATTGGAGACTTTGTGTTGGGTGGCGGAACTCAACGCTGCGCTTTGTCTTACCAGAGCGTAATCATTTCTCCCAGGTGGGAATCGAACGTACAACCGATCGCGTTTACAGTTTGACGCTGTTCCACTGCGGCACGATTTACATTGACAGTCAATATTTTTATTTATAAAGAAATATCGATTTATAGTATTATAAAAAAACAGCTTCAACCTTTATATCGCGTAGCAGCGTCACAGGCAACCTAGTGTTAAGAGTGTTTTCGTGCCTTATTCGGCATATTGCATGTTAAGAGGCCGGCGCATTGGAACAGCGTCTGACTGTAAACGTAATCGGTTGTGGGTTCGATCCCCACTCGAGGGAAATGATTATGATTAAAATATTTTCACTTCCTCGCTCTGGTAAAGACAAAGTGCGGCGTTGAGTGCCACCACTCAACATGCAATGTCTCGAATTCGGTGGAAACGGAAGTACGAAGTGTTTTATTTTTTTTACATTACTGTTAGTATTAGTGCTAATGTTGAGTGACAAACTCAACGCGGCACTTTATCTCACAAGTGCAGAGAATTTTTGTTTTAATGATATTTCCCTTTAGTGGGAATCGATCGCACAACCCATCGCGTTTAAATTCAGACACTCCCACTGCACTGCGGTACCGTTTTATTGTATGTATTGATTTTGTAATGATTTAAACGACTTATCTATTTAGATTGTAATAATATTTATATACATCATCTAAGAAAAACCAGGACCAGAATGCAACTGATAGGCGACGGAACAAATTCCGGTAAACATTTTTGAAAAAAACGTATAAAAATTTAAACGCAGCGTGATTCGAACCCGCGCCTCTTGTATACCGTCTGGTTTTCTAATGTTTTCTAATCCTAAGTGTGGAATAGCTCTTTAAAAAAATAGTAAATATTAAAATAAAAAAAGCAATCTCTCTTGTTAAACGATTATTATTAATAATATTTAAGTAGTAGAAATTTGTGCTCTACAGAGATGCTTACAGCATAAATAGGTTGTAATAAAACATAGGAATTTTGACACAGCTGGTAGTAGAACTTATGGCTTAGCGGTCAGAGCACTTGGACTGTATCCAAAAGGCGCGGATTCGACTCCTGCTGCGTTCAAATTTTTTTTAAAATATTTTCTAATCCTAAGTGTGGAATAACACTTTAAAAAATAGTAAATAAATTCAGGTATATCCACAATTTTATTTAAAAAAGACGTTTTACATTTTTGTCCACATAATAAGACGAGCACAGAGAACCACATAGCGCTCCATTTCATTCATTTCATTCTGTATGATTGAATTCGTGCTGTGTTGAATTATTATTTATATAGACTTTTAACGGCCAGCGTTGAGTTCCGCAACTTAACACCCAATGTCTAGATGACAGACTGGAAAGTGAAAAATAGAGAACGGAGTGTCTTGACACTAGGTTCTCGCTGATCAATTCTATCAGAAATATTATATCAGAAAAAGCGTAAATCTGAATCTTTAAATGTATTTATTACGTTAATTGGTAAAAATAAAATATCGAATACTCAATCGTTATATTAAAATGTTGTAAAGACTGTCACTTGCAGAGATGCTTTTAAAACGTTTCCTTGAATATTTACCTTTTTTCATTCATTTAAATTATACTCGTAGAAACGAAGACCTTCTGTGGAAATTGATCAAAATATTTATAAAAGAATTGCGATGCAATATGACAGATGGTTATAGATTTTAGGACAGAGATGGTTCTGGGTTCAATTTTCACACAACAGAATGAGTATATCGAAATTATTTTTCTAATTCTCTGTTCCTGTAATACAAAGAATTGCGTTAAGTTACGCCAGTCAACATTAAATGTCTCAAATTTGGGTAAAAAATGAAAAATGGAATATTCACTACAATTTCTCTGCTATATTAGAAAATACTTATCCTGAGCAGGGTAGATAGGAAGTACCTAGCGTCAAGACACTCTGCACTCCACTTTCTGCGCCACGACCAGCCTCCGATTAATTAATTCAACAATTATATAAGTACCCACTGTACTTAACTAAAACTTAAAACATCATAAATTACCATACAAGCATTGCCTATAGGATATTCGGAATTGTACCTATCACAGCCAAGTCGGGTGTACTTGAAACGAATTGAACATCTCTATATACATACGTACACGCATGTATTTTCAAACGACCACTTGTTTAATATAGAAAAAAGGCTGTAGCCTTTTTTATAAAAAAAATAGTACAAAGCAAAATATTTATGTAACAAATGTAATTCATGAAACAAAGGGTATATAGATTTTAAAGGATATAGTTTGAAAGCACTTAAAGTCATACAAAGTTTTTATTCACAACGCGGCCCCTTGCTTGCTTGAAAATAAAATATTCTATATATATTTGTTTTTACGTAAAAGAACAACAGAAAAATTTTTTTGTATTTTTTTTAGTAAGAATATCAAAGAAAATGTAATGCCAAAAGACTCCGTTCTCTGCTTGCCACTCTCCTAATTTTGGCCTGGATTTAGGATAATGTCTGGAGACAGATGGAACTCAACAGTGTTTATTATTTAATAATTTAATACTTTATTAATTTATTTTACCATAGTGGCAACATTTAAATATTTTTTATCATATTCATCGAATAAGAATCAATTCCTCAACCTTTGCACTAGTGTATATAAACAATACTTTTAATCTTTGATCATATTTTTTAATTTATGTACTGTTTATTTTTTTTTTTTTGAAAAAACATATAAAAATTTCAACGTAGCGGGATTCGAACCCGCGCTAATAATAATATACATTTATGTTGTTAGCAACTTTAGCATTTAAGTTGTAACAAACGTATAAGAATTTCGACGCAGCTGGTAGTAGAACGCATGGTTTAGCAGTCAGAGCGTTTGGACGGTATCCAAGAAGCGCGGGTTCAAATCCCGCTGCGTTCAAATTTTTATATGTTTTTTTCAAAAATGTTTTCTAATCCTAAGTCTGGAACAACACTTTAAAAATAGTAAATGTTTGTAAACTACTTATTTGATAATTTAATTATTTAATATAATTTTAATTTTTTACAATGATTAATATTTGTTGACATGAAATTATTTATTCCTATTACTACATCTCTATGTTATTAATAAATTATGTATATGGATTTTTATTATAATTTAATGATACTGGAGGAAGTAAGGACCTCCAAAAGAGAATATGAAGAGGTTGATGACAGTGGACGAGGCGAAGGAGGTATGTAGGGACGTAGCGTTTGGCGCTCCGTCCTCTCCGACTACCCAGCAAGGCATAAAGCGTGGAATTTTTATTCTGGCAATAAAAAACATAAATGTGCACAGGAATTCAATGCCTAACTAAACCTTAAACCTAGTGTCATGACATTCCTTTTTGCATACGTTTAATTGGATTCTATTTGGTCATAACTTTATGATAATATTAACAATATTAAACAAAAACGAAAGCAAATGATATTCCCATATCACATTGTATGTACATACATCTCCATATAAAATATATCATTAGCGTAACTCTGTTACTTCAAAGGAATCACGATACTTTGATACGTTTTATATATTCACTTGTAGACCAGACAAATGAAATTATCTGACATATAAAAATCAGTTGGGAAAAGTGTATGTCACTTGAAGGAAAGTCTTAAAAGAACGATTGAAGAAATATTTATTATGCAAGAGGCGGCACGGAAAAAGAGCTAAATGAGAGTAAAAAGGGACACTCAGTTTACATTTATCTTTGTTGATGTTTTAAGTTATAGCATTAATGATAACACACCTAAGTGAAGTTTAAATCTATAGGTATAGAACTCCTAATATATAATTTTAATTTCACCGTGATACCACGAGGTGCCACTGGTATAACAAAGCGCGGCGTTAAGTTCCAACACTCAAATAGAGAGAGATCTTGTCTCTACAAATATATCTATGAAGAAGCATATGAAAATTAAAGCACATAGACAATGATATCATTTTTAAAAAAACGTATAAATTTTTTTCCCAGCCGGTAGTAGAACGCATAGCTCAGCGGTAAGAGCGCTTGGACGGTTTTCAAGAGGCGTGTGTTCAAATCCTGTTGAGCTTAAAATTTTTATACATATTTTCAAAACTTTTTTCTAAATCAAAAGAAGACAATGATATACTATAATAGATTTCCATGATAAAAAGAGATCTGCTGGTAACAATAATATAGCAACTTTTATCTAATGCAGAACTAATGAAGATCATGAAATGTTAGTAATAAACAGTATTACACCAAATTATAAATTTAATATGCCGTCAATATATCCAACATACATTTATTAAGACTTGTTATCATTCCCATACATCATTACCGTAATTCCGGCTTCAAGGCGGTCGACGCGTTACTTAGATCCATTTTTATGTATACACTCGCAAATCAGATAATCCAAATTGGTTTTTACACGAAAACTCAATTTTGACGTGTATCGGCTCCAGATAAATTGACTAGATACAGCGTGTGGAATCTCAAAGCATTAAGATCACCTCCATCCACGCGAGCACTCGATGCCTTAAGCAAGGCTTTCGATTAAAGTACAATTTAGTTTCTATACTGCCATAAAATGTTACGGCCTCCGTTTTTCCTAATAAAGCTCTTGTTAGGTGTTTTATTATTGATTTTATGGAGTAAAATATTTGATTTGAGGCCGGTCGTGGCGCAGTGTAACAGCGTCTGACTATAACCGTGATCGGTTGTGGGTTCGATTCTCACTCGGGTCTGATTATGTTTAAACTTATTGTCACTTCCTCGCTCTGGTAAGACACAAAGTGCGGCGTTGAGTTCCACCACTCAACACGCAATGTCTCGAATTCGATGGTAAGCGTAGTACGGAGCGTCTTGACACTAGGTACTTTCTGTGTACACTGCTATGCGGGATAAAGGTAAATCAAAACATTCCTAACAAACCATAACACGTCATAGGCAAATACACGAACGCGTCTCTACTAAGTCCAGCCAAGGGTTACATAAAAAGATCAATACAACTCGCCAATGTGTTACACACTAAATTACTTGAGATTCGGGCCAAACCTTTTTTGTTAGGTCAACGGTAGGTGCGAGTCCATTCAATATTCTGCCACTCAACGTCCGAAACCTAGTATCCTTTACGCTTGATAAGTTCACTAAGTAATCCTAGATACTCCTTTCTATCTGTGTTGGTTCTATTGAAATACAAGCGCTTACGTTTCTCTATGCTTTTGATTTATGTTGAACACGTATTACCTTAATATATATATATATATATATATATATATATATATATATATATATATATATATATTTAAATAACTAACGTCAATGTTTTAAGACTATAAATTAATTATTAGAGCGAAAATATAAAAATATTGTGTTTTTTGCAATTTCTACTATATACATTATTTTAATTCCAGAGGTCAATATGGCGCACTAAAACAGCCTTTCACTCTTCACACGATTATTTATGAATTTGTTAGCTAAGTAGAGATAAAATTACACCTTAACGCGGTTAAGTTCCGCTATTTAATATGCAATTTCTAAGGAAATCCGTGAAGATAAAATATTAATACATTGATAAATCATTGTATTGTATAATTATAAGATACTGTTTCCGTTCATTATAAGATACTGTTTTCAGCTAAACTCAAGAAGATGAATAGTGACTTCATGCTAGAGCTGAAATTATTTCATCAACATATTGTTATTAATGATAAGAAAATAACCCCAGATATTTTTTGTTCTTGAGGGGGAGGGAAGAGGGTGACCTAACCATGCGAAAATTAGCAAACACTGACGTGGCTGCTTGAGAGGAAGTCGATGACCGCAAGGGCGCCCCCTGCGGGGCTAACCCCAGATAAACTTAAAATCCCATAAATACAATTATTCAAGATTAAAAAGTTCTACAAAAAGCTTAGGCACACTCAATAAGCTCGCGCCCTGAACTAATCGGAATTTGTTAAATTAAACACGTCCTCAAAAAATAATTGACCGTATCTAATACGTCTATACCTGCTTGTACCCAAATTTGGAGGCTTAGGCTTGAAACGTTAACGTCTTTTAGATTACAAATTATATGGAGAGGTTTATTATGTTCTCTTTGAAATGAGAGGTAAGTGTCAAATTATTATGTCTTCTTTCCCTTTATTTCCTCCTTATTTTTTTTAAACTGATAATAATGTTTTTAATATTTAATACTTTATGTATAAACTGTCGAGTGAAATACGTTTGTTTGTAATATTTATGGATGAGTGTCATATTTTTTGATTATTATGGAATATTAGTGATTATCAGAACTGAACGTTATACGCTATCGTGGAGCAGTAGGCACAGCGTTCGGTTGTAAGCGTGATTGTTTGTGGGTTCAATTCGAATTCAGAGGAGTGATTATATTTGACATTTATTTCATTTTTCGCTCTACTGCCGCTGTGAATTCATCACTTGAGGTATTATCTCAATTTCGGATAAAAAATTGTCAACGGAGTGACTTAACAATGTGGTCAAAAACGGGAATTTAGAACAGAAACAACTGTTTATTTTTTAATTTTTTGGATTTTATTTAAATAAAGATGGTTTTTTTTCAAAATATATTTACTTTTTTAAAGTAAAATATTCAAAATTTCACACTTACTTTTTTTAAAAACGCGCATTTTGCTATATTACCTATACTCAGGAAAATTATGTTTTATCAATATAATAAGCTTAACTAGACATTTTGAAAAACGTATAAAAATTTCCACAAAGCGAGATTCAAACCTATAGAAAACCGCTCTAACCGCTAAGTCATACGTTCTATATCTGGCTGCGTCTGCAGTATCCAAAAGGCACGGACTCGAATACCGCTGCAAAAAATCAAAATATTTTCTAATTATGTGTAGAATAACACTTTAAAAATAAACTTACCTAACTTAAAAAAAGCCCAGAGATAGTGACTTAACTTGTTGGGTTAACAGTGACTAAGTGGCTGATCACTTAGCAGTACGGATGTACGTTAAATAATCTAATATAATTTAAGTATACATTTCAATACTAATTCTTAATGTGGCTTCGATAACAAACGAAATAAATTCTATCTAATGACTGTAAGGTTTCTCTATTAATTGGATGGTTGTCACGTTGTTTTGTTTCATTCGATACGTATAAACTGTTCTAATTGATATATTTAAGTAAGTAAATAAAAAAATATGGCACTTTCTTTTTCACGTTCCAGGGCAAACAGAGAGATCTAGAGTTAAGACACTCCGCTCTTCGTTTAATACATGAGCTAATATATATAGGAGTACAGTTGTGATATTTGAGTTAAAATGTTAATGGAGTGTCTTGACACTACAGTTTTGAATTTTTATTATAAATAATTTTACGCTTGTCCCCTATATGACAGGTAAAGAGAACCTTGTGTTCGTAGAACTTTAATTGAATCCCAAATCACCGCAGTTAGTTCGAGATCTGTATTATATAATATTACCTACAGGTATATCAATAGAAGTATCACGTTTAATTAAAATTACTAAAAATATTAAATTTCTCTAGGAAAAATATCTTTTTTTAGTTTCACGCTTTCGCTTTCCACTGAATTCGAGACATTGCATGTCGAGTGACGGAACACAACGCCGCACTTTGTTTCACCAAAGCGACGAAGTGAACATAATTTAAATATAATCACTGGGGATCGAACCCACAACCGATCTCGTTTTCTGTCAGACGCTGTCAAACTGCAACGCAACCTGTCTCTCGGCTGGAAAAATATCTTAAAAACATATAATGTCATATAAGAGCGTAATACACTGTTGGTAATCATCGCATCTATCAAACTGAGTGCCCGCCGCCATCACGTACACATTTGGATTGTAAATCGGCATTTCCCTTGTTTTTACCAAACATCCAAACAAATTTATTCACCGTCGAAAAACCGGGATCGATCCGGGATAGGATATTAAAAAACCATATTACGTCGGGAAAGCGTAATGATGTGTTCAGTGATGCATGAGCATGACTTATACTTATATTATATTAGGGGATATATTTTTATCTTTATTTCCATTTCTTTGCTCGGATAAAACAAAGCGCCGCGTAGAATGTAGGCAGCGGAGAGCTACGTGTCTTGTCACTATTGTCACTAGGTTTTCTCTGACTATTTTATACAGGATAAAGCGTAAAGCTACAAATAATATATAACATTTTAGCTTCACGCTTTATCCATACCAGTGTAGTCTAAGAGAGCGGAGTGCTAAACGCTACAGTCACTACATACTTCTTTCCGGGATCCACATGCTTTTTACATGACCTTCCAGTATCATCGATACTATATTCTAGAACAACAGAGGTCTGTACCGACCTCACTTACCGGTCACCTTTGTTTAATATATCTTTCGCAAACCACCTGAGCACGTTTTTCTTTATTCTCCCTATGACAGTTACGCTTACGCCTGCCATTCTAAGTATAACCCCTGCATATTTGCACAACTAAACTGGCTCTGCCTATCCAACGAATCAAGCACATCTCTACAGCATTCATCTTTCTTCCATTCTTTTTTTGACACTTGTTTTGCTGCCGTATAACAATGTTAGTATAAGTACTGCCTTAATAAGATCTTTGATTTTCGCGATTTTTACATATTTTAAATGAAACTATTTTAAACGGATTATTCGCGGATATTTTGGTATTCGAAAATACGTTTTTGGAAACCTAGCGTTTCGAATATTTTACAGTAGTCAGTGGTCACAGGTAGACTGAGGTGGCATTCGTCTGTCAGTTGATACAAAAATTAATCTGTTTTTGTAAAACGTTTAATATTATGTCTTCCAAATTATTATAAGTTTTAGTGATGAATTACCAATATTTTTTACGTCATAAGAATATTTCTATACTGTTAATACTATTGTATCTAAAACATACTAAATAGGAATTGTATCCGCAACTATAACCTGAACTCTGTCAACTGCGCCATAACACCCTTTAAAAATTATTTCAAAGAAATTAGAACACCTCTGCAGTAAAAAGATAGGAGTGGGACGCGCCGCCAAATTATTTCCAGCCAAAGTTAAACGTTAAAAGAAAGAATTAAGTAGTCGACATGCTTATTCTGGACTTCCACTACAATTCTACGCTATAACTAAGCTATATAACCGTAACGGTAACTACCACCTGTAGTATATAATATTCATCGATTATATTCTTTATTATTATTTATAGAACAAAACGAATGACGGTAATGAGAAGAGGTAAGACTGCATGGATTCTGTACTGTCTGTATATGCAGGTGTAGGAGAGGGGCTCAGATGGGACTTGTGACACAAAATTAGAGCTTAAGAGGCCTCTTTAAAATGTATTGATACACGCCTGCACTGCCTAAAGTCCTCTCTTTATTTTAGTATCCCTCTATTTTAGCCCTTTTTCAATCCAGACTAGGTCAAAGACAAATCAGGGAAATAGTGAAAGTAATATAAATATTATTTAAAGTATACCTTAAATAATTTAAATAATATAACCATTACATTTCGTTAGCGGCTTGCGATATAGCGCTATACATTAACTGGAAACACAAACAGCCAAAAAATAAAATCTTTATAATACACCTACTAATGTGACTGTGGCCAACGAATCGGAACTTTTAGGCGATAAAACTTTTTATTCCACCTGCATAAATTGAGACACACTCGCTGTAATCCGCCAAGTGAAATTAAATAAGTTTTGTTCAGCTTCTGCTTTTTTATCGCTATGTAAATGCCGTCGCATTGCTGATGCAGTGCTTTTAACACTGAATTCAACAGTTTACACCACTGTATAAGGTTCTATTTTATATTGTTTTTATGAAAAAAGTTTTAATTTCAAACTTAATGGAATCATTTCACATTGTCATTATAAAACTTAAGGAATACTGGATTCAAATCTTTCTTTTTGCTTTTGTAAGCAAAATGGGATATATTATTATTTTACACCTATAATTTTTTTTAGCTTCACGCATCTCTTGCAGGGTAGTCAGAGAGAGAAGCTCCTTATGGTTTTTACGTGACCTTCCTCCAATATCTTCGATACTTTGTTTTCGAAGGTCAACTGATGCTTCCTCGACCTCTCGTACCACTCACCTTGGCTTTATAAATCTTTCATCATCTTCCATCTTCCATCTCTACTAGACATACTTCCCAGATATACCACTTCATTCATTTGTTCTAATATCTTTCTATCTACCCTAATTGCATTCCGTTCTTTCTTCGTCTCTTTCAAATACTAGAATCTTAGTTTTACTGACATTCAGGTTTAGACCATTACTTTCACACCCTTCTTTCAGAGTGGTGACCAATGCCTGTGACTCGCATTGTGATGATGCAATTAGCACTGCATCATCTGCGTACAACAGACAGTTTACTGTCAAATCCCCAACTTTCACTCCTATAACGCTATCTTGCACTCCTTGGAGACAGCTATCAAAATACAAATTGTTCAATTCCAGCCAAGCTGACATGGCGCAGCACTGCTTGACACCCGATCGAATATTAAACTGAGGTGACATGCCAGCTCCTACTCGTACACAGGCTGAATGATCTCGATAAAGAGATTTTACAGCCTCCAATACATTCACATTGTACCGAGGCAGTATCTCCCATAGTTTTTTTCTTACAACCTTGTCAAATGCTTTTTCTAAATCCACAAAAGCACAGAAAATTGTCTGGAAAAGACCTGATCCATGCACCCTCTTCCAGGTTTAAATCCTCGGATTTGGGTCTCTCTTGCATTCTTCTTGCTAGCATTTTAGCACAAATTTTACTACCCAAGCTAATCAAACTGATAGCCTTATAGCTTGCACAGTCCATCTATGAACCTTAGCCTTTATACAAAGGCACGATGACTGCGTCTCGCCAAACAAACGGGATAAATTGCATAAAAAAAAGAACAGGTCCAGGATGCGCGGCCCACCATGTTTGATCATCTCTGCAGTAACTCTATCGGCTTCCGCTTCCCTTACTACATTTCAGATTTCGTACAGTATTCTCTAACTTCTTTTATATCAATTTCACCATCTGCTACATTAAGACTCAGTATATTGCTGTTGCTTGAGACAGAGGCATCATCACATCCATACATATTTTTGTAGAATTCCGCCCATCGTTTCAAAACGTATGTTCTTTCCGTAAGTAATTCATCGTCCTCAGAAAGCACCCCATTCGTTCTAAAGGTTGGCGAACAACGCCGAGAACCACTAGCTCCTCCCCAGAAAAGCTTCGTGTTTTCTCAGAAATTGTTTGTCAATCTCGTCTTTTACATGTTCTGACTTTTCACGCTTCATCTTTATCAGTGCTTTCGAGAGATGCTTTTGCAATTTATATTCATTCTTCTTATTCTCTTTTATTCTTACTCGAGTCTTTATAATCCTTTTATGCATGCTTTCTTCTTTCTTTCTACTGCCTCTTTCACTTCATTTCAGTAACTATTCGGCAGCTGGCTAGCTTCTTGGAAACCCTTTGTTTATATTCCTCTCTAATCGGTGGGTCTTGAAGCTTCCAGCTTCTTATGCGATTAATCGTCTCAAAGTTTGGACACCTCGTACGGCTGTACCAACCGGCAAACAGACCCCTTCTTCTAGCAATTACTAGATAGTGATCTGTTCCCAAGTGGACACCCCTAAACACACGCGTGTCCTTACCTCGGTTACGAATACGCAGATACACTAGTATAACATCGTTCGTAACCATGTCGTGTAGTTCCGACCCATCCGTTCAAATCACCGCAAATTTTTCGTTTCCTCTTACACTACTTAGAACTTCCCTAATACCGGGATATCGGCGCATACGTCTCTAAGAAGAATATTATTTTTATCCCCAGCTTGAAGCGAACCCAGAGCAGCCACGGGTTGATCGCCTTATATACTACCATTGCACTCACCAAACGGGAGGACAATAACACACCTATATGTTGACACCTTCGTTCACTTTCTGGAACTCCAGCCCAGAAGGCGACTTGGTCGTCTGGCAAGTCGGTCTTGCTATTGCTCTTTCCGTTGGTATCAATCACACAAACAACATCCATCAAATCTAATAATTCATTCATCTTCTGTTTCATCTCTCCTCTTACAATCCACGTAGCTATTTGTAGCTCCGTTCTCCACTATAATTATTATTGTATCAATTTTATTATCGTATAAAATACTTTTACTTAGCAAATAATCGGAATATTACAAGTAAGTTGAGTTGAAAAATAAAAAGACCATTCATTACGATTATAGTTCACATGTTTACTAGTATAGGTGAATGCATAATTTATCCCTATTTAATTTTGTTCCATGTGATATCATTTTCGGTGGAAAGCGAAGTAGGGAGTGTCTTGACACTAGGTACTTTCTGCCTTACTAAGCGGGATAAAATGCGTAAAGCTAAAAAATCACTTTACGAATGTCTTGAGTTTGTCTGAAACTTAAAGAAGTACTAGCATTTATCAAAATGGTCTTAAATAAACAGTACGAATTCATACTAGATTTTCTTAAAATAGTTTAAGTAATCCTCGCTGTACGTGTGACTTTGGCCGCGTGGTGTTTATCATCTCTGAAATCTTTATTATATAATTCTGAAATAAATGGAATTTTAGCTACACTTTATTAAATAAGCTATTTGCCCATGCAAGTCCCATCAAAATGGATGTTGCCGTTTCAAACATTAGTTGTAATGAACTGACAGACAAATATATATGATAAACTGTTGTTTTGGTATATATTTAAACATTATGTTAATAAACATTGCAATTTTATTTATTTGAATAGATATCAAAGTAAATATTTTTTACTTACATTCTCCACTTCTATCATTTAAAGCTATATCGCCACGTAATACTCAAACATTCCAAAAACAATTAGAACCCATTTAAAACTATCTACCGTAGTAATATCATATATCATCCACCATTTCTTAGAAAACAGTCATGCAAGTATATTAATTTTTACAATACATTGCTTGTTTTTTAAAGTATTTACAAGGAAATTTTTACAAAAAGAGCAATGTATAGTATATAGGTAAATTGTAGATTTTTAGTACGTATCAGGTGGTAGCAAGGCACGCCCTAGATTCTAGACCGACATTGGTGACCCAGCATTTAAAGTTTCTCTGCTGTAAACGTACGCAATATGAAAGAAAATATTGTATGAATTATTAAACATTTTTGATTATTTTGTATATCATTTTACTGTTATTTTAGATAACGATTTTTAATGTAATCGATTTTTTTCATAGATTTCTTATATTTCTTCATATTATATTCTTACTCAATTTATTTATCTATTCTAATATGTAATATATCGTACTAGAGGCTAGCGTGGCGCAGCGGAACAGCGTCTGATTGTATACGTTGTGAGTTCGATGTCCATTAGAGGCTATAAAATATTTAAATTTTTTTGAGTTCACCATTCAACCACTAGTTTATCTTTGACTACCCTGCTAAGCGGGATAAATGGTATTATACCGAGCGTATAAATAAGCTATATACTGTATATGTAAAGGCAAAGTTATCAAAATGGTGCAGCGGACCATCTAACCGTTAATAATGCTTATGAATTTAATTTCTATTCAAATATATATTTGAATAGAAATGAAACAAAAACAATGATTATAACTATATTATTTTTCTTACTCGACCCTTATTGTGGCACTTTTTTTTAGCTTCACGCTTTTATCCCGCATAGCAAGGTAGACAGAAAATACCTAGTGATAAGATACTCCGTACTTTGCTTTCCACCATATTCAAGACATTGTGTGTTCAGTAGTGGAACTCAACGCCGCACTTTGTCTTACCATAGCGAAGAAGTATAAAAAATTTAAATATAACCACTCCTACAAGTGGAAATTGAACCCAAACCGATAGCGTTCACAATCAGACGCTGTCCCACTGTACCACGACCGGGATCATCACTGGCATCACTTACTTAACATACAATATCTAGAAATTAGATAGAACATTGGGGCAGAATGTGAAAACTAAAAAAATTTTCCTATCTAACTATAAAAAGGCATTGCGTGCAGAGCAATATGTCATTTTTTAATGATTTACACAAAAAACTTTTATCATAACGCTTGTAACTGCATAAGAAACGTGACCCCTCTCAATACCTTTAGGGGTCGACGAGTCGATTTCGCGAACTAACACGATATATCAAAAGTGTGATGCCATACTCGGACTACCTTATAACTTATTCAACGGATCTTGATTCCTGCCTGTAACTCGCCTAAAGATGATATTATTGTAATATTTTTACTATTTCATAGAGATCGTTTTATCGTTATCAGATAAGTAACTGATGAGTGTTATCAGACAAGTAAAGAGTTATGTTAAATATATTTTTTAATTCCCGCTCTGATAAAACAAAACACGGCGTTAAGTTCCGCCACTAAACTTGCTGCCTCGATTTAGAGAAGACATATTCTTAACGAATAATTCTTAAAATTAAACTGGATTATTTTCTTAAATTTAAATTAAAAAAAAACCGTATCCAAATTAAAAAAACACAACACAGCGAAAATCAACAAGAAACATTCACTTAGACAGACAGACAGGTGACGGGATAGGAAAAAAATAATTGCAATATTTCAGCTAAATTCATATGAACGGTGCGAACACCTGTAATTGTCAGGTGACAATTCGAATTCATCTCGGGCCGATATTAAAAACCGCCGACGTGAATTTATGCGGGAAAGGCCCGTGATAACCTCTCGGAATCTAAAATTCGCATTAAAAATCACTAGCAACTGGCTTTTTGATGTCTAATAATATGGCCTTTTTAATTTATACATTTATTATGACTGTATATTTATTGTATAAGTATATGCAGGCGCAGTTGAAGCGTGTGTAGATGTGATATAACATAGGTTCGATTTCTACTTGGTGGAATATTTTTCTTAGACTATTTTCATTTCACTTCCCTTACAAGATGCAGGGTGCCTCGCATAAGCGGAAAAATGGAGTATGACGAATCTTGACACTATGTTCTCTCAGATTACATTGCTATTCACTCCTCAACACTCAATGAACAAAAAAACAGAGAATAATAACTCTAATCTTTCTGTCTAATCAAAAACCTTTGAGTGATACGTAAAGACACATATTATAGTCTAGATATACATATATGTGACATTATTATATAAAAACAAGGAAGATTTGAGTTTCTTTGTGTAATATTAAAAGAATCACGTTTTATTTAATACGTGTGTATATATATTACATTACCAAAATAACATTTGTATCAATTTTTGTCTATATATCTGTTTCTTTGTTTTTCCGACTAATCTCCAAAACTGTACCACTGTGTAAATTACCAGGATTTTTTCATGGGAAATAAGTAATTTAATTAGTATAACTAACTCTAATTATATAAGCATATGAAAATCATATTATAAATTAATCACAGGCGTAACTATATATTATACATAAGTAATAAGTATATAAACGCGACGAACTGACGTATGCCCTTGACTTTAACCAAGATAAAACAAGATCGTCAAGTGTAGCATTTAAGCTCATAATCCTTTCAATTTTGCTTTTAAATGCTTTGCTTTATTCACTTTCAAAGTTCATATTTACAAGATAATTACAAAGGAAACCACGAATAAAAAAAAACAACAAAAAAAACACATACAGTAGTTATCGAAAGTTGTGAGAAGTTAGGCGAGTTCGTAAACATGTTTAATATAATGTTAAGAATACTTTACTGGTAAGTTTTACTCCTACTATAGTCCTTTGTACAATATTATTTTGTTATGATATAAAAAAATATTATTTTCATTTTCTCGCTTTGGTTAGACAAAGTGCGGCGTTGAGTTCTGCCACTGGACATGTGTAATGAATTTCTTAATTTTATGAACTGTTATTTATGCTAATTCTAGCGAGAAAATTATAAGAGAGATCTGGATGCCCAATGAGGACTTAGACCTGGAAGCGGGTGCATGGATCAGGTCTTTTCTCTCCGCATGATCACGGAAATGTTTTTGGCTGTAAACAAAAAAAAATTCTATGCTTTTATGGATTTAGAAAAGGCATTTGACAGGGTTGTAAGAAAGAAGTTATGGGAGATACTGCCCCGGTACAATGTGAACGGACCCTTGTTGCAGGCTGTACAATCTCTTTATCGAGATCACTCAGCCTGTGTACGAGTAGAAGGTGGCATGTCACCTCAATTGCGCCATGTCAGCTTAGACATAGAAGTGAAAGTTGGTGATTTGATAGTAAACTGTCTGTTATACGCAGATGATGCAGTGCTAATGGCATCATCAGAATGCGAGTTACAGGCAATGGTCACACTCTGAAAGAAGGGTCAACCTGGTGAAAAAGTAATGGTCAACCTGGTCTAGAAACTAAGATTCTAGTATTTGAAAGAGACGAAGAAAGAACGGAACGTAAAATTAGGGTAGATATAAAGATATTAGAACAAGTGAATGAGGTGGTATATCTGGGAATTATGTTTAGTAGAGAAGATTCGAAATGGATGTAGAAAGGCGTATTGCTATCGGTAATAAGGCTCTTGCTGCATTGATGCCACGGCAAAACATCAGCGTACCTGCACGTTTTGCCGTTCACAATGCAGTACTGATACCGACGTTGTTATACGGCAGCGAAACGTGGATGTGTCAAAAGAAGAATGAAAGAAAGATGAATGCAGTAGAGATGCTGTTCGTCGGATATGCGGAGTCAGTTTAGCTCACCGTATATGCAGCGAGCAGATACGCAGAATGGCAGATGTAAGCGCGAATGTCACAATAAGAATGAAGAAGAACGTGCTCAGGTGGTTTGGGCACGTGGAAAGAATCAGCGATGAAAGAATGGTAAGAAAGATTTATGAAGCCAAGGTGAGAGGTACGAGAGGTCGGGGGAGACCTCGGTTGACCTTCGAAAACACAGTATAGAAGATACTAGAGGAAGGTCACGTAAAAAGTATAAGGACCCCCCGAAGGGCATGCATGAAAAGGATAATGACTGTGGACGAGGCTAAAGAGGTATACAGGGACCGTAGCGTTTGGCGTTCCGTACTCTCTGACTACCCCGCAAGGGATAAAGCGTGAAGCTAAAAAAAATGTACTTTTATGTAATGTTTCTATCTGCGGATGAAGCTAAAAAAGTAGACAGTAGACAGAAAGTAGGCAAGTACATCTAAAAGAAATTATAATCAACTATGAAATTGTATAAGTTGACCGTTACAAAACACTAATTAATGACCTCGTAATAATTTAACTTGAAAACTTTTATTCTTTTAATAAGTTTCGGTGAGAGTATAGCAGCTGAAAAAAGTTACGCTTTTCGTCGAATGAAATTACTCACAGTTGGGTTCATTGTACTAGAAACTGTACAAGAAATTGTCTAGATTTTTTTAATTAGGCTAAGGCTCTTTTATATAAGAAGGTAGTATGAATGTAACTAGTGTTAAGACACTCCGTTTTTGCTTTGTTAAATGAAATTCAGAAACAGCATCTGACTTTAAATGCGTGGTAATAGTTATGGATTCGATTCCCACTCGGTGAATTTACTATATTATTTTAACATAATATTTATTTCAACCTTTTAGTATAAACAAAACGCGGCGTTAAGTCCCACCACTTAATACGCAATATCTCAAACTAGAACAGAGTGTCTTGTAACTGAGTTCATTCTAACTGTCCTGCTATGCGGGATAAGCTTTGAAGCTTTTTTTTTTCTATGATAAAGGTATAGAAAGAAACCGGTACAGTAAGGAGTCCCAAACAAATATTGACTTTAACGAATAAAAAAAAGGTTTTAAGATGGATTTAGGATTCGATTTCCGGACGAACTTTTGATTTTGATTGGGAATTGATAATAGTAGAACAAAGAAATACCTACATTAAGAAACAGGCTTAAACTTAAATATTTGAATGAAATAGAAAATCTAAATATGAAAAATATTAAATAATAAAAATATGAACTACAGCATTGGTCTTCTCATTCCCGGACCGGTCAGTACCGTATCGGAATGAGAAGCCTGGTGTCAAAACATTTTTTTGCGAATTCTTGCCCAAATTCAAGACATTACGTGTGTGTGGTGGAACTCAACACCGGGCTTTATCTTACCAGAAGGAAGAAGAAGAAAATAATTGAAAATATCATTCCCCGAAAAGGTACAGCACGCAACGTATTTTTACGATTTTCTCAGAACATTTAAAACTGAAACTCTAACTAAACTATTTAACATTACAAAGGCAAAGCCGGGTAACGAAATATAAATTGATACGGGAAGTGTTTCCAGAACGAGAGGGTCTTGTTAGTCGTGAGATAAACCGACCCCTTATGGAATTAATTGTTCACATTTATAACCTTGCATGGCTATTTCTTTAGCAAATGAAAAAGTACACGCATCTCTTAAAAGGATGTTTTGTTATTAAATATGACAGATATTGTATTTAATGTATTATCTTATTATGTTAAGCGAAGAAGTATTTCTTCTCCGCTTAACATCGTATCTTCGTATCTTCTCTTCTATAGTATTTTAGTGTCAAGACACTCCGTTATACTCTTTCCATCCGAAACCTACGCAGTAGACCGAGGGGTTACGGATTTACAAATGTTAATATAAATATTGTGGCCGGTCGTGGCACAGTACAACAACGTCTGATTGTAAATTGGTTGTGGGTTCGGTTCCCACTCGGAGGAGTGATTATATTTAAAATTGTTTTCACTTCTTTGCTCTGATAGGACAAAGTGCGGGTTTGAGTTCCACCACTCAACACGCAAGGTCTCGAATTCGGTCGAAAGCGAAGTACTGAGTGTCTTGACACTAGGTACTTTCTGTATACCCTGCTACGCGAGATAAAAGCGTGAAGCTAAAAATATATATATATAAACATTGCCTCAAGCGAGAATTGAAGTCATAACTCTCATACGCCATATTTACTAAGTTTATTTATATAATATAGATGAAAAGGCCAAGGGTAACTTGAATTGATATAAAGCGTTCTGTACATATAAAAATATCTAAGCTATTTAAGATACATCGTCTGGTACAAAAATAAACTGATAACTCGTCTTGAAAGGTCATTCTTATCTCTTATAGAACAGAAGGTATGATAAATATAATATTTGCAACATTTTAAAGTGTTACGTATAATTAAATAGCGTTAAAGCCTTTTATATAAAATATAAGTAGAAATATATTTAAATGAAACTATTTTAAATGAATTAATCACGTATATTTTGATATTCGTAACAACATTTTAGAAAACTAGATATTTCGAACACTTTACAGTAGTCCGTGGTCACAATCTCTGTCGATAAACCCGTTTAAAATAGTTTTATTAAAAAAATCAAAGATCTATTTACGTGTTGTTATCATATTTATTCATTTTTACTCATTTTTTGCTGTTTTTATATTAAGCTAAGTAAATTACTTATTCATTTTTAGAATTATAGACTGGTCGGTGTAACTTAACGCCGATTTACCCTGCCTTAGAATAGAAAACTAAATACAAATGACTCGTTTCCATTTACCTCTCAAATAAGAAAAGTGAATGGAAATTAAAAAAATATATTTTAAGCTAATATACACATGTGATAGATTACTCTTCCCCACTCATCTTGTAAGTAAAATAATTTTATGCTTTCAATATAATAAATATGTATAAAAACATTCATTTATATATGTACATATGAAAACCATAAAGGCTGGTCGTGACGAAGAGAGACAGCGTCTGACTGTAAACGCGATCAGTTGTGGGTTCGATCCCCTCTGAAGGAGTCTTTATATTTAAATTATTATCGCTTCCTCGCTTTGGTAAGACAAAGTGCGGCGATGTGTTCCACCACTCAACACGCAATGTCTCGAATTCGGTGAAAAAACAACCATGGAACTTGTGAAGTAAATAAACTTATAAATACAATATTATCCTTAAAATAAATTTATTAAAAAAAATAGTTTTACTCTTTGTCCCGCACAGCTGTGTAAAGACAAGAGACGGTTATGAAAGACGGCGAGATGGCAGAACTCAACGCCACGATTTTTATTACAAATGCAAAAAAAATAATTTAAAACTATGAGATAAGGCAGGTTCACGCTTTATCTTGAGTAGCAGGATAGTCAGAAGGAACTTAGTGTCAAGACACTCCGTCAACTGCTTACTGCTCATAATCGAGACACCGCATATTAATTGGTGGAACTCAACGCTGCGCTTTGTGTTATCAGTGCGGAAAAATGAAATTAAATTTTAAGTATAATTACTCCGGGTGGATATCGAACCCACACCCAATAGCGGTTTTACATTCAGACGCAGTACCACTCCTCCACATTGCCTATTAGTAAAGAAAGTAATTGATCAATTCAATTTAAGATTGACTCTAATAGCGTTCTTTGTTTCTTGTACCGTTTTTTTTACAATTAATTGACCTCTTCCATGGCGCTGCGACGTTCCCGTTTGATGTACGTAAAAATAATATTAAAAGGCTTAACCAATCCAGTTGAATTATTTATTTTGAACCACAATTTTTTTCGCTTAATTGATGGAAAAAATATAATTTTATTTACATTTTTTTAATAATATATATTGATGATTTTGTCAATGTTCCAAATTCAGTGGAGAGAGGAGTTCCTGACTAACCTGGTATGCGGAAATATATAAGCGTTGAACTTATTTAAGACTAAATGATGGGGCCATCGTTGCCATCTGACTGTAACTGCAGTCGGCCTTAGCTTGCCCACTTGTTTTAAAATATTATCAATTACCTCTCTGATAAGACGAAACGCGGCGTTGAGTTTCACCACCCAACTCGAGTTTAGCTGTAAGCTGAACCCTGCTGTACGTGAAACTCAAAAAAAACAGAGAAATGTGACCCAAAACACTACTTTATCAACAAATTCATAGAAAACAAAGTATTATATTAAACATAAGATAACAAAAAAATAATTCTCAATCTCAAGATACCCTCCACTTGTCAATGTATGATTGATTTTTACAGCCTTTCTTCTATTTGGAGTCGTGGAAAGATATTTCCAAGATGAACTCACGCGTGACACATAGCTTCGATCAATTTTCGCTCGCTGAACTTTGCTGGTAACATTCTTTTCTGTAGAATGGGATCTATTTATTGTCGACTATTCTTTATTTGTGCTGGCTGTTCGGAAATTCGTTTTGTTTTTATAGTTTTTTTGTTGTTAATTATATTTGATAATAATTTTTAGTCGTGGCATATATATATATATATATATATATATATATATATATATATATATATATTCCTCGCTCTGGTCTCTCGAATTCGATGGAAAGCGAAGTACGGAGTGTCTTGACACTTGGTACGTCCTGTCTTCTTTGGTATACTAGACAAAATCGTGGAGTTAAAAAAACAAGTCATGGCCTTGAGTTTGTCAATCGCCACGCCAAATATCTCGATTTCGGGCGGAAAACAGTTAACGAAGTATCTTCACACTAGGTTGTCTCTGACTACCCTGCTATGTGTAAAGGTATAATAGCTAGGCATTAATTGACAATTCACAAGTGGTGACTTCGAATTATAATTGGTAAGCACAAAACTTATATTTATCCAACAAAGAAATTTTATTTTGCGCCTAGTTCAACAGTATATAGCGTTAGGTTCCGCAATATAACACAATTCTCTATTTATAATTTCACTCTACATTCTTTCTGCCTTATAAAAGAAAAGGAGGCCAGCCGTGGTACAGTGAAATAACGTCTAACTGTAAACGCAATCAGTTGTGGTTTCGATCCCAGCTCGAGGGAGTGACTATATTAAAAATTATTTTTACTCTCTTGCTATGTTAAGACAAAGTGCGGCGTTGAGTTCCACCAATCAACACACAATGTCTTAATTTCGGTGGAAAGCGAAGTACTGAATGTCTTAACACTAGGTACTTTCTGTTAAAAAAAAATTAAAGTCACTTTATTACACTATATATAGTTATATAGTAAAGTACAAATCATTTCACCAAGCATTTACATACGTTCATAACAGAAGAGTCCCTCAAAATTAGGTCACGTGACACAAAATCCTCGTTTTAACATACAGATTAAGAAACTTTATGCATTAACGAAATTATTTATTACACGTATGAAACGCGTGGAGGTACCTGCTGTACATGTATATATGTATATATTATACATACATCTGAACACTTTCCAAGCTCAAATGTGTACGAACTATTAACACGATATGATGATGCTTTTGCGTGTTTCGCGCAAAATAAGCTTATTAATAACAGTTGAGTCATTAGGCATATGCCTCAAGGACGTGTTTAATTGATTCGAATGTCTCATTTGTTTGTCTCTATTTAGTTGAGTGATGTATATGTATATCTGAATAGCAGGGTTAGAGACAACGTATAGTGTCAAGACATTGCGTGTTTGGACATTGTGTGGCGTTTTGTATGGGCGGAAAACTGAAAATATAGATCAACTGATCAATAGAATGCCAAGAGTGGAAAGCGAACCCACAACTGCCCGAGCCTAACCTTGTAATAGAACCAAGAGGTATAACAGTAATAATAATATTCTAAACTACAATCAAAAAAGTAAACAATGAATTCAATAACAGTAATCAATTAAACCAATACAATATTAAAAGGTTGTATGCCGGTACCTTAGATAGACACGAAGCCCGTGACAAAGGTCACCAGGTCTCCACTAGATTAATAAAATTATTAAGACAAGGCCAAGGACGTTAAGAATCATCTTCCTGCTGTACGGGATAAACGCGTGAAGCTACAAAAAAGAAATATTCAAATGTGTCCATATTCTGTTTGGAACTCGGTACTCAACGCCACGTTGTCTTAGCAAAGTAAGAAAATATATTCTAGAGGTCCCTTTTCTTCTCATATATTATATGCAATTGCTACATATCGAGGGGAACCAATGGCTGCTGAGATGAAGGTTTTCGAATGGTGACCACGTACTGGTCAGTCAGTGGTCAAGCCCTCCACCATATAAACTGACCGTCTCATCAAGGTCACAGGCAACCGCTGGATACGTCAAGCCCAGGATCGATGGTCATGGAAATCCTTAGGAAGGCCTACATGTAGGGGGCGTATTGAGGCTAAAACAATTGACGCTATTTGCTTTTGAGTAATGCGAACATAATATAATTTTTTAAAAATGCTTCATATTCCGATAACTTTATATTAGCTGTCTTCGCTATAAAATACATGTAAAATAGTTACTCTTATACCCTTTGGTGTATATTTGGAGCTTAATATGGCATAATACCCGAAAACCGCTAGCAAGTAGTCACAATGACCCTCTAAAGGGAAAAACCCTTTCATTTAGTGGGTGACTACTTTATTATCTAATGAAACAAATTACTGCGTCTGTATGTACGTGCAACGGTTGTGGATTCGATTCTGACTTAAGGGGATGATTGATGATCTTCTTTTTTCATTTTTCGCCGACAGACTAAGCGCAGCGTTGAGTTCCGCCATTCTACAGGCAATGTCTTAATTTCAGACGAAAGGTGGTGAGCGGAGTGCATGGAAGCTATGTACTCTTGGTTATGTGAGAAAAATTAGCAGTTTTTTTAGCACTAATTTACAATCTAATGGAGCCACATATTTATAAAATACATACATACATATTTACATACATATATATTTTTGTTCCTCATCACAGGGTAGACAGAAAGTATTTAGTAAGCTCAACGCTGCATTTTATCTTACCAGAGCAGGGAAGTGAAAATAATTTTAATTATTGGGAATCGAATCCACAACCGGTCCCGTTTTATATATATATATATATATATATATATATATATATATATATATATATATATATATATATATATATAACGAACAAGTAGTTAAGTTAACAATAAATTTAACTAAACGAGTTCATTAGTTTACGCCTAAATTATACATATTTAGGGGTCACCGTGATTAAGGTGTTTTATTACGGACGCGAATTACAAACGTTCACTTTATATCTGGATTTATGTATATATGGGAAAGATTATTTTCTAAAACATTAGTTTTAACTAAAATTTCATTGGGTTCAAATGTTTGTTACAGAACTTTCAAAATGATGACTTAAAAATAAAATTAAAGTAAAAAAGGGAAGCCTGTCATTTTGCAGTAAAACAGCGTCCCACTGTAAAGAGTTGTGGGTGGGTTGAGTTGTGGGTTCGATTCCCACTCCGAGGAATGATATTTAAATTATTTTTATTTAATTATTCTGGGAAGGCAAATTGCGGTGTTAAGTACGGCCATTCAAAGCGCATTGTTTCAAATATGGCGGAAAGCGGAGTACTGAGTGTCTTGAAACTAGGTACTTCCTTTCTATCCTGCTAAGCGAGATTAAAGCGTAAACCTAAAAAAAAATCTAATTTTATGTATTATAATGCTTTCGAAACCAGTCCAATATATGTTTGATACATATTATATATGGTACGGAAGATGATATAAGACAGTGATTTCTCTTGGTGTGTCTAAATATATAAGAATTCGATTATATTAATCATAAAAAATTGGATTTTCAAGCTTTATCTGAAATAGCAAAGTAATGAGAGACAGCCTAGTGTCTAGACACTAGACAGAACAGAGTGTAGTATCACTAGAAATCAATAACGAAAAAAATGTAACATTTAAGATGTTTTTAAATGTAACTATCTATTTTAAACACTTTTGGACGTCACTAAGTCAAGTTATCCAAAGATCACCTCGAGTTTTGTCCCTCATGTATTATAATCTCATAAAAAGGGGGTATCTCGTAAGTATTACATGTATATAAAATTAGGCCGCCCTGACTGTAAACAGTGATCAGTTGTAGGTTCGATTCTCATTCAGGCAAATGATTACGTTTTCACTTCCTCGCTCTGGTAAGACAAAGTGCGGCATTTAATTCCACCATTCAATACGCAGTGCCTCGAATTCGGTGAAAGGTGAAGTATGGAGTGTATTGACACAAGGTGAAGCTAAAAAATAATAACAGTATATAAAAACCTTTTTATCTATATAAATATAAGAACATATATGAAAATAAATAATAATATAAACTGAGAAGATTAAAATACTTCACCCATATGTCAGTATATCGAACACATGTGGACACTTAATGGAGCCCAAGCATTGTCATTAAAAAGAAGGGTCGATATAATAGGGCGGTCCCTTTCATACAGGCATAACGGGATATAGGAGTATAGGATGTACCTTTGTAGAAGACGGTAAATTACTGTAGTTTACTACATCTTGTAATATATTTACAATCTATTTGTCTATGAAATTGTTAATCGAAGGTTTTTTTTAATATTAGACTTAAAAAAAACAACTTCTTGCTTTATATCACATTTCAGTGTGGTGACCTAGTTTCCAGACACTTCGTTGTCTGTTTTCTGCCGGAAATCAAAACATTTCGTGCTAAGTGGCTAACACAACGCCGCGGTATGTCTTGCCATCATTTCTCTCAGTAAGAACCGAACTCACAACTAATTGCGTTTACAATCAGATGTTGTCCCACTTTGCCACAACGGCTTTATAGAAAAAATGGCAATTTTTATAAAAAAAACAAATGTGGATGTGGAGTGGATTTGATTCTAAGGAATGATTATATCAAGCTATTTTGATTTTTTCCCTCTAGTAGTCAAAGTATTGAATAACAGTTCATTTATCACCTGAATATATAAGATTTTAATTTAAGATGAAAAATTAAGAACAGAGTATCTTGATACTAGGGTTTCCCTGAGTGCCACTAAGGCCAATATTATCAATGCATTCAAGCATGCTTTTATCATGCCTCATAACTACACAATATTCCTAGAACTTTTCTATACAATCTTGAAATACTCAACTATAATTAAATTCTGAAATTGATATTTTGATATAAATTCTTGTATGAAATAGAACACTACTATACAGGTGAATAATTCACCGAACCTCGGGTCATGTTGTCGATTTAATGGTGTATAATATTTTATAGTTCAAAGTATTTATACTCATAATTATTAATATATATTAAAGACAGAGCGTGGCGTTGAGTTTCGCCACACAAAGTTCGGGAACTTGGAGTTGGAGATTTGGATCAGAGTGTCTTAACACTAATTTTCTAATTGTATCAATTTTATGTACTTATAATATCATACGGGCAGGTCATATATCACGCTATACTGATCTACGCTGGAGTATTCTAGCCACAAGGAAGGGCCTATAGGATGGAGAAACGTAGGAAGACAAAAAAGACGGTGGGCTGATGACATTACAGAAAATGCAGGGAAAAATTGAATGACTCAATTCGAAAACTTAGCAACTAACGATATATATATAATAGGATAAAATGTAAAGGAAATAATAAAATAAAATAAAAACAATTAATTAATTTAAAAAAACCCTACCATTTCTATTAGACGGGATAAAAATGTGAAGCTAAAAATATAAATAAAGGGCTTGATTATTATTATAATATTATAGTATCATGTTATTAGGGAACAAGAACTCGCTTAGGCATTATTTTTACATAATTCAGATAATTTAAATTTATACAAGACACAGAATGTCAGGCTTAGACGAGAATGTTAAAGTAAGAATAAAGAAGAACGTGGTTTGGTCAGAAAGATATATGAAGCAAATGTGAGTGGTAGAGTTAGTGGTCGGGGGAAACCTTCGAAGTTCGACCTCGGTTGACCTTCGAAAACACAGTTACAAAGATGCTGAAGGAAGGTCACGCGAAAAGCATAAGAACCTCCCTAAGGGTGTATATGAAAATGCGAATGACTGTGGACTCGGCGAAAAAGGTATGCAGGGATCGTATCTTTTACTTTTGACAGAATGGTCGGGGTTGGTGAGAGCAACACCTGCAATACACCTCCACCTGTTGTGGTCTTCGGCGTCTCGCGTGTTTTGGACAAAGGAGATTTCTGTTAAATTATTTATGGGGCTAGTGGAAAATATAGATATTTGCCCTCGAACTTTTCCTAACCAACTAGTCGCTCCATGGAATGTTTGCTCCTAACGTCCAAAATATTTCATGATTCATATGACAGTCAACAATAATCTTTCTTTCATTTAAACTCAAGCGGTTTTAATCGGTAGTCCGAGATTACTGGCGAAAGTAGATACTTTACAATTGTCTCCAATAATTATTAATAAGACTCTTATACCATTGAGTGAATCAGTAAGAAATTTTGGTATTATAGTGGACAAGCATTTGTCTTGGGTACCACAAGTAGGAGAGGTAAGCAGAAAGATTTGTCCTGCTTCTGCATGTCTGCGAAGACTACGCAATTTCCAACCTACATCTACCAAAATTGCACTGGCAAACTCTCTCCTATTACCAATTCTAGATTATGCTGATGTTTGCTATCTTGATATTAAAGAGGAGCTACTAAATAAACTTGAGCGACTTCAAAATCTTTGTATAAGGTTTATATTTGGCATACATAAATATGACCACATTTCTGAATTTCGTAATAAGCTCAAATGGCTCTCTATCCGACTTCGGATAATCACATACTCTATCCGTACTGTTTAATCCTTCTACTTCTCCCTACTTGAAGAAACAATTCAAGTTTCTTCATCGTTGGTATCAACCCACTTGAAATTCCTCGTCACTCTTCTTCCGTTTTCTCAAATTCCTTCACTATTAAAGCTGCCCGATTATGGAATTCCTTACCACTTAAAATTAGGCGTTAAAAAATACTATTATATTTAAGCTTATGAGTTTAATGCCGTATGTGTGTAGTTGTATATGTATGTATGTATGTATGTATGTATGTATGTATGTATGTATGTATGTGTGTATGTATGTATGTATGTATGTATGTATGTATGTATATATGTATGTATGTATATATGTATGTATGTATATATGTATGTATATATGTGTGCATTTGATTTACATGTCTATTTATATTTATTTTGTATTTGTATATCTACTTTATATTTAATATTTTGTATGTGTAAATGTCTATTGACCATATGCACTATTTTCACCGGATTAATCGCGTATATTTTGGTACTCGCAAATACATTTTAATGTAATAGTACGCGATGGAGGACGTCTTTAAAACCCTGGATTGGATCGGACGAGGCGTCAACGTCAATGGAGAGTATATCTCTCATCTTCGTTTTGCCGACATCTTTGCATATATCCATCTTTGCAGAGACACTGGAAGAGCTAAATCAAATGCTGAACGACCTAAATGGGTCCTCCCGACGTGTTGGTCTTGGTATGAACTTGGACAAAACAAAAGTTATGTTCAACAGAAACGTCATGCCGAGACCAGTGCGGGTCGAAGGCGTTCTTCTTGAAGTTCTACAGGACTACACCTACCTAAGCCAGACAATACAACTTGGCCGACACAACTTCGAGAAGGAAGCAGATAGGAGGATTCAGTAGAGTTGGACGGCATTTGGCAAGCTCCGTCGAGTCCTTACGTCAACAATTCCGCAAAGCCTAAAGACGAAGGTTTTTGAGCAATGTGTCCTACCTGTAATGACATACGCTGCCGAGACGTGGACACTGACAGTAGGGCTGGTCCACAGATTTAAAGTCGCTCACCGAGCTATGGAGCGAGCTATGCTCGGGATCTCTCTCAAGGATAAAATCAGGAATGAGGTTATCCGTGAGAGAACTAAAATAACCGACATAGCTCGCAAAATCAGTAAGCTGAAGTGGCAATGGGCCGGTCACGTCTGTCGCAGGACCGATGGCCGTTGGAGCAGACGAGTCCTGGAGTGGAGACCGCGTCTTGGCAAACGTAGTGTAGGACGCCCTCTGGCCCGCTGGACTGACGACATACGCAAGGTTGCCGGAGCAGGCTGGATGAGGGTTGCGGAGGACCGGGATGTTTGGCGCAAACTTGGGGAAGCCTATGTCCAGCAGTGGACTGCGATTGGCTGACGATACGAAATACATTTTTTTAAACCTCACATTTTGAATACTACAGTAGTCCGTGGTCACAGACAGACTGTCTACCAAAATATACGCGATTAATCCGTTTGAAATAGTTTCATTTGAAACACAAATCATCTCCATATAATGGAATTTAAATATAACTTTGAATTATTATGGGAATATCAGAATAAAGTTATTTGCTACTAACAAGCTTGAGGCAGCGCTTTACAGCAATTATCTCTTAAACTCTGATTAACTTTAACAGACGTGAAGTAATCAATTATATTGAAGTTTTGAACGTTCATTTGTGGACTTTAACTATTACAGATTGCAGCGGCGGAGTCGAGTTGGAAATAAATACTAGAAGTATAGAAAAAAATATTAAGGAATTAAAAATTATAGTTATTTGTTAAGTTGATATTGTTTTATATGATATAGGATTTTTATAGTTGTCTTTCTTTGGTTTAGTAGGACAAAGCGCGGTGTTAAACGCACTCAACTTGCAATGTATCGAACTCGAGCGAAAAGCAGTCAACGGAATGAACAGTGATTATATTTAAAATATTTTCACTTCCTCGCTCTGGTAAAAAAGACAAAGTGCGGCGTTAAGTTCCATCACTTAACACGCAATGTCTCGAATTCGGTGTAATCATGATTGGTTGTGGCTGCGATACCACTCGGGAAAATGATTATATTTCAATTATTATCATTTCTTCACTCAGGTAAGATAAAGTGTGGCATTGAGTTTCACCACTCAATACGCAATGTTTCGAATTCGACGGAAAGTTATGCGGAGTGTCTTGACACTAGGTACTAGAACTTAATAAAAAATACAACAGAATAGAACCCATGATTCTTCACTTACATGAGCTAAAAATACCGAATTGCACCAAAAACTTATTTATTAACTTAAGTTAAGCTGTTATTTAAACCAGAGTATAAAAAAAAAAGTAATATTTCGAACCATCTAAAGTAAATCATAATCGACTCTTTATATGTAACGCTATACTAATAAGAAATTTAAAACGGAACATGCAAAATATTCATCAAATAACTCGTATATTCTAATTACACTACAATTTGTTTAAAGAGGTGAAATTTACAATCATATGGATCAGTGGTGATTGTAATGGCCTTGGATACGAATATTTTTACTTTAGTTCTTACTTAGAAGGAAAAAGGTTATGTGTGTAAGATTTTATACACAAATTTTATCTGATACTCATTTTCTATATTTTTCGTATTTTAAACAAATCAGGAAGAGAGGAAGTAACTAGAGTCAAGACACTCCGTTCTCCGTTTTCCGCCAAATTCGAGACGTTGCATATGAGTGGCGGAACTTAACGCCATACTTTGTGTTACCAGAACGAAGAAATGAAAATAATTTAAATATATTCATTCGTCCGAGTTTACATTCATACACAGACATTGTCCCCCTGCGGCACGAACAGCTATAATAAAATATATACTTATATCCTCATGTATTAATCATAGTGAGATTTTTACTATTAAAATATCATCATTTATTATAAATGAAGGCGGGTCTACGATTTCTATTCGGACTACAATGTGTTCTTTTTAATCATTGTCTCTATTTAATGATTATTCTAATTAAGTTTTATTTTTATTAAGCCTAATTCACATCTAGGTCAAGTCTATACCTTGTTTAAAGACCTAATACAAAAAATAAACAAAATATAGCGAAATTTGAATCCATATACTTATGTTACGTTATATTAAAGAGAGAACTGCACTATATGGCCTTTAACTAAAAGAGCTTTTTTTAAGCTTCACGCTTTTATCCCGCACGGCAGGATAAATATAAAGTACCTACTGTCAAGACACTCTGTACTCCACTTTCCACTAAATTTGAGACATTTCATGTTGTGTGGTGGAACTCAAGGCCACACTTTATCTTACCAGAGCAAGGAAGTGAAAATAATTTAAACATAATCACTCTCCCGAGTAGAAATCGAACTCACAACCGTTTGCGTGTAAGGTCCCAGTGCGCCACAATCTGCCTCGACTGCTAAAAGTAACAAAAAGAGCCGTTCAAGTGTAAATAATGAAAAGTAATATAATAACAGGCGCTTTCTATATACTATACTATTGTTAAAAACGTGAAGTCTTAACTTTTAATTACTTTAAGAGGAACGCTGAAATCATCCTTTGTGTACGGAAACAATACGTTACGATTACATCGCTCTACAAATTGAGGTACGCGTGTTTGAAATTAATCGTTGTTGTGTGGGGAATTTTACGGAATTTCTATTTATTATCATATATCTTTTGTATGTAGAAGTAAAATACAAGTTATATTAACGAATAAGTTAATTAAATTGTTTTCGGACGTTAAGGATGAGAGTTTTGGACCTTTTCGTTTTTTTTATTTTGTAAGGTTTTTTTATAAGGAGAGACACAGATTTGCTATCCTGTTTTATACATAATTATAGCTATTTTTTTTAAATAACTGGAAATTAGAAAATGGCAGTTTAAAAGCTCTTCGAAGGAATCATAATATGGAAATTATAATAGAAAAAGTATAATTTATATTTGGTGAATGGATGAAATTTGTGTTTATGAATAAAATTGGTAAATGTTTGCTTCCCATTGGCATAAAGCTTTCGCCATATCATCGGTTTCCTTGTCCATAATATCGATGGTTTTCAGGGAAGCTAAACTGTTTTGAAATTTCGACTGGAACTTTTCAAACCTATAATTTATTTGGAGCTACGTTGGTCAGAGTGAAGACTTTACCAAGCGCTGTTGATGCTGTACGACTTTCAAGTCGACATTCAAAGTGCCTCGTACTAGCCTGTGGTCGCTGACGGTATGAAGCGGCTAAGAACGGAGGCATCTCTGAATATGTGCCTCTTATCCGCTATGAAGAAGTCTATCTCGTTCTGCGTTGCAGCTTACAGCGACAGGCTTCTAGCAGAGTTTCGCCACCTATGGAACTTATTTTGAAGAACGAGCTCATCAAGAAGAATCTTTGCGTGTCGAGGAAGTTAACCAGCATTTGCCCCCTGTGACTCCTGTACCTAAATCCACGTGGTCTGATACGCATTTCATCGCGTTCTTTAACTCCCCTTTGAAATCCCCCATGATGACGTCGCAGTAGACGGTCATGCGCAAATCCTTTTAACACTTAGAGAGTTACAGGTTCGACACCCACTGTGTGCAAATTTTTATACGTTTTCCAAAAAACATATTTCTTCGTAAATTTATAAAATATTAAAATTATTTATTTTATTAACACATAACTCCTCTATAATGAGTATTAATATTAAAATTAATTGAAATGTAAAATCAATGTTTAACACATCCCAAATAAATTGTATAACACAAAATAATTAATGAACATTCTCTATCACGATACATTTACATCACGCCCCGAACATATCACTGTCATATCACATCAAGTTATGTGATAAGTGACGTGGCAAGTCGATTTATCAATATTTTAAATACATAGTGTCGCTGAAAAATTGATTTTTTTTGTTATATTAATTTAAAAACAAACTATAGTTTGTTTTAATATTCTTTTGTATATATTATTTATAATAAATAATGGGTAGGTAGACAAAATAATCGCCTTTTATCCCGCTTATCAAGGTAGACAGCATAGAATTGGAAAATGAACCCATAACCGATCGTGCTTACAGTCGGACATTGTCCCACTACGCAGCAACCGGTTTTAATTATAACTAAAACTAAGCTATTAAAATTCTTAGCGTTCTAACTTTAAAACATACAAGCAGTTCTTTTAAAATAGTTAAACCCAACAAAACGAAGCCGTGACCAACGACTAACGCGCGTAAAGCTAATAGGATTGTGTAATCCGCATCTCTCGAAGACTCCTTCCAGATGTTTCGGTAAACGACAAGCAGTTAACGTAAATAGAGATTACAAAGGCTACTATTGCGACAGCTATCCCATTGCAATCGTAACGGGTGGGGGATGGAATTTAATGAAAATTTTACAGTATTATCATTATGTGATACTCGTATTTGGACGCGGTGTCGCTCGCCTTTTAGAAGCTTTTTTTCTAGCTTCACGCTTTTATCCCACATAGCAAGGTAGATAGAAAGTGTTTAGTGTCAAGACACTCTGTATTTCGCTTTCTACCGAATTCGAGACACTGCGTGATGAATGGTGGATTTCAACGCCGTATTTTATCTTACCAGAGCGAGAACGTGACAATAATTTAAATATAATTACTCCCCCGAGTAAGATCGAACTTACAACCGGTCGCGTTTATAGTCAACGTTCTCGCAACGCCACGACCGGGCTCATAAAAAGTCGTTAAAAGAATATGGTATAAGATACACCGTTCACCGCTTTCTGGCCGAAATCGAGATCAGTGACGTACGTCAACACCGCGTTCTACTATCAGAGGGAGATAAAATAATTCAAATCTACATAATAATTCCCTGAAGTTAGAATAAGGCCCACCACCAGCAGCGTCTATATCCAGACTTTATAAAGTTGGATCTACATAGTGACGTGATTCAATCATCAATAGTCGAAATAAGAATAAAAAAATCATTTCTTAATTATGTTCTATAAATATTTATTTTGAGACCGGTACTGATGCAGTGGGCCGGCGTCTGACTTTAGCCTAGATCATTTTTGGGTTGATTCCCACTCCGGGAAATGATTATATTTTACATTTAAAAAAAACGTATAAAAGGGATGCGAACCTACACTTCTTGGAAACCATCCAGGCGTATAGAATGATAAAATTTCTTAATAAAATGTATATATATTACATTAATAAAATAAATGTAACGCACGCTACCATGTTATTGACATACACGTTTATATAGTATATGATACGTTGCTAAGGCAACGATGCCAACACATCAAAGAAACATCTAGTATGAGTAAAACAATCAAAAAATTACTGAAACTTAATATGAAAACCGACTCTATACATAACAGCCTAATAACACATCAGCATACCATAGTATGAAATGTTTAAAAGCGTTATAAATAACAAGTAATTTCTTTGATAGCCCTCCAAATCAGAGACCTGTGTTATTCACCTCACGTCCAAATCGTACATTGACTACAATAGGAATCATATAAAGTTATCTCAATAGACTTTATTGCTTTAATCATAAGACTCGTGTATTTACGTTTACAAACATTTCCCAATATATTTGGTTTTGTTTTTCACAAATAATCACAGGTCTCTGATACTGTATCGAAGTTGTTGTGAGAATTTTAAATGTATCTGAATTATTTTTGTTTGGTGTATACGTTTAAAATGGTTTGAATATTTAAAATAAATATTTAATGTATATAAAATACTGTTATGTTTAAAAATAAGCTTTTGAAATTGTATTTTTTATTATACATTGTAATCTTCAAGCCCTTACATTTCTTATTCATATTGAATGGTTTATATAAAAATATGAAATCCACCGTTTGGTGCAGGAACCTTTCTGGAGTTACTGGAATATATTAAACAACTAACTGATCCAAAGACTTTTTTAGCTTCACGCTTTTATCCCGCATAGCAGGGTAGACAGAAAGTACCTAGTGTCAAAACACTCCGTATTTCGCTGTTAAATGGTGGATTGAGGTCCACCATTTAACCCCGCACTTTGTCTTACGAGAGCAAGAAAGTGAAAATAATTTAATTATAATCATTTCCCCGAGTGGGAATCGAACGCACTTACATATCCAAACAGAAACTGTGGAAAGAATGTGGAAAACGCCACATTTCTTTGTTTTTAAATGTTTTTAGTGTGTTCTCAAATTTTCTTAGAAAAATAAGTAAGAAAAAGACAGAATAAATAATTTTAAAATAAAGTATTGAACCCAAGTCCTTAACTGTTTCTTGAACACGAACGACAACGAAAAAAATATATATATATTGAAAAGGCTCAACCCAGTGTCAAGAAAATCAATTCCAAATTTTCCCCAAAAAATCGAGAGATAGAGCATTGAGCGACTTGTTCTACCAGAGTGGGAATCGAATCCACAACCAATTGCGTTTACAGACAAACACCGATCCACTGTACCTTGGCAGCCTCAAATAAGATTTTAAAATATAAATTACTTGTTATTCTATTGTATACTATTCTATACGTAAAGTTGTTTCAGACCACATGATACATCGACGTCTTGGTTTCGACGTCTCGGATGAACGATGACGTCCGCAACCCGCTTTTGAAACACAATGTGATATTGGAGTAGTTCTTGTTGACTTCTTGAAGTTAACTTTGTTATTAATATACGCATCACTATGTACTTACTCCTAAATTCCTCATAGCGCAGTGACAGTGTTAGATTGTAAGCACAATAGTTGTGAGTTCTAATCGTCATTGTGGGGGATGTTAAAATTAAATGTAAAATATTATCTGATTTTCCGCTCTGGTGAGACAAGACACGGCGTTGAGTTCCACCGTTCCAATATGTATTATAAAGTAGAAATTGTATAACGGAGTGACTTGACTCTAGACTCCTTATTTCACGGGTAAACAGTCAATTTTTTAATTTGTTTCTGTAAACCGTTGGGTTGCCGAGATACTAAGTTCTACTCCCTATCTTGACTCGCTTCAAAAGCGAGCTGTGTGTTCAAAAGTAATACCACATATTTTTGAAAAAAAAAACACAAATTGTAAGCAATTACAAATGTCATAGTAAGTATAAATTTTCTCTTTGAGGGGACGGGGTAGAATATTCATCCCAATAATTTGGTGTTAGGAGGTTAATTCTCCGACTAGCTCGCGACCACTATCATGACAAAAACGCTCCGCCAAATATCTGATGATGTGTTCCGGTTCGATGTCATGTAAGCCAGCTCTCTCCTATTTCCACCCATCCTTACTCCATCTCCTTCCACTTCCCTTCCAAGGTCGGCAACGCATCTACAACTCTAATATTGTATATGTCCATGGGTGATAGTGGCCACATATCATCTAGTGGCCCTTCTGTTTGTCTACTTTTTTCTATAAAAAACTTGCCTAGACCTGTATGAACTAATTTAAATGTTATTCCAGTTAATAGAACTTACATACTGTTCTTTTATAATATAATATATATATATACCACATGTAAAATCAATACAGGAAAAAAAATAATAAATATTTAAGAATGTACTAAAGCGAATAAACTTTTCTCACAACCCTTGTACACCAATGTCACCCGGTGTTTTATTACGCTTTCCTCGGTAACGACGGAAGGAGGTGGATTAAATTCGGTTGGAATTATTTTGTTGCTATATTCATGATGTTTTGTTTTTTATTTATTTTTTAATTTATATATTTATATAGATATTCGATATAATCTGGTTTAGTAGATCGGAAACGTATTTACTTTATATCTACCGAAACATTGTTTATAAGTGTTAAAAGGAATTCTTAAAGATCATTCAATGAAATAATAATTTTAATTATCATTAAAAAACAGCTGACTACTAACTTTAACTTTGTACGTATGACTATAGTAAAATTATTATTTTTATATTCACCGTATTCGCCATTCAAGTCCTCTAATTGGAGAGCCAACGCGTATAACATGTAACAGCTCATCTAAAATCGTTTAAGTGATAAAAAATTCCGCATACCGAGGTAGACAGGAAGTACCTAGTGTCAAGACACTCCGTACTCCGTTATTGATGTGTTAAAACGAGGTTTTATCATTTCACATGTCACTCGTCTCTCTACTTTACGCTCATTCAGGCTCATATAATATGTGGTTTTGGTAGAAAAAGGTAATCGTTTTCTTTGCTTTCCGCCAGAATTTAAAACGTAGCGTTTTAGTGGCGTAACTTAACGCTGCATGCATGAAAATTAATTTAAAATCTATTTACTGAGCTTATGGAATTTATAATATCTAATATCTAATTTCACATCCATATTGAAGGAATAACTTAATTTCGTTACTTACAAGTTTCCTTATAAAAAATAAAGAATTTTACAAAAATATACCAAAATGTGAACGTCTGTGACAGAACATGAAATATGATATAACGGATGAGGCATGTTTAGTAATAATTAACGCGGGGGAGAATAAATCACGTGGCCATTGTCTCACGAGAGCTTAGGCGTTTACTTTATATTTATCTTATGAGTTGCGTTTTAATAAGTAGGCAAAAGTTCGTGATATATTTTTACAAACATTGTGAGATTTATCAAAGTTGTATGTTTTTTTTCAGACCAAGTTTAAATGATATTTTAACTTTTTTAAAAAAATTGAAAATTACAATAATTCAATCGTGTGTTGAATTCAGGCACTCAGCATGCAATGTCTCGAATTCGGTAGTAAGCGGAGTACTGAGTGTCTTGACACTAGGTTCTTCCTGTCTATCGTAATATGCGAGATAGAAGCGTGAAGCTTAAAACCAAAAAAAAAATTAAACGTCATGTCAGAAATAAAAATTCAAATATAACATGATCACTACCACAAATAGGAATCGAACCGACAACCAATCGTGTTTACAGTCACAATCTTTCATCGTAGCACAGTAGAAAGCAGTAAAGTGCGTTTATTAAGGCTTTGGTTGTGCGTTCGAAATACGCACGTATGTACGCACACACACACATCTACAAACACACACACACACACACACACACACGCACGCACACAATCTGCGCGTTTTTTCAACATTTACGTTTATTAAAAACTAAATAAGTTCCCACTTCCTTTCCATTTCTACTTCCGGTTTACAATCAATTTTCGTAACACACCGATTACCATAATTCCAATTAAAAGTTGTCACAAAGTTTTAACAAGTAACAGTCGCGAGCAGAACAGATTTCAACAGTGTTTGGTATTAAACACACTGGAGTGTGTCGATAGAAAATTTATAAATAATGGAATCGTGGTTCAGTAGAATGTCTGAATGTCAAAGCGATTGATTGTGGGTTCGATTCCCTCGGAGCTGAATTATATTTAATTACGAGCATATTCATATTTACACCCGTTGTGTGCTCGACAATGTCCCATCAAAATTGATCCAGCTATTTCAGAGATTGACCGGAACAAACAAACAAATAAAATTTGTAAAATATATTATTTCTTAATATTGATTTATTAAAAAGCGATACGCACATCCCTTCTTAGTATCGCTTTAATATTAGAATCAAGTGATGAACGCAGAAATTTTCCTACAATTTTGGTCTATGTGTTACTAAATAGAACAATATAAGTGTTTGTACAAATGCTCGGACAGATATTTACATATGCAAATTATTATTTTTTACTGTCACGCATCACGTTAAGAAATTTTATAATAACTGAAATAATATTTGATTATAATTTAAATAACGAATAATAGAACTATTGTGAACATTATCTATTATGCTACCGAAGCGCGGTGGAATCGTTGGATAGTAAACGCGATTATAGGTTCGATTTCCATTCGGGGGACTGATGTTTAATATTTATTATCATTTCTCTGCTCTGGTAGACTAGGCGTGGTAGTTCAACTGTAATTTCTTCTTATGATTCAATGATTATAATTTCTTCTTATGTTGCTTTATTTTAAAAATATAGTTTATTTCGTTGCTCTGATACGACAAAACGCGTCGTTGAGTTCTACCACTCAAAAATCTGGGGGAAGTGGAGTACGGAGTGTTTTGACACTACTCTCTCACTTTGACTACACTCTCTGTCTATCCTGGTATGTGGGATAAAAGTACACTTTCTAGGCTAAGTTAACATGTTCTTAATATAAATAATTACGTTGCTATAAAAAGAAACTTAAACACTTAGAAAATATATATTAAAATAGAAGCAGGGTAAAAATTGTCTTAACAGGAAGTTCTCTCCATCACCCCTAATAGTTATATAAGTTATGAAATATTTTATAAATATTTTCATAAATAACCTACTTATTTATTCAGATGTCATTTAGGCTAAAATATTTGGTTTGCATAATTTGACTATATTGAGCTAATATATATTGATAGTGGAGATACTCGAAGAAGTATACAATGAGTAATTTCTTTAAAAAAAAAAACGATTTACTTTGAATCTATTTTATTTTTTTTAATTTATTTAATACTTTTAAGTTTAAGTATAAGTTCGATAACTGACCAAAAATTATACCGACAACGTTTAGTATGTAGAACCTACGAAGAATGCGTACTATATGAATAACTCAAACAACACAATATGCCCAAAAACCATCATTTTCTTAGAAATTATAACAAATAAGCTTGAATTGTTTATAACAATCGTTCAAAATTATATTATTACTTTTTTTAGCTTCTCACTTCTATCCCGCATAGCAGGGTAGACAGAAAGTACCTACTGTCAAGACACTCTGTACTTTAATTTCCGCCAAAATCGAGACATTGCGTGTTGATTGGCGGTAATCAACGCCGCACTTTTTCTTACCAGAGCGAGGAAGTGAAAATAATTTAAATATAATCGCTCCCCCTATTGGGAATTGAAACCACGACCTTTACAGTCAAACGCTGTCCTATTGCGCCACGACCGGCTTACTGTCCTATCTATACATTTTAGCTCAGAACGAGTTTCAATTTAGCTACTATTAACTTGTGGACATAGGCATCCCCTAGGATTGTCACCCAGCGCTTTCCGCAGAGGCTCCACGTGGTCGACCTTCGAAAACCTTCCCGCTCCAATAGCCATCGTTTATCCTTGCTATATGCCACGCTCACTGCCACATCAACTGATCGATTCTTCGATCATTGATCGATACATATATCATATACATGTTTAAAGCAAAAAGATATTTTTTCCACATGTTGATATTTACCAAAATGATACTGCAACTTGAATTGTAATATTAAAATAATTTACTTAATATGTTATTCTATGACCTTTGTATATAGAATTCCACATAAAAATAAAATTTTATAAAAAAAAACGCTGTCGTATACTCAGCCGGCTTACCAATAATTCACCGTGATAATGTCAAAATAAAAAAAAAACATTAGTGAAAAAAATACGTAGTTTTATTAATTGAATTGAATTGTTATCATTTACTATTTTTAAAGTGTTATTCCGCACTTAGGATTAGAAAACATTTTTGAAAAAACGTATAAGAATTAAGAATCTTTACAGAGATGCTAACAACATAAATAAGTTGTAACAAAACGTATAAGAATTTCGACGCAGCTAGTAGTAGAACGCATGGCTTAGCGGTCAGAGCGCTTGGACGGTATCCAAGAGGCGCGGGTTTGACTTCCGCTGCGTTCAAATTTTTATACATTTTTTCAAAAATGAATTGTTATCATCGAATTATCAATAATTAGTTTGTATAATACATAAGAGGTAATTGAAAATTACAATTTTTTACATAAATTATCAATTATGTGTATTAGTTAATTTTAATATATTTTTTATTTAAATTATTTATATGTTACAAGATAAATCTCCGATCCCTTTATTGCTTGTTCTGCGATCACGCTGACACTCTCGGCTCAGGCGGTACGTGACAATGAGTCACGCTGTTCCGTTCCTATAGCCAGTGTTCATTGATGTATAAGACCTTATCATATCAAATAATATGTACCGTTTTGTGTATTTGATTATACGTAAACCTTTTAACATAGAACTGAACTGTATAAAAACTTATTGATATAATAGTGATTATATAATTTTAAAATATATTAAAAGAAACTAAACACTGGGTGGATATATCGTGTATAAATCATTTACATGAGAAATAAAATAAATTAGATAATATAGTTGAGTAGAGATATAGCGGTGTATAAAGGGCAAAGGGTATAAAGCATGTTAAGTCTTCCAATAAGAACAAATAAGTGAATAATCGTCAAGTACGAAGACCTGAAGGGTTGATAAACCTCGCTACTGTATGGCACTTGCAGCCTAGTTTAACTTAAAGCCCCTTTTTTGTAAATTTGCAGAACTTAAAATAAGCAGAACCCAAAACTCATAATACAATTCAAACTTAATCAATATCTATAATAATAATAAAACACATAATTAGCATACCGTTTCATATATAACCTTCGGCCCAATGTTCCACTTGAGATTGATGACTGTTGTATATTGCTATTAAAATTAGACTGAAAGCTGTGCAAGCGGTACATTTTACACATCATGGAATCCTCGATTTGGTTAAAGATTTTGAGTTTATTTGGTGAGTTATATATTATTATTTACTATTTTTGAAGTGTTATTCCACACTTAAGATTGAAAAACATTTTTGAAAACAAATTTCCTATTTCTTAATAATCTTTAAGTATTAGATATTTGTAAAAATCTCTCTATAGAGATGCTAACAACATAAATAAGTTGTAACAAAACGTATAGGAATTTCGAACGCATGGCTTAGCAGTCAGAGCGCTTGGACGGTATCCAAGAGGCGCGGGTTCAAATCCCGTTGCGTTCTAATTTTTATATGTTTTTTCAAAAATATTTTCTAATCCTTAGTGTAGAATAACACTAAAAATAGTAAATATTAAAATTTATGTTATTTAAATTGTCAATAGGAAAAGTTCTTAAATCGTTTAACATAGTTTTTAATTATACGAAAGTTTGTATACTGTACAAGATAAATTCTCCTTACATCAGAAACCCCCAACTATTGTGTTCGCAATACAACTGTTCTACTGTACCACGACAGTGTAAAGCTGGTTCTCCTTTTACTTAAGCATAATTCATTATACTTTCAGGTGCCCTGTGTTGCGTAAGTGGTGCAAATCTACGATGCTACGAAGGGTACGTAACTAATATATATTAATTAAAATAGTAGAAGATGTATACATTTTTAATGTATCGACATTTTATTCACCACGATAGTGGTAGCTTCATGCAGTAATAACAATATCTTGAATCAGGCCTACATAGTGTCAAGACACTCTATACTCCGTTTAAAATCAGATGCATTCTCACTGTGCCGTGAACTGTCTGATCTTCATATGCCAATAAACTATTCGAATTTCTTTAGATATCCATTTTTAAATAAAAAAATACTTAATTGAAATTCTAAAAAGGAATTTAAATAACAATAGTAACATAACTGATTTCATATTTCAGAAGCGTCGATACCTTCTCCGAAATATCTTTAGACACACCTGAAATCTTGTTGAACTCTAGTTGCTACCAAGCTGAAAGAGAGACTGTTATATACGCGTTTGGTTTTCAAGAAAACGCTACAGACTACACCGTACAGAACATTATTGGTAAACATTTGGAATTAAATTATAACACATTATTGTTAAATTGGGAGAAAGAAGCCAATGTGCCTATACTGGGAGTAGCGTCTTATGGAATTGTCATTCTGAACGTGAGAACGGTACGTATAATAATTTTATATACATTCTAAAATGTGTATATATAATAATAGGCTTGAATGTATGTGACAGTCGATTCAAATCTCATTCAGAGCATATTACTAAAATTTTACTATTTTCATGATATGGTCCCGTCAGATCTGGGTTGAAAACACAATATCCCCCCAAAGAATTGTATGAAGAGGTTAATGACTGTGGTCAAGGCGAAAGAGAGATCGTACAGATTGGCATTCCGTCCTTTTTGACTGCCCCGCAACGGATAAAGCGTGAAGCTAAAAACAAAAAAAATGGTATGGTATCGTTAATGGGGCGCCGGATTCGATCACTTAACAGTAGTACGTATTTAAAGGAAGAGCTCTAGCACTCTACCTAGAAACTCCTCAAATTATTAAAATATGTACAGAAAATAACCTTAAGCGTAATTACTAACAAAGTTTTTAGTCGATTATACAAAAAATAGTATTTTTGAAGCGTTTTTCTTAAGGTGTTTTTCTAAATATCATGGTACCGGTATGGTATCATGGTCTGTAAGTTCTATATTCCGTATAAAACCAAAACAAATTCATATACCTTATTGATATTTTCTTTAAATTGAATACTGATCACTGTAGCAACTGTAGTAAGCGTGGTTTACGTGTTGTCGTGCATCTATATTATAGCGGGTTCAAATTCCGGTTGAAACATTGTTATATACATTTGTAAATTATTTTCAGGTAGGAAAGAAGCTAGGAGAAGCCATTGTTAAGCTATATGATGCTGGGTTCTATCTACCCAGTTTACGTCTGCTCGGATTTTCTCTCGGGGCGCACGTGATGGGATACGCTGGTAAAGATGTCAACAATAATGGACTTCAAATATCTAAGTATAAAAATCAATATATTTATTAAATCTATAATATAAGAAATTAAGTTCATGGTAGCACATCTGAGTATTACTTAGTAGTAGATGACCTAATAATTATAACAAAATTATTTTTAACTACTTCCGGTAAGGCAAAATGAGGCGTTGAGTTCCGCCACTCCAATTTGTTATGATAATTTCTCTATTTATTATTTATTCGGCTAAAATGTATAATTACTAAATAAAGAACATGGTGCTTAATATCAGTGTTATCAGCTTCGCACAAAGCTACCACCGGCTCACAAAACAGTTCTGCTGAAAAGTACCAATTCAACTTACTCAATTCATATTTTAACAATAAGAATTGAATTGCCTCTAAAATTGAATTCATATATAAAAAAATAAGTAATATATTATAGTAGCAGTGGGACAGCGTCTGACTGTAAATGCGATCAGTTGTAGGTTCGATCCCTACTCGGGGGAGTGATTATATTATTTTCACTTCCTCGCTCTGATAAAAGACAAAGCGCGGCGTTGAGTTCCGCCACTCAACACGCAATATCTTGAATTCGGTGGAAGGCGAAGTAGGAAGTGTCTTGACACTAGGTACTTTCTGCCTACCCTGCTTTGCGGGATAAAAGCATGAAGCTAAAAAAAAAGAAAAAAGAAAAAAAAGTAATTTTATATATTTAAGATTCCCCTGATCTTATAAAATATAGGACAAAATTATATTCCAAATTTCTAAACACAATTTCTAAATGAAACTTAAAAAGAACAGCTAAATGACTTATCGTCTTAGATTTCTCTCTACTTCATTTTTTAGATTTCTCTCTACTTCATTTCGATAAATAAAACAAATATTAAAACTAATTTAATAATATATTCTACAGTATAATAGGTTTCGACCCAGCTGGACCATTATTCGAAGGTGTTGTACCATTAGGGTTAGATGCAACTTGTGCTAAATTCGTCCTCGCCATACATGGTAACCCTGGACTACTTGGCACAGTCAATAATGTTGGCACTGTGGATATCTGGCCTAACTGTGGCTCTAGCATCCAACCGGGATGTCAACAGAACTATTCGGAAGCTCGTACACCAGGTAAAAAACAAATAATTCTCAATTAGGAAATATTTTCTAATCCTGGGTCTTGATTATTTCTTAATAATCTTTGGCTAGCACCCGTTTTTCAAAAGGACAATTCTCCAAACCAACTGCGTTCAATTTTTTTCATACATTTTTTAAAAATATTGTATATGTATGTAATACTTTAGATTAGTTACATATAGTTCATGATTACGTCATATCTCCAGCTTAATAAATCCAGCCTGTTATTTGCTTCTATTTCAAGGTGTATTTAATATACCAGTAGTGTCTCGTGTAGTAGAATAAGAAAGCACGATTGTATTCTCGTTACAATGCAACATTTTACTTCCAACAAATACAAATTAAATAAAAAACAATACAAGGCAAATAATAAACGAAATTTTACGTACACCTATTCCGTACTTCTATATTGTAATGCAAAAACTATATGTTTTTTTTTATATTTCACAAGCTAACTCTACATTCACAGCTGGCTGCAGCCACAATCGTGCATGGATTTACTATTTGGAATCATTAAGCAGAACTGAGTCCTTCCCCGCTAGAGCCGCTTCAAGCTGTGACAGTTGGAATGCTGGGAAAGGAACCGATCAGATCATTTATTTGGGGAATAACATCGATAGCGGGTAAGTCAATATTTTTATTCGAAAACAGTAGATTATCAAAGATAAAAACCTATTTTATTCAATTTTTATTTCGTTATATTAGATAGGCTATTTTAGTATCCACCTTTCAAATCAATTCAGACATACTCTGATTTCCAGTTATATTGAAATTACTAAGTAAAGAATTTGTAGAAATCTTAATATGGACTTTTCCTAGGAAATAATCTACGATGCTACGCTATTTTAGTATTATTACATAAAATGGCTATATATATTATTTGGTCGTGTATTCGATTCCCACTGGGGGGAGTGATTATATTTGAATTATTTCCTTGCTTTGGTAAGACAAAACGCGGCGTTGAGTTCCGCCTCTCAACACACAATATCTCGAGTTTGGCGAAACCAAAGTACGGGTGATCTTGACAATAGATACTTAGGTGGATGTTGGTTCAATTAAATCAATACAAAATTGCTCGACTTTAGAAGAAAAGTGGAGAAGAAGTGAAGAATTAAGTTCTCTTTAAAGTATGCTAGAAAAACCGTGAAGCTGCTAGAAGACGTGAAGTATGCTAGAAGAACCGTAAACTTTTCATATATATTTCTTTAACTATTTTAAACGCATGATTGGCGTATATTTTAGTATTCGAAAATACATTCTTTAAAACCTGACGTTTCGGACACTTTACAGTCAGCTACCTCAGTCTACCTGTGACCACGGACTACTGTAAAGTGTTCGAAACGTTACGTTTCCAAAAATGTTTTTTTGAATACCAAAATATACGCGATTGATCCGTTTGAGATAATTTCATTTAAAATATATTTCTTGTTCGCACTTTCAGGACAGAAGGTAAATTCTACCTACGAACTGATTGTGAGGCACCTTTCGGCCTAGGCGACGCGGGTACACGACCAGTCAAAACAACCGACGATCTGGAGTTGAACATCGGTGACGATATGACACTCGATGATTTCAGAAAATAAATGTGAATTATTCTTATTGATTTTCCAATAAATAGGTGAAATTTTATTTCTTTTAAACGATATTTTTTTATACTACTATGTAGACCGAAAGTATATAGTGTCAAGACACTCCGTACTTGGCTTTCCACCGAATTCGAGACATTGAGTGTTGAGCAGTGGAACACAACGCCGCTCTTTGGCTTTACTAGAGCGGGGAAGTGAAAATAATTTAAATATAATGTCTCCCCCGAATGGGGATCGAGCCCACAACCGATCACCTTTACAGTCAGCTAGCCCACTGCGCCACGACCGGATTTTACGACATTTTCTAAGTCTTAATTAAAATTAAAGGTTTTGCATAAGAAAATATCTTCGATTAGATTGTTTATAATAATATTTATATGCATATTCAATATTAAATTTTATATATATTATTTAATATCTATTTACACAACCTGAAATAACAGTACTACTGAAAAAATTATAATGAAGCAAAAAAAATATTCCGCTGAGCTTCTTCGGAGAGTTCTTCTTAAATGAGACTAAGAAAACTTTAGTGGACAAGTGGAAGATTATTTGACATGAACGGAGTGTCTTGACACTACGTAGTCTCTGATTAGGTTTCATTATTTTCTAGACTATAAAAATGTTATGGACTAAATACCAAAATATGATAATATTTTAAAAAATAAAACAATGTATATAACATTTTATTATGAAAGTTAAAGTTGAGTTTATAATTGAACTCTGGCAAAGGTCTTTGTTTCAAAAGATATTATATGGTATTAAGAGCACCTTTATATTATACACGTTTGTCATTCTATATAGGATTATAGCAGCACGCTGTCCCACTGATTGTAGAGATGGGTTCGATTCCCGCTTTTGGGAAATTTATAGTCTAAATATTATATATTGATGTTATTATTTCACAAGTTCTTTCTTAATATCATGCTATGCGGAAAAAAATATATTTTTACGCTAATTTAGCTCAATTATTAGGAAGCAACGTTTTCGAACAAGGCCTGGGTAATCTAAACAGAGATTGGCTTTAGCTTTTTTTAGCTTTAAGCCTTAGCCCGCATCCAAAGTTAGTCAGAGACAACCTAGTGTCAAGTTTCTCCGGACAGCTTTAGGCCTGAAATAGAGACATTGCGTGTTGACGAACTCAACGCTGCGATTTGTCTGCGCGGAGAAGTGAAAATAAATTTTACACATAATTACTCCTCTGAATGGGAATCCAACCCCTGACCAATCCTATTTGCAATTAGACTCTGTTCACTGAAACACAATGACTCTTATTTAAAATAGAAATTAATATCTTTTTTAGTAAGTGACTGAAATTAATTGAAGCTAGGTTCATGTAGGCTTTACGTTTCGGGAATGCTCAAAATAAAAACCAATAACCTTTAATTTTAATATTACTGTAAATTTTATTTGGACAACAATTTGTGTTTTTACTAACTCAAGCCAGTAAAGACAGAAATTCTTTTTATTTCTACATTTTTATTTTTATTTACCATATTTAAAGATTTCTCAATATATATTTCAAATATTTTTATCATTTTTATAAGAAAAGACGGTTTTTTTGTAAAAATGTATAAAAATTCCTCTTCGCGACGGTTTTTAAGAAGCGCGGGTTCGAATCTCGCTGCGTTCAATTTTTTTTCACGTTCTTTAAAAATGTTTTCTAATTCTAAGTATGGAATAACACTTTAAAAATAGTAAAGCAAGAAAAGGCGTCATATTTCTTGAGAAAATTACATTTTTTTGTATATTTATCTTCATTACTTCAAGTATTTATTTTAACGTCTTGCTTTTATCCCGCCTAACAATATAGACAGAAAGTACCTGAAGCCAGATGCGCCGTACTTCGCCTTTAACCGAATTCAAGACATTGCCTGTTGAATGGTGCACTTTGTCTTTTACTAGAACGACGAAGTGAAAATAATTTAAATATAATCATGACCCGAGTGGGGATCGAACCCACAACCGATCGTGTTTACAGTCAGACGCTATCCCACTGCACCACCAGTTAATGCACTTATATACAGGAGTGTACTCTACATATTCACATACAAATTTTCATTGCATTCCTCTCTAACCTAACATTATTGCTTGCACATTGTTACTTAACTAACGTCTCTCTGAATATGATAATACTAAAACAAGTTCCGCTGAAGAATGTCTACTGCGTTTAAACAACTTATTCTAAAATATTTTAAAGAGCTTTCCTAGTATTATCTTTTAATGAATTCCAAGTGTAGTGGGTTCAAACCCGGCCATGGTAGACTTTTTACATTGTGACGCGTAGAGACAACGTCTGACAGAAAACACATATGAATGATTCTGAAATGGTTCTAATTGGGTAAATAATTGTATTTAAATAATTTTTATTTCTCCGCTTTGTATCACAAAGTGTGCGCTAATTTTTATGACTTAACTTGTAATGTCTGGAATTGGGGCGTAAAGTGGAGAACTGAGTGTCTAGACGTTATGCTGTGTCTGATTACCCAGATATGCAGAACACAGTGTACAGCTTCCTTCATTTTTATAATTGAATTGATGATTTTCAGTTGAACATAAAATCATAATTGCAAACGAAATATTTTCTTTCACAGCAGTTAATCGTCGTCGTCAGCCAATTGCAGTCCACTGCTGGACATAGGCCTCCCCAAGTTTGCGCCAAACATCCCGGTCCTCCGCAACCCTCATCCAGCCCGCTCCGGCAACCTTGCGGATGTCGTCAGTCCAGCGGGCCAGAGGGCGTCCTACACTACGTTTGCCAAGACGCGGTCTCCACTCCAGGACTCGTCTGCTCCAACGGCCATCGGTCCTGCGACAGACGTGACCGGCCCATTGCCACTTCAGCTTACTGATTTTGCGAGCTACGTCGGTTACTTTAGTTCTCTCACGGATAACCTCATTCCTGATTTTATCCTTGAGAGAGACCCCGAGCATAGCTCGCTCCATAGCTCGCTGAGCGACTTTAAATCTGTGGACCAGCCCTACTGTCAGTGTCCACGTCTCGGCAGCGTATGTCATTACAGGTAGGACACATTGCTCAAAAACCTTCGTCTTTAGGCTTTGCGGAATTGTTGACGTAAGGACTCGACGGAGCTTGCCAAATGCCGCCCAACCCAACTGAATCCTCCTATCCGCTTCCTTCTCGAAGTTATGTCGGCCAAGTTGTATTGTCTGGCCTAGGTAGGTGTAGTCCTGTACAACTTCAAGAAGAACGCCTTCGACCCGCACTGGTCTCGGCATGACGTTTCTGTTGAACATAACTTTTGTTTTGTCCAAGTTCATACCAAGACCAACACGTCGGGATGACCCATTTAGGTCGTTCAGCATTTGATTTAGCTCTTCCAGTGTCTCTGCAAAGATGACTATATCGTCGGCAAAACGCAGATGAGAGATATACTCTCCATTGACGTTGACGCCTCGTCCAATCCAATTCAGGGTTTTAAAGACGTCCTCCATCGCGTTGGTGAACAGTTTCGGGGATATCACGTCCCCCTGTCGCACCCCACGATAGAGCCGAATAGGTCTTGTCCGCTGATCTTGGATTTGGACGGTCATAGTCGCAGCGCTGTAAAGACATCTCATCACCTCGATATATCGCCAGTCGATTTGACATCTCTGCAGGGACTCCAAAACAGCCCAGGTTTCGATGGCGACAGTTAATAGGAAAATAAATTTCACACTAAGTGTTTCTGTTTTATTAAGACAGGTTCTCAACCAGCTGTAGGTCGGGCCTTTATACATTATACTTACATTATATCAAAACTTTGTACACGACTCATTGAAAAGTTCAAAAAACAAAGTTAAACGCGTTTAAAGTGTTATATTAACTAAGTTTTAAATAGATCTTCCGGTGAAACAATAAGTTGGACAACTTGTACTTTTCTCATAAACGAACTTTTAACGTTTTAACGTAGAGAACGTTTTAAATTTCGATCCCTCATATCTTTACTTTACTCGATGGTGTGACCAGAGAGAGTTAGAACACTCCTTTCATCAGTTGTAAATCATTTAAGATAAATTACATTTACAATATGCTTTCTCTTCCCATACTATACGAAAGTGATTGAACTATGCATGTATTAATCATATTTAAAATAGATATTTAAAAATAACACATTTTTTATTCGTTTATTTGTCTCAGCCTTATAATCTTATTTCATGAAGATCAAACATGCGAAAACAGAGGGATTTTTGTTAATATTTATCCGTATATTTTCCAGTAAGTGATGAGATTCGAACCCGGGTACATCATCTGTACACTAGCACATCAACTGAGCAGTAATGGTTTTATAGTAATACGAATGTTAGAAATATCAGTTAAAGTTATAACCAAGTAAGTCAGATTTAAAACCAATCAAAGGAGACTCTACCATGATCCGTGTAACTTGCTCCGTGCCAAACTTTTCTTTTTAAAAATTATATTTTTCCTTAAATCAAAAAAAATATTAAGAAAGTATAATATATTTTGAACCATTTCATTTGATTTCACTTAACTAGATTTTATTTAATTTTTTAATCGATTTAATTTTCTCTTCCTAGTTTTGATATTCAAAATATTTTAAAATATTATGATGTAGAGGCTAGAAATAGATGTAAATATCTAAATATAAATCTAGACTGGTAATACATAAGCTAATAATCTAGACTAACCTGAACATTCTAAAAGGTAAACCTTTGATATTATCAGAGGTATCACGTGTTCAGCATTCTATTATAATTCGGATCCTAAATATCTGTATAAATCGCAGCCTGCCCAAGGGATGCTACATAGCGTCCTCTTAATAAATTGCCCAAATACCTACATTATTACATTGGATGAACTACCAGGCTTATATTATATTAATATATATTAATATTAAATGAAAATATTTTAATTATAGTAATTTATATTGGAAATTAATAGAATTAGATGTATATTTAATAAATTAATTTACATACTAACAAATATGAGTGACATTGACGCAAGTATAACCTACCTTGATAGAGTTAGCGTCTCGTTTATTTTCAACGTTTTATATATTTATATAAAATATATTTCTTATAAATAATTCAAAATTGAAACAAAAATGATAAAAAAATATAAGATTACCAAAATGTTTATACAAATCGAAATTCCTAGCAAAAGAACGTTAAAATATGGCACCCATTGTGGGTCTAATATTATAAAACAATTATATTCACCTAATTAGCCTATTTAATATAATCTTAAGTATGGAAAAAATTAGAAATTCCATAACAATAATAATATTTCAACTCACAATTTTCTACCAAGTATACTGTCGCTGGAGACACATAACTTGTATAATATAGTATTTTCTTTAAATGTAAATCACACGTTACACAATTACATCCACAAGCACTGTACACCACTCGTCGTGATACACTACACTCCAGAGAGACAGAACGTCCGTCCGCACCGGCGTCGCGGCCACAACTGAGCGCGCAAGCCATTCGAGATTCACGAGTCAGACGCTAGCGCCAAGTTCTAGCATTTTTGAGTAGAGCTTAAAAATAAGTATTTAAATGTTTTTTTAAGACTTTTAAGATTAACATTTAATCTAGTTTTAATTTTAGATTTTTCTTGTTGTGAACTCTACAATTGAGGCCGGTCGTGGCACAGTATGACAGCCCACATGATTATATTTAAATTATTTCCACTTCCTCGCTCTGGTAAAGACAAAGAGCGGCGTTGAGTTCCACCACCCAATCCGCAATGTCTCGAATTCGGTGGAAAGCGAAGTACGGAGTGTCTTGACACTAGGTACTTTCTGCCTACCCTGCTATGCGGGATAAAAGCGTGAAGCTAAATAAAAAAAAGCGTGAATCTGAATAAAAAAAACTCTACAATTATCTTATCTAAATATGAGTAGATTTTTCTTGTTGTGAACTCTACAATTATACAAATTGTTATTTAATACGTTATGGCGTTCATATAAAACAGTTAAGTAATCTCACTCTGTATTACTCCGAGTTCATGTCCATTTTTGAGATATTTTTTATTAGCAGGTAAGTCCCAAAATTTTCACTTAGTAAATTGGACAATTGAATGAAAAACTGAACGTACTAACTTCCTAAGAAGTAACAATAGTTGTAAAATTCCGTATATAAACGTCACAAGTGACTCGAAACTCAAATATGCCTAATAAAATATGAATGTAGCAAGTAGTATTCTCTAAGTTATTTGTGTTGCCTTGACACAAACTAGCGTGATGGTTGGTAGAGTATGCAATGTATTGTTTATTTATTAGCGATACTTTAATCCTATTACTAAATTACGGCCACATAGCCCAGTAGAGGCGCAATGTCTCACATTTACTTAATTATATATATACATATATATATATATATATATATATATATATATATATATATATATGTGTGTGTGTATGTATACATATATAGATCATATATTTTGAGGATTTTTTACTAAAAGAAAAACCTTGTTCAAAAAAAAGTTCTAATAGTGGTAGGTTTTAATCACGTTATTTTCAAATTCTATATTTTAATATAGGTTTCCAAAATATAATATAATAATCATATATTAAATTGCGAGGTTGATCACGGCGCAGTGGAACAGAGTGAAAAACAAATATGATCGGTTGTAGGTTATATATATATATATATATATATATATATATATATATATATATATAAATGGCTTATGGACACCGACCCACTGCGCCACAATGCCAATAATACGCTAACAAATTCACCAATTCAGACACAAAATGCTTAGTTTAAATATTTTACTGTTACTTAAGCCGATTAAAGAATAAATTATTTTCATTTTGCAAACGGTCTTTTTTGTTTCAAAGGTAGTCGTCGGTTTTCACGGAAATATTGAGAGGGCTTTAATTATAATTATGGGAATGTCGGTAAAAGTTATTTTAACATTTTAATAAAACCGATATAATTGAGTTGTATACAGTTTCAATTTTTATTTATAGTATGTAGAATATTTTTTTCTTTTTCTTATAATTAGATACGTACAAATATACATACATACAGGTATAGTAATAATATTATATATTTGCGAGGCCGGTCGTAGCACAGTGGGATAGCGTCTGATGAAAACGCGATCGGTTGTGAGTTCGATCCCCACTCAGTGGAGTGATTATATTTAAATTATTTTCACTTTCTCGCTCTGGTAAAAGACAAAGTGCGGCGTTGATTTATACAACTCAACACGCAATGTCTACGAAGTACGGAGTGTCTTGACACTAGGTACTTTCTGTCTACCCTGCTTTGCGGGATAAAAGCGTGAAGCTAAAAAAAATATATATTTACATTGAAATACGAAAGCCTCTTATTTAATAAATGTTTAAAACATAATCTTAACAAGGCCATTGCAGCGTAGTGGAATAGTGTCGGGTTCAGGTTCGACCCTACTCGGGGTAACTTTTCACGCTGCCTAGACACAACAGGGCGTTTAGCTCTACCACTCAACATGATACATGTTGTATACATTTATTTATATAAAGGAAATAAAATAATTTTGATTTGAAAAAATACTCGAATATTTGAACCTTCATCTTACAGTCATATTTATTAACTATTATTAAAATTAAACTGATTCTGTACAATATATGTATCTCGTACACATATTTTTTACACAAAAATTAACATGAAATTTCATAGATAATAATATTATTTAAAACACGATATTTGTATTTAATATTGATAAAATCCACAATGATTTTGAATGACAATAACATGATTTTTTCTGAATCTATGAACGAATCTCTACAAACTAAGTGAATTTATCTTAAAATCAACCAAATAAACTAAAACAATACATTGAAATAGTATAAAAATGATAACACTCTAGCATCTCACTGTACATGGGGATTGACAAATGAAACATTTATTACTATCCCCGTCACTTACTAATGGCGTACACATCGTCACATAGCGTTTAAATACACTTGCATTCACATAAACAAACACGCACACAAACAAAAGCGACCAATTGGAAAGCAGCATTTTCTCACACATCGACGTACCTCACACATGTGTGTGTGTGACAGTAACACATAGACAAACAGCATAAAGACAAACAAACATGGCAAAGTAAATGATGGTGGAAAGATAGACTTTCTTTGAGTCTTTTACAACTGTCCGAGGCACTTTTAAATAGGATGCAAACACTGATAAGACCAGTTCCCGCGTTGAATGCAAAATTAGCAACTCGAGCTTTTTACTGTACAACGGAGCTTTTAGATTTGGTTTACTCAGCGTGGACACCGCTTGTTTGTGATTCAATATTTGAGATATATGTACATTTGTACGAAGAAATGTTAAATTAAGTCCTTTCGGCGCGGGAAAGTCTGATTGTGATCACAGTGACTGTAGATTCGATTAGCCCCTGAAAATTTATTTAGACAGAAAGTACCTAATGATTCCCCTCGAGTGGGAATTGAGCCCATAACCGATCGCGTTTACAGTCAGGCGCTGTCCCACTGCACCACGACCAGCCTCAAAAGTATAATTAAATACTTAATTATTTGTTTCTTTGATTTGTTTGAAGTTGGAAAATTTTTTATATTTTGTTATTACATTTCGATTCAAATTGTTATAAAGAAGAAATTCTTTTGGCATATTCTTGAATGCGATTTTGAATTTTATATTAAGCATTGCACGTTTGAAATTAAGACGTTGTATAGAGTATGTAATATACGTTACTTTAATATGTATAAAGTAAGTTAGTGACTGAGACTTTAGAGACGGTTTTCTCAGATATATTTTATAATAGTTGTGCTCACTAGAGTTGCGGAAATTTAGCATCACTGGATTTTTCTTTTATAATTCTAGCCTTGCTTACTTCTTATTACATTAGCTAGTCAGCTGAAAGTTAGGGAAAAGCGATCCAGATGTTCTAGAGGTAGGCCGGAAAAAACAGACAGACAAATAGACAAAAATTAAAACTGTGAATACATGTATATATATATATATATATGTAGAAATATATATATATATATATATATATGTATATATATATATATATATGTAGAAATAGGACAGCGTCTCACTGCAAACGCAGGGAAATCATTATATTCAAACCAAATTTCATTTCTTCACTCTGGTAATACAAGGCGCAGTATGCAATTCCACTCCTTAATAGACAATACTTTGAGAGGCCATGAAAAACAGCGTAAGTGACTCGACACTAAATTTCTTCAATAAACTGCCCCAAAAAAGAAGGTAAAAATATACAAGCATTCCCCCAGTATCGAACCTATCTACCTTATATACATTGAGATATAGTCCCACTGCGCCATAAGGTAAAGCTGTAAATACATAATATAGGCCAACTTGTTTGTCTTTTATTCGCCTCCCGAGGGCTCTGATTCCTAAAGTTATACGCGAAACGTGCGATATTATTGAAGAGCGTCTAAGTAAGAGAATATTTATAACTTTACATTTGAATACAATTCTTGTAGACCGCAATGTCACTCTGTTACGTAGTTGGTAAGAGAATTTAGTGTTCAATCCTTATATTTTTCATAATGCTAATATTAACGTAGTGTTTTAATATATTTAAAAGTGTTATACCACACTAAGTATAATAAATTATACTTCTTACTTACACAATTTGTAATTATACTCGAATTCGGTGGAGAGCGAAATACGGAGTGTCTTGGCACTAGGTACTTTCTGTCTACCCTGCTATACGGGTAAGTGTGAAGCTAAAAAAATAAATTAAAAAAATAATATTAATACTTTTTTGCACTTGCTCTACAATTATCCATCAAAGTCTTACTAAAAACCTGAGAGTAATAATTTACTTGTATAGCTTTCCTTGCGATATTAGATATCATGTATAAAAATATTTCAACCACTATAGAAATTTTCACTTAAAACACGCTTGTCTTAATAAGATCTTTGATTTTCGCGATTTTTATACATTTTAAATGAAACTATTTTAACCGAATTAATCGCGTATATTTTGGTATTTGAAAATACATTTTGGACGTTTCGAACACATTACGGTAGTCCGTGGTCACAGGTAGACTTTGACCACGGACTACTGTAAAGTGTTCGAAACGTCAAGTTTCCAAAAATGTATTTTCGAATACCAAAATATACGCTTGTCTTGCCAACAAACAAACAAATCCTACAAATTTATATTAGAAATATAAAAAAAATATTAATTTAAAAACGCTTTATCCCGCATAGCAGAGTAGACATGGACAACCAAATGTCAAGACCATCCATAGACTGCTTATCACACAAAATCAAAACTTTACGTGTTGTGAGACGAACTCTATGCCTTACTTTGTGTTAGAAACGCAGAAAAATGAATAAATATAATCATTCTTCCGTATAGGAACCAAATATTATAATTATTAATATATATAATTATCATTATGTCAACTGTAATAACTGAGTCAAAAGACAAAAGGGGAAAAGCAGGGCTTCTTAAAAGGCAGAAAATGAAAATGAGGCGTCTTTTTCTTTTTTTTTAGCTTCAATCTTTTTATCCTGCATAGCAGGGTAGACAGAACGTAGGTAGTATTTTCTATTTTTAAAATATTATTCCACCCTTAGGATTAGAAAACATTTTGGATAAAACATATAAAAATTTGAACGCAGCGGGATTCGAACCCTCGTGTCTTGGATACCGTCCAGGAATTTCGACGCAGCTGGTAGTAGAACGCATGGCGTAGCGGTCAGAGCGCTTGGACGGTATCCAAGAGGCGCAGATTTGAATCCCGCTGCGTTTAAATTTGTATACGTTTTTTCAAAAATGTTTTCTATACGTAGGTAATGTCAAGATACTTCGTACTTAGCTTTCCATCGATTTTGAGACATTGCGTGTGTTGAATTGAGTGTCTTAACACTAAATTATATGTGATCAAATCAATATTTGTACATACAAAAGCTAAATTATAACTTTGCATCGCTATAATCGTATATTTTTTAGCTTCACCCTTTATTCCGCATAGCAAGGTAGTCAGAGACAACCATATGTCAAGACACTCCGTTGACTGCTTTTGACACAAAATCAAGGCATTGCGTGTTGAGTTGTGAGCGTGTATTTAATATGGAAATTGTAACATTATTCAAAGTAAACTTTGAACTTGATATGATAAAGCAAATCATAGTTGTAGAGTTACAATATAAAGTGAAATGAAATGCATTTATCGAATTCCCTTCAGTGGACGTGACGTGATGACGTCCGACCTTATCCAACTGATAGTGGTTGCACGCAACGCTAAGCACTATATGAGTTTAAATAATAGTTTTAACTTGAACGGTATTTAACTGTTAAGTTTAACTAAATATTTTCAATTGATTGTTTGGTTAGTGCACAAGTTTGAATATGGCTTTAAAACTTGTTGCCATAGCAACGCGTATGTTTATATATACAAAATTATATGTCAATCACATGGTGTATGTGTGTGTTTATGTTGTGTATGTGTATATGTGTATATGTATGTATGTATGTGCGTGTATGTGTATATGTTTTTTTTTATCCCGCATAGCAGGGTAGACAGAAAGTACCTAGTGTCATGACCTTGTGTGTTGAGTAGTGGAACTCAACACCGCACTTTTTCTTTTACCAGAGCGAGGAAGTGATAATAATTTAAATATATATATGTTTGTGTCTGTGTGTGCAATATTTATTTTATTTTTCTAACAGATGATATAATATTTCATACTTCTTACATTACATATTTATCGTAAAAAAATCTAAAGTTTTCCTTTAAGTAAATAAAGATGTACAATTAAAACAGAGGCCTGTAAATAATCACGTATCTGTTTCTTTTAATCGAATAAATTAAACTTATTAATAAGTCATTCCGTTCCCCCGATTCAGTTCTTGACCTGTGAGTTTTTTCGTAAAAACGTCTGGTACCGTCTACCAGCTGTACCATTGGTAGACGGTACGATGGTACCATCCTTGGACGGTGCAGGTTCGAAACACACTGCGTTTAAATTTTTATAGGTTTTTTCAAAAATACTTTCTAATCCTAAGTGTGGAATAACACTTTAAAAATAGTAAATATTACTTCAGTACTGTACTGCCTAATACTTTCCAATTTCCTCATGACGGATTATCTTAAGCATTTTACATAAACAAACTTATGAATAAAGGCTTTAACAGGCTTTTAACATATAAATAAAAAGATTAAAATTATTTTACCTCACCTCGCCCTGGTAGGACAAAGTGCGGCATTGAGTTTAACCACTTAACACGCAATGTCTCGAATTCGGTGGAAAGTGGAGTACGGAGTGTCTTGACACTAGGTAGTTTCTAACAACCCTGCTATGCGGAATAAAAGGCTGAAGTTAAAAAAAAATAAAAAAATAATATAAAAACATACTTTCCTTCTAATAAAGTAAAGCCGAGTCGCCAGTTAAATAATTAGAAACGTAACTGAGAGCCAGACGTAATATTAAGTTAAATATAATTATGTCATAAAGCATTTAAATCAAGCATTCTAATGTGATATACAATCGTTTCAGCACTAACAATTTAATGGTGAGAAGGCGCGTTAAGCCTTAATAATAAAAGCGTGAGTGACAAGCGTTACGGTGTTATGAAGGCGATGGTCATAGATTTTAATCCTGGTTGGGGAAAAATGTATATTTGTAAAGTATGTACATTGTTTTTCGATCTAAAGGTAGAATACGCCAAAGTATAAGTATTTATAGTGGTAGTGACGGCAAAATATAAGTATTTATGACCAATGTTGTAATAAAAGCTATTTTTTCTAGCTTCACGCTTTTATCCTGCATAGTGGGATAGACAGAAAGTACCTAATGTCAAGACACTCCGTACTTCGCTTTACGCCAAATTCGAGACATAGCGTGTTGAGTGGCGAATGTCAACGCCGTACTGTGTCTTACGAGAGCGAGGAAGTGAAAATAATTTAAATATAATCACTTCCCCGAGTGGGAGTCTCCACCACTTTTCGCGTTTATAGCCAGACGCTGCCCCACTGCGCCAGTACTAGCCTCAAAAGGCTACAATTAGTATCTATTAAATCAAATACTATTAACAAAATCCAATGAATGCTGTACTAAAAATGCATCATCTTAAATATACCCTTAATAACCAAAAAGGATACTAAAGGGCCAAAATATCCCATTCTTGTATTCCCATTCTTATATGTACTAACTTTGTGTGGGACGGAACTTAACGTCACGGTATATCTTATCACAGCGGGGAATTACATATTTTTTCAGCTTTACACTATATCTCATAGAATAGTCATAGACAACCTAATGTCAAACACTCCGTTGCCTGTGTTTCGTTCGAAATTGAGACATTGCGTGAAGATTGGCGGGCTCAACGCCGGGCTTTTATATTACCTTTCATCGGAGCAGAGAACCCACTACCACCTCCTTTACAGTCAGACGCTGTTCCACTGCTGCACAACGGTTATATTTATTTACGTTTTTTTTTTGGTAAATTGTGGTAAATTGTACAGTATTTATCGAAGGATGAAAGTAGGGTAGAATGTCATAATGAACAAGAGAGTTTCCAGTTTTGTTTCTTTAAAAGTTATCGGAAAGACATCGGTAGGCAACTTTACCTCGTCGCGGTATGTTCTGAACTTACTCGTATATGTGTTAAAAGTTTTATGTTTTTCTTTATTCCGCCTGCTATTGCTTGTTACGAAATGCGCGAAGGCTTTGAGGAAAATAATGGAATAATTTTATACATTTTGTTATTTGCTTGCAATTTTAAAACTTCGACAAGAAAAGCGAGCACTAGTCGTGGCACAGTAGGACAACGTCTGACTGTAAACGCGATCGGTTGTGGGTTCGATTCCCAGTCGGGGGAGTGATTATATTTAAAATATTTTACTTCCTCGCTCTGGTAAAATAAAGTGCAGCATTGAGTTCCACCACTCAACACATAATGTCTCTAATTCGGTGGAAATCGAACAATGGAGTGTCATGACCTTATGTACTTTTTGTCTACTCTGCTATTCGGAATAAAAATATAAAGCTAAAAAATGACAAAAACAGCCGTATTGGCGCAATGGGACAAAATCTAACTTACTATATAGCGTGATTGGTTATGAGTTCGATTACCACTTCTAGAAATGATATTCAATTATATTAACTTCTTTTTCACTGGTGAGACAAAGCGCGACGTTGAGTTCCGCAACTTAATATAACACTTTGAATTCGGACGAAAAACAGCGAACAAAGTGTACTTATATTAGTAAAGTAAAAACTAAGTTACAAAAAGCGTATGTAATATTAGTTTTTAAATAAAAATATCTCATTTAAAGCATTATCTAGACTATATTCAAACTCTAGGTACCAACAAAACTTCGAACCTGCGACCTCACATAACAAGCCACAAAACAGAAAATGTTATATACAATAATAATATTTAAAACAAATCAGTTTCGCAATCAACCCTTCCGAAGAGGCCGTCAGTATGTCAGCTATGACAGCTGACCTTATCAACCCCTAACAATTACACGCGAGTATTTAAATACATTTCATCAGAATGTCTTATATATTTTTGTTTTATGTTACACGCTCACAACTCAGTAGATAAGAGTTTGACTATATATATTTTAGGGGTTCGATTCCTATTTGCATAAAATGATTATATTTCGGTTTTTCAGTATAGAGTAGTTACATTGAATAATAATTATTATTATTACAGCTTTATTTACAGTGATTTCTCATTCATTAATACTAGAAAATAATAGTTTATTACAAGCTTTTATGTAACTTGCCATATTAGTTAGTTAGTTAGTTAGTGTTTTTGAAATATTGCAAACTCAATTTGACCCACTTTCCGATTGAGCTGATATTTTGTTAAAAAAAATTGGAATACGACTTCAATGTTAAATACTATAATGACAACGTAATTCCATATATTAAATATACGTGTTAGACAAAAATGGCCGCCGTAATAAAATGGTAGATTATATTTTCTTGCACACCCCACTTGATACGAGTATCAAATGGGAGGGGTTGATTTGTAAAATACAAGAAATGCACTATGAAAAAAGGTAATTTTGAATAAAAATAATAATTAATATTTTATATTTCAATTATAATTATAATTTTACTAAAAACCATCCTACAAGCGCAGTGACATACATGAGATAGTAAACGATTAGTTGTAGGTTCAATTCCCAATCTGTACTATTTAGCCACTTTGGTAAGAACGCAGTGTTGAGTTCCGCCTTCCAAATTCCGAATCAACTCTCTCTAAGCACTTTTATATGGAAATTGTAAAACTGACGTAATGATACTCACTTTACTCTGTAAAGTAGTTTTTATTTAAAAAATTCAAACCGTTGTAATTATCGAATCAAGTTCAAACACTTGTTGGTTGTTCACTTTAATTCATTTCTACTTTTCACTTTATAACTGGCGCGTTACTATTTTGAGGACATAATTACTACAATTTTACTTTTGCTTTAGTTGAGTGAGTTTTATAGAATGTTTCTTAGTGACAACTTAATATAAACTACGTATTGTCACGTACAATATTTTTTATATATATATATATATATATATATATATATATATATATATATATATATTTATAGCTTCGGATTTATCTTATCTGTTTGACGAGACGGGTAGTTAGAAAAAACCTAGTCTCAAGTCTATTGACCGCTTTCCACTAAAATTGAAACAATTACATGTTGAGTGGTGAACTAGAAATAAAATTAAAAAAATGATACCCTCAAGTGGGAATCAAACCCACAACCAATCGCATTTACCGTCAAATATTATTCTCATTATCGTATAATTATAATTAAATACATATTTAAACGTATTAGATGGCGAGGCGCAGTGGGACCACATTTGATTGTAATAACATAGTAGTGGTTGCAATTCCAACTAGGGGTAGAAAAAGATTGATTTTATTTTGATTTTTAATGTCTATTATGTTAAAATTCAGGGTTGTACTCCGTTACCTAATATTATAATCTTTCATATACTTCATCCACCTGATTATACTCATTAAATCCGCATAATAGTTTACTTTTTTTGTACATTCACACTTTTGTCCCGCATAACAGGGTAGACAGAAAGTACCTAGTGCTCACTCCGTACTTCGCTTTCCACCGAATTCTAGACATTGCGTATTGAGTGATGGAACTCAATGCCGCAATTTTGTGTTTATCAGAACAAGGAAGTGACAATAATTGAAATATAATCCTATTTCAGTATACTCCCCCGAGTGGGGATCGTACCCACAACCGATCGCGTTTACAGTCAGACGATGTTCCACTGCGCCACGACTATTATACCATGACTATTTTTTAAGTGTTATATTAGAGATTCAGAATAAGAGAAATTGATGTAGAACGCATGGTTTACTGGTCAGAGCCCTCGGACAGTTTCCAAGGGGAGCGGGTTTGAATCCCGCTTGGTTTAAATTTTTATGCGTTTACTGAATATGTATTTCGCATAATGTTAAATTTATTCACCTAAATGATATATTTTGAACAGTTATTTATTAAAATTATTGTAGTCTGCTACTTGTACGACAGAAGTAGTCTTTTGATCATATTGTTTGATAATTCTAAAGTTTACTATACTTTTATTTGTTTATATAAATATATTTAAAAAAAAAAAATACATCACCTAAGCCATATTTCAGAGAAAAATTCCCATCCATAAACTCCTCAAAATAACACTATTCTTCCTAAATCAACGGATTTCGGTCGTCGCATTTTTCACCGAATCCCGCGGGACGTATTAACGCGATTCCGGGACACCTAACGCCGGCCCACTTATCACATTTTGGACCCCTACAAGTATATTTCGACATAAAAGCTCTTTTGTTTATATTTTTTATATATATTATCTATGTATATATGAGAATTTATTATAATCTTTTGTCTTTATGAGCAATTAATTGTACAAAAACAACTTCATGGTTTACCTAACATTGTAATGTAGTTAGAGGCAACCTAGTGTTATGGAAATCTGTTTACTGTTAAATGGTGGAACTAAACGCCACTCTTTGTGTTACCAGACATCATGACATCGGATATGTGTTCCTTCACCCAACCCCGATGCTCCTTTTTGTTTGACCAATGTACGATAAGCCATAGTCACAATCTAGCTTATATTCACCTGCACATTGAAAAAGTATATTTCTTTTTTTGGGTCTCAAGCTCTTCCTAAGATGTGGCCAATCCTGTCTGTAACTCCCTTCACATATGGTAGAAGTGCCAGCTATCTGTCCTCTGTGGGTGGCTTATTGGTCTTCATACTACGCTATAGTATAGAAATACAATTATAGGGAACTCTTTACTAACACCACTTATTCTTATCTAAGAATATATATTTAAAAAAAATCACTTTAATTCAGAAATTATAAAAACTAACAACTACTAAACTTATAAACTGATTTAATTTAATTGAATTGGATAAATTCCAATTCAAATTGAAACGAATTGATTTAAAAAATTTCAACAATGGAAAATAATGATTATTTTATTTTCATTTTTTTAGCGTTACGCTCTTATCCCGCAAAGCAAGTGTATAGTGTCAAAACACTCCATACTCCGCTTTCCTATGAACTCGAAACATTGCGTGTTAAGTAGCGAAACTCAACGTCGAACTTTGTGTTACCAAAGCGAGAAAATGAAATGAAATTAATTGTATTCATTAGTAGAAATCGAAACCCACAACCGATCACGTTTACAGTCAAGCACTATTCCACTGTACCACGACCGGCTACTATTTAAATTAGTTGTTTAAACAACAAACTTTTTAAACAAATTGATTCTGGGAATTCCGAAAAATACTTTAATACTACAAATACCGAGCATAGCTATCCAGGTATTGTACTATTTGTCTAATAAATAAATTTGAGAACATTCAACGTTTGGTAATCAAGTTCGCTTTGTAATAAAGATATCGATTTCCAGGCCCTTGAGCCTGAGCCTAGCCTTTGAGATCACATATTAATGCCATCTTAAAATTGTAGTACGTCAAGAATTTATATCAACATTTAAAACTAAGTAGTGTATTTTCTTCGATTTATTTGTAATGATTATTTTATATGGTAAAAGTATTATTAAAAGTAAAGTGTAATTCCACACTTAGGATTAGAAACCATTTTTGAAAAAACGTATAAAAATTTGAACGCAGCGGGATTCGAACCCGCGCTTCTTGGATACCGTCCAAGCGCGCTGAAGCTAAGCCATGCGTTCTACTACCAGCTGCGTCGAAATTCTAGTACATTTACTACAACTTATTTATATTGTTAGCATCTCTGTGGAGAGTTCAAAAAATGCTGCGTTCAAATTTTTATACGTTTTTCTTAAAATGTTATGTTACAGCTCTTTTTTTATAGACAAAGGAGGCAAACGAGCAGGAGGGCCGACTGGTGGTAAGAGGTCACCTTCGCCCGTGGCCATTTACAATATTAGAGTTGTAGATACGTTGGCAGCCGTGGGATGGAAGTGAAAGGAGATGAGGGAAGGGGTGGGTGGAAAAAGGGAAAGCTGGCTTACATGACATCGAACCGGAACACATCATCAGATATTTGGCGTATCGTTTTTGTCATGAAACCTTCATGCCTTTTCTCAAATAACAGGATAGTTAAAAAAGACGGAGCTCTACGCAGTAGTATATCTTACTATAACAATTAAATCCGAGAGTGTGAATCAAACTCGTAACCAATCGATAATTTAGAATACGATTCCAATGTCTAATTCAACCCAATAAATCACCATTTCTTTTTATTTTTAATAATCTTTTTTTACCTTCACAAATTTATCCCGGATAGCGGATAGCGAGACATTGCGTGTTTTTGTCTTACCAGAACGAGAAAGTGAGAAATAATTTATTTAAATATAATCACTCCCCTGAGTGGGAATTGAACCCACAACCGAACATGTTTACAATCAGACGCTGTCACACTGCTCCACGACCGGCCTGGACAAAATTATTTACATTACATATAACAATTAAATAAAATTACAAATTAAAAATATTTCCTCAAGTTAGAACTGAATGTGCAACCGTTACGTTTACAATTAGAATACAGGGGATATCAAAAACATTCGCATGTAAGTAAATTAGGCCGGTCGTGACACAGTGGGACAGCCTCTGACTGTAAACACGATAGGTTGTGGGCTCGATCCCCACTCGGGGGAGTGATTATATTTAAATTATTTTCACTTCCTCGCTCTGGTAAAAGACAAAGTGCGGTGTTGAGTTCTACCACTCAACACACAATGTCTCGAATTCGGTGGAGAGCGAAGTACGGAGTGTCTTGACACTAGGTACTTTCTGTCTACCCTGCCATGCGGGATAAAAGCATGAAGCTAAATAAAAAGTAAATTCAGTGTTAATAATAAATCTTATTACTAAGTAAGGGAATATATCTTATTACAATATCTCCATACAAGTTATAATTGAAAACCGTAAACTTTTATATTCTTGTAGGTGTTTGGATGAAATTAAGCTCCACATTAGCTTTGTGGGTTTTAACTTTTAAACATACAAAGATTGTAATGGAAAATCTGAATATATTATATTCAAAATTGAGATATTCTAATATAAGACCATCTCAACGCAGTGAAACGCCTGACTATTAATGCCATTGCTTATGACTTCAGTTCCCGGGGAATGCTAATATTTAAGCAATTCCCATTTCCCGGATATGGTAAGACAAGACGCGGCGCTATGTTACGATACTCTACCAGCTCCAATTCCTTATCTTGACTTAGTTTTAGAGAATGAAGTATAAAACTAGTAGATAGCAACACAAACTATATTAGAAAAACCATTTCACAAAAATCACTCCCATAATTCCCAAACAAAACACCTTATAAAACTAAACAACGCTTAACTTATATACACGGTGGAATTAGAATACCTGAAATTACTACTAATATCGAGTAAAGACGTCCATCACTGTCAAGTACTTGGTGTACAAATATTTGCGGAATCCACGCTAGAGTGTCTAATGTAAACTAGCCTTGCCTTTCAAGAGCTTTACGTGTTTCCTAGGTCTTACCACTTGGGTTTAAGACCTGTGTAGCAATAATAATCGATGTTGACAGCTCCTATGTGATCACTTGATTGCTAACCCAACCAATAATGTTACTTTAATTAGATAGCTCCTTATGTAAGTAAACGTTTGCATGCAAATTATATGTAAAATATATATGTATATATATATAATTTGTTTCATTTTATAATGTTTAAGATTTTAAATGAAACTATTTTAACCGGATTAATCTCGTATATTTTGGAAATCGAAAATATATTTTGAAAATATATTTTGGACACCTGACGTTTCGAACACTTTACAGTAGTCAGTGGTCACAGGTAGACTGTTTCATTTAAAATGTATAAAAATCAAATCGCGAATCAAAGATCTTATTAAATGTTTAAGATTTAAATACTAATTGGAAGGTTATTATATGTTATGTGCCTAAGGTTTTAACGTTTAAGTGAAACAGAACGTCTGTAAACCCGATAGGTTGTGGGTCTAATTCGGAGGAATCATTATATTTTAAATTTTTATTTATTTCTTCGTTCTAGTAAGACAAAGGGCGGCTTCCAGTTCACCACACAACAAAATAATTTCCCAACCAAGAGGTTGGGAAAGTACTCAACGGAGTGTCTTGACACTAGGTCCCTGACTATCCTGCTATGCGGGATAAAGTGGCTTAAAACTGGAGAATCAATAACAATGAAATAACACGAGGTGAATATACCATTATGTACACGCTACTTAAAATAAATAAATGTTAATTAGAGTTATAATTGCAATTAAAGTCAAAAATATATTCTGTGCTAATCTAAACAAATCCCTCATGATTTACACGTTAAACAGAGAAAATTAAAAAGGGCCTCCTAAATGTACACTTTTTTTCAAGCACTGCTTCGAAGCCCTCCAGAATCCAGGGAATATTATTTATTTATTTATTTTTTATTTATTTATTTTATTTTATTTATTTGTGCAACATAGGCCCATTTGTTAGTAATTTTTACTTATAAAACTATGTTAGTCTAATAATAATCTCTAAATTAACAAAGTATTCAGAATTAAAATTAACAAGATAGCCACAAACCAAAACGGATACTACATAATTATAAATGATAGGAGTTACAATCAATTATACTATCTCCTAACAAGTATTTTCATAAAATGCTGAAGTTTCCTATCACCCTATTCATCTTTCCTATTCCAAGGTGCTGTATTTTATATTTATAACACAACAGAATAAATTTACCAAAACTTATTAAAAAGAGCTTAAACAAAGTTTCGAGTTTCGTTTTCAAACCAAAAATAAATTAATGATTAACATAGACAATTAAAAGTCCAAAAAGCCCAGATTGACGACCAGCCTATCTTTGGTTTGGCCGAAAGTTTTGAGTGGCAATAAATCCAATACGATAATACACGCAATTGACGGGCGACGGCAGCGGGCTTATATCTCGAGGCGGAGTTAGAAACTTCTAAGTTGGCTCGTTTGAGTCTTTTGATTTGATGACTCTGGATGTATGAAAGTTTTGTATTACCTTAATGCTTTAGCAGTTAAATTTTGTTTTCGCTTGGTATTCGCTTTTATATTTTTACTTTATATGTATAAATATGTATTAAAATGCCTATTTATAAAGTATATGGGCTTGAACCGTTTTTAAGATCTGGTATTTTAATGAGAGAATAAATTGATTTCTCTACTGTTTTACTGATTATCGAAATTATATTATTTTATATTACAAATATGTCAAAAACTAAGGTGAATTTTCTAAAAACATCTCAGGCTATTTTTTCTCCAGTACATTATATTTCTCGACATGATAGGCATTATCTTATGTGTTTATGACGTCATCAACTAGGCTGACGTCGCAGAACAGTCATTATAACTTCCGCTTCCGTTCACATAAAGCATATTAGCTTTAAGGTTTGTTCACTAGCTGTTGACTTTGACTTTGTTTGGTTTGAATGAAGTTTTATTTTTGCTTTTTAGCTATTTAATGTTTTTAATTATAAATACCGTCATAGAGAATGAAGTGTGAACGAACGAATTTAAGAGAAAATTTGCCTTATATATTTTTAAATAACCATTGTTAGCTATTATTCCGTAAAAAATTTAATACACGAACTAGAAGTATATAATATGTGAAATATATCGTTTTTTTATAAAAAAAATTAATGTTAACTATAAATGCATAGAGCTGGTTTAAATTTTAAATTATTTTTATATTCATTTTTAAACCAAAAAGTCCTTAGTTACTTAATAGGGGAATACCAAACAAACATGATATAATTTAAAAAATAACTTAGTTAAAACCAACTCAGTGTAAATTTCGCTCCTCTATTTTTTCATGTAGAGAGAGTAAGTGTCAGTACCCTAATTCTCCGCTTTCCGCCAAGAATAGAGATACAATTTGTTGAGTGGCGGAACTTAACGCTGTGTTTTGTTTTTGAATACTTCGAATGGAAATCGAATTCACAACCAACCGCGTTCACAGTCAAAACACCGTCCCACTGCGTCACGGGAGCCTTAAAAATATAGATAATCGATAAAAATGATTAATATGGCCATATACAGTTTTATACGGACGGTAATAGGTCGCTCCATAAAATCTCTTTTGCGCTAAATTGCTTTATACTGACGTACATGTCGATTATTTTATTAGTTCAGGTGAATGCTTAAGAGGTTTAACGGTGGCACGTTATTACCGAGGTTATTAGCGAAATGCAGGCGCTTTTGAGGAAATGAGAGTAAAAAGGTAGGAAAGCTAATTAGAAATTGCCTTTTATTGAGTATATTCGTACCGTATTGACACTATTCTGGTTCGGGTGATACTGGTCTGATTCAACTGTAGTGGGTAGTAGATTGAAATTTCACACGTGGGATGTTTATTTTATTATAATTATTGATAATTTCGTCTGACTGTAAACTTTGGATAAGTGATTACACTTAAATTATTTTCGTTTTTCCACTCTGGTACGTGCGGCGTTGAGTTGCGCCAGTTAAGATGCAATGTCTCGAATTCACATTATCATTATTTGGTACAATTCTAACGATACTGACAGACAAATTGCTGTTGCCATATTTTGCTTAGTGCCACCTTGGGTGCGTTAAGGCCGATTCACACTGTCAGTAAAATCAAATTTTAGAACAATACTGTAATAATTATATATTATCTATTGAATGTATTGCTGTCAATATCAGTAATTACAATGATTTAAGTAACTTAAGGAAAAAATTGTGTTTTGATATATAATAAAGTGTCTCTTAGAGACGAGCATGTCGCTAGTAATAATATGAATGTCTTGTTAATCTGTTTAGATAAATCGAATATTAAGCGCTACCCAGCAAAAGTAAAAAGAGTAGAGTTGAGTAACTTCTAGTTACTGCCTTAGTCTCACTCTAACTGCTGGTATCATATACGGTCTTGGGTTCGATCCTCATATGGGGACAATATACTTAAATTATTATCATATATCGATGTGATAATAATGCAGAAAGTCATCAATGATTTCCGATAAGTGAAAATTAAATTTTTTAGGTTTACGCTTTTATCCCGCATTGCAGTTTAGACAGAAAGTACCTGCCACTTCGTACTTCGCTTTCCGCCCAATTTGTGATACTGCATGTTGAGAGGCGAAACTCAACGCTGCACTTAGTCTTATCAGAGCGAGAAAGTGGAAATAGTTTTAATAAAATCACTGCCCTAATGGAAATTGAATCCACAATCGATCGCGTTCACAGTCAGACACTGTCACACTGCGACACTACTGTTCGACTATTAATATAAATAAGAAGTCAATGCCAACCTTCGGGTTCTTTTGTAATACATTAGTTCAAGATTTAAGTTAGCACAAGATAATAAAAGAAAGATTATCATGGCTTCTGTTCTTTTACTCGATTACCCAACTTTACGCCCACTAGCGTCTGACTGTAAACGCGATTGGTTGTGTTGGTACCTCGTTTTGGCAAGACAATGTGCGGCGTTGAGTTAACCAATCAACGCGCAATGTCTCGAATTCGGTGGAAAGCGAAGTACGGAGTGTCTTGACACTAGGTACTTTAAGTCTACCCTGCTACGCGAGATAAAAAAGCAAAGATAAAAATATATATAAAGACATTACCTCAAACGAGAATCGAAGTCATAACTCTCATATGCCATATCTACTAAGATTATTTATATAACATAGATGAAAAGATCAAGGCTAACTTGAATTGATATAAAGTACATATAAAAATAATACACTGTCTGGTACAAAAATAAGCTGATAACTAAAAAAAAAATTCACCTTTAACACCCTTTGTAATTATGTGCCTCGAATTATAATTAATATATTTATATTTTAATAATATATTTATATCAATAAAGAATTTCAAACATAAGATATCTGATAACGATTATAACTATGGCTTACATAATATATACGTAGTTATGCATATACACGTCGAAGTATTATAGATTCCTTGAGATGCTCGGAACGTAAAGCAGTCTAAGCGGCTAAGCGGCTATCGCTTACTGAAACCGATACTGGAGCTACGAAACTCCCTTATATTATTTAAATTTTATTTAGTACAGTAAATTTAATAGTAATAGTAATTTGATTATTTTTGTTTTATGTATGGACTTAAATAACAGAAAATATATATATATATATATATATATATATATATATATATATATATATATATATATATATTTATATATATATATATATACCTACTTTAAAGTCATATAAAATCATTAAAATCGTTTCTTACACTGACGGGTACTAACATTTTGTATGGTAAAATAAAGTTGTCATTGTTATAATTTTACGCTAGTCCACCGTGCTGTCGCCTGCATAACAATGACTGATCTAGGATCTTCTAACAAATCATTGATATGCAAAAGGAACACTGTTGGGGACAGCACAAGGCCCTGGGGGACGCCAGTGTTTACGGGTATTAACTGAGAGCAATAACCGCTGATAATCACTTTTATGATACGCCCAGTGAGGAAGCTGTCGACCCACTTGCATAATTTCACAGAAAGCCCATACGATGGAAGTTTGGCAAGGAGCGCCCTGTATCACACTAGATCGAAGGCCTTTGCCATATCCAGATTAACTGCCATTCCCTCTCCCTTACTTTCAATAGCAGCTGCCCAGCGTTGGGTTAAGTAGACTAGAAGATCACCCGTTGACCGACCATGGCGGAAGCCATTACAAGCCATATTGACGGTCGTTGAGCAACCGTTGGTCCTCCAGATACCAGGATTTGGCTGTTTATTATGCTCTTCATTGACTATGAAGAGCAAGAAGGTGATAGCGATAGGCCTACTGTTAGTCAGATCGAAACCATCGCTTTTCCATGAAACAGAGATTACGCCGAGTGAACAAGAGTACCGAAATAAAAGCACCGATGATAACTTAGGAGCACATACACGAAGCACAGCTTAACTTAATGTCGTGCATCGAGTTCTGGCACCGCGGAATGGTCGGTGGCGTGGTCATGTCATCCAAAGTCGAGTTTGAGGGCTTTTTTTTTCGCTGTGTGGACTAGACTGAAAAGTGAAAAGTAGAAATGAAGACTGGTTGAAATTGCCAAGTGCAGCCTTCGAGAGCGGCCAGAACTGACGTGTTACGGACGGGTATCTCTCTTCTCATCGGTTTTAGCGATATGCTCGGACTTTGCATTATCAATTTGCTCTTAAAGTACCTTGAGGCATGGTTATACTTACTCTTTAATATTTATAAGACTAATATAAGAAAGCTTACTAATTATACTAATTGATCAAAATAATATTATTTTTATTTCAATAAGCAGTTATGGCGTTGAGTTTCACCACTCAATGTGTCTTGAGTTCGGCAGAAAGCGAGGTACGGAGTATCTTAACAGGTACTACCGATACACGCTGCTGTGCAGTATTAAAGTTTGAAGGTAAGAAAATAAATTACTAATTTTCTCGTTTATTTATTTGTATTCATTACAATATTATCATAAACAGTTCATATAGATTTGTGTAAAATTAAACATTTTTTTAAATTATTTTTTTAAATATATGTAAATAAATGAATATGTCAAATAATCAGGATAATTTACCATATCCATGTACAAGGCTCCTTGCTAACGATACACAATGCTTGCATCAGCCGTACTTTTCGATGAAACGCCGCTATACTAGTATGTATACAGGCGGTGTGGAATAATATATCATTTAGCTGGGATATTTCAAAATTCCTTAATCTCGAAGGTATTACCGTAAATATTCTTTCGAAAACACAATTTCAGATGTTATGGATAACGTACAAGTGAACGTTTATCTTTTGCTTGTGTTTTGTTGTTAAGAGTTTTTAACTAAGGAATACATTTATGATTTCGAGAAAAAAAATTTTTTTTTTGGCGGAAAAGAAAAAAAATATTGGAAACCTTAATAGGATCACTTTGTTGTCAGTCTATGTATCAGTCTGTTTGTCTGTCAAGAGCCTTTGTCTCAGGAATGCTTGGAGATATCGAGTTCAAATTCTGTCCCTTGATTTCCTGAAAAAAACGTATTTCTACTTTCAACTTAAAAAAAAATTATGGCGTTTATACTGTAAAAAACGTATTTCGATATTATCAAAATTATACTTTTGATCAACCTAGAATTATGTAATTTGATAGCTAGCATCTACTATACATTTAAGATATATTCTAAGAAATAATAAACTTAAAAGGGGGACAAAATTTAGTATTAAAGAAGCTCGTTCAAGTAAGGCATCAAATGAAAAGCTGGGTATACATCCAATACATATTATATTCATTTTTTATGACGCACTAATTGTTAATGTTTAACAAAAAGATATACCTCTCCCTCTAATCTCCAAAACTCACGTGATATTTAAAAAAAATCGAGACCTCCAATTTTTATACGGATCCTTTGATAGGCGAGCCCGACTCGCGTTTACCTGTTTTTTTTTATTCTATTTAAAAAAATCCAGAAAGACACATTGCAGCACGATTTTATGTATAAACTATGAAAATTGCAATATAACACTAGACTTTAGTACTAAAAATCATATAATATTCACGTCATACTTATCTATAAAAATTGAACGACTTATTTACGACGTCATGTTATGAATGCATGAAAATTATAGACCTCTCCTGGCCGCTAATAAAAACAGAAGCTTTCTCTTCATGAGTACTTACTCAAAACTTACTATATCATAATATAGTTGAGGTCTTTTATGTAATATCTCTTGAAAATGCCTTTAAACCGATATGTGATTATTTTTTCGTCCTTATAAAATCGTGTTGAAGTTAGATACTATAAAAGTTGATGCACGATGATAATAATTTCAAAACATTTTTGAAAAAACTTTTTTTGAAAAGACGTATAAACGGTATCCAAGAGGCGCTGGTTCGAATCCCGCTGCGTTCAAATTTTTATACGATTTTTCAAAAATGTTTTCTAATCCTAAGTGTGGAATAACACTTTAAAAATAGTAAATATTAAAATAAAATAGCAATCTCTCTTGTTAAACGATTATTTCTTAATAATCTTTAAGTAGTAGAAATTTGTAAAAATCTCTCTACAGAGATGCTAACAACATAAATAAGTTGTAACAAAACGTATAAGAATTTCGACGCAGCTGGTAGTAGAACGCATGGCTTAGCGGTCAGAGCGCTTGGACGGTATCCAAGAGGCGCGGGTTCGAATCCCGCAGAATCCCGCTGCGTTCAAATTTTTATACGTTTTTCAAAAATGTTTTCTAATCCTAAGTGTGGAATAACACTTTAATAATAGTAAATATTAAAATAAAATAGCAATCTCTCTTGTTAAACGATTATTTCTTAATAATCTTTAAGTAGTAGAAATTTGTAAAAATCTCTCTACAGAGATGCTAACAACATAAATAAGTTGTAACAAAACGTATAAGAATTTCGACGCAGCTGGTAGTAGAACGCATGGCTTAGCGGTCAGAGCTCTTGGACGGTATCCAAGAGGCGCGGGTTCGAATCCCGCTGCGTTCAAATTTTTATACGTTTTTTCAAAAATGTTTTCTAATCCTAAGTGTGGAATAACACTTTAAAAATAGTAAATGATAATAATTTCATTAAAAAGTCTTTTAATATTACTACTTGATATAATGTTACAGAGAGCTGCGTTGAGTTAGCCGCTCATAAGGCTATGTCTCGATTTAGGACGAACAGCAGTCAACAGAGTATCTCGGCACTAAGTTGTCTCTATTCAGAGAAAACTTAGTGTCGAGACAGACCGTGTAGTGTAGAGTATTAACTCTACTTCTCATTTTACAAAAAGAATATTTCAACTTTTAAACGTACTATACGTATTATGTATATATATACATAATACGTATGGTTTAAATGTTGATATATATATATATATATATATATATATATATATATATATATATATATATATATATATATATGTGTATATTATGTAGAATGAACCGTTCAGTCATCAGTTCAGTTCAGTCAGTGTTCATTCGTTCTTTATTTTCCGTCCAATTTATTTTTTATTTATTTATTTCATATACAACAAGCCTCCTTCAAACGGGGTTCGAACCTACAACTATAACGTCTAAACTTTAAGATATTGCTAGACGTATGTACACACATATATAGTACCCCGTATCTCCAGCCTGTGCCATAAACACAACAATATGTGTTAAGTGCCAGCTATAACGTACATAAATGATTAGTACCAGCTGACCACTTCAAATGAAAAGCTTTATCGTGTACTTTTTAATGTGCTCTACACCGTTATATGTTTGTAGGAAATATTACTTCATATATTCCTTTTTGCGACAGATAAATAAGACGGGAATAGGAAAAGCTCTTAAAAAGACGTCATAGTGCAGTAGAGTCGCGCCGGGTTATATTGGTAGTTATATATTCAAATCTCAGGTATTTTAACTCGCAGGTTACTTCATATAGCAGAGTGTCTACTCCGTCTACGATATCTGTCTAGATATTATAGTTTTAAGACATTTTTTTGGCTCTTTTAGTTCTTTTCGTTTTTGCTCTTTAGAGAGATTGAGTATTGAATGGCGGAATTTAACACCGTGCATTATGTTATCAGGGAGGAGAAATTAAAGTGATTGAAATATAATAATTCTTCGAATAAAAATCAATTTCACTACCAGCAGCGTAAAATAACATAAGTGTTTAATATAAGTACGACTTCGTTCGTATAGAATTTAACATATCTAAATCTTTATTTTGTAATTTTCAAAAATAAATGCATAACTTACTCCTTAATATACCAGCTATGTATTGTTGAAACTCTAGGTAAATATTTTTTTATTATTTTATTTCATATTTTTAATCGGCCACGTTTTGGTATATTTTGGTCTTTACAAACCTCGCGTATTATGAATAGTAGATACGTATAAAAACTAAACGATATTACTGTTGTGGAATGCAGATAGCGGAGTGGAGTAGATAGCGGATATTGAAATTAATAAATTTTGTATCTTTATTTCTTTCTTTAGCTTCACGCTTTTATCCCGCATAGCGTAGACTCTAGGGTAGACAGAAAGTACTTAGTGTCAAGACACTCCGTACTTCGCTTTCCACCAAAGTCGAGACTTTGCGTGTTGAGTGGTGGAACTCAACGCCGCACTTTGTCTTTACCAGAGCGAGGATGTAAAAATAATTTAAAATTTGTATCGGCAATCGGACTTTTTTAATTATTAATACAAAGCGCGTCCCAATTTCATAGGGAAAGCTGTCAACAAAACTCTATCATGCGGAATAAAACGTAAAGTTAAAAAGAAATATAGCTTCATGATTTTTCCTAGTTCTAGAGAATCCAGTAGTTAAAAACTACAAAAATAATGTCATCTAAATTTTTGATAATGGGAAGTAAATGGTGAACTTCAGCGCTACTTTTGGCTCTACGAGAACCGGAAATGTTGAATTTGAAGATTAAATCCACAATCAATTACAGATTTACAATGGCCTGATACCATTTAAAATGCAATAATGTTAAAAAAATATCTTAGAGTCTAATAAGATCTTTGATTTTCGCGATTATAAAACATTTTAAATTAAACTGTTTTAAATGGATTAATAGCGTATATTTTGGTATTCGAAAATATAATTTTGGAAACCTAACGTTTCGGACAAATTATAGTAGTCCATGATCATAGGTAGACTCATTTAGCAAGTGTCACAGTATTTTACTCTCTCACTCCGAATGAAGTAATTAGTAAATTTTACAATAAAGTTATAATTTAAAAGTACTTAATACACAAAGCTATTACTATCGTTTATAGCATTTTTCCAAAAAACTTTAAAACCACTGACACCCTTAACCTGCACGTCTCAAATGTAAGCTGAATGCAACTCACCGTGGCCGAGGCGTTCCACAAATCAAAAGTTTCACTTGCTGGTTTTGAGTCATGGATACACTGGTGTCAAACGTCGATTATATATTTTCAATTTTCTCTCCTACCTAACTAAGGAGAGAAGGGTCAAGACACTAAATTCTCTACATTCTACTCATTTTAAAAAATATATTTAAAAAATAATAATAGAATAGGTATTTTTATATATACTTGTTCATATATATGTAAATGTATGACAATTTACTAATTTTTAAATTCATACTTGAAAGATAAGACAAGACGTTTAAATAAGTTAATTTGGATAAATAAATGTCACCTAGGTTTCAAAATACTAGTAATTTAATTTAACTAAATTTAAAGTAATAAATATTTAATCGTCTCAGCAAATTTATATTAGCTATGAATAATTAAAGTTGCTTATAACTCCAAACCCATTATATTAAAATTCACCACTATCTCAGTATGCCAGAGACTTAAAACAACTGGACAGTTTCATTGGGAGCAGAAAATAAGGCGATAGTCGAGAATGAAATGGAATTCTAATTCAATACAGACGTCCACTCCTTCAGTGAAGCATTAAATTATTATTATTATTGTACCCATTTTTTAATAATATTATTATTAATAATATTTATAATGGTGTGTTCTTATTAATTCTTATAATAAGTATAAATGTTGAACTATTTTGTATCGTTTAATCTATATATATATATATATATATATATATATATATATATATATATATATATATATTAATATACTTTTCGTTATTCACTGTGTGACTGACTGACAAATCTCATCTGAAATTACAAGGATTAAAAGCTAAAATTTAGCACAAATACTTCTTGTATGGAAGCATTAAGAGTGGATTTCCCAAATTTTTAAGTAAATGGAAAAAACAGGTAGGTGAAGTCTATCTGTGACCACGGACTACTGTAAAGTGTTTGAAACGTCAGGTGTCCAAAATGTATTTTCAAATACCAAAATATACGCGATTAATCCGCTTAAAATTAAACTATAATTCAAAAATATTTATATTAATTATTTATCATCCATAAAATCTAACATTAGGCTTTCTACAACCTATAAGAAAACACAAAATAAATAGCCCAAAAGAAACAAACAAAATTAATCCATTAAATCACAAAATATTTCATATCACAAGATGGCCTGGAAAGACAACAAGAATGGATGCGTCATCAATTTATATAAAGCAAATCGGTTACGCCTTATCGCCCACTAAAATATTCAAGACAATATTATAAATGCCTGCTGGTGTTAAACAAATTGTTCGAGAAGCTGAGAGTAATGGGTTCTATTCCCGGTGTTGATCGCGCCTCGTGACTGACGAGGGGAGGTGGTGTGACAGAGCGATGTTCTCACAGATTTGATGGCTACACGATAGAACTTGCACTTCCGGTATCGGAATTTATGGTAAATGGTTATTGGATATTCAAATGTAGGTATAGTGTTTACTTCGTGCTATGTTAACATTTTTGAAAAATAACATATAAAAATTTGAACGCAGCAGGATTCGAACCCGCGCTTCTTGGATACAAAAATGTGTTCTAATCCTAGGTGTGGAATAATACTTTAAAAATAGTAAATATCTGCCTATGTTGTACAAGTATTTCCATTTAACACAGATTAATCTTCTATTAACTATTATTTAGCGAACAAAGTGTTGTGGGTCTAGGTCCTATTTGATTACCCTGTTATGCAGGAAGCACGTTGAAAGTGAATTGCTTTCAATTTTCTTTAAATAGATACGAAGTAAAAATAACTTAAATATAATCACTCCCTAGAGTGAGAACATTTTTAAACTTTTTTAAATGTTTTAATGTCTGGTTTACTATTATTAAAGTGTAATTTGAACGCAGCAGGATTCGAACCCGCGCCTCTTGGAAACCGTCCAAGCGCTCTGACCGCTAAGCCATGCGTTCTACTGCCACCTGCGTCGAAATTCAGTCGATCAGAGTGCTTGGACTGGTTTCGAAGGGGAGCTGGTTCGAATCCCGCTGCCTTCAAATTTTTATATATTTTTTCAAAAAGTTTTTCTAATCCTAAGTTTGGAATAACACATAAAAAATAGTAAATATTAAAATAAAATAGCAATCTCTCTTGTTAAGCGATTATTTCTTAATAATCTTTAAGTAGTAGAAATTTGTAAAAACCTCTTTACACAGCCATTTTATATGTGTTTTCAAAAATGTTAACAAAACAAATGACCAGCATTTGCACAAAAACTGCAGAAAAAATATAACAGTAATACATCTTAATTACCAAACAAGGAGCAATCGATGTGGAGACGAGACGAGCCGGTTAATTGTAAATTGGAGGGGGTTGAAGAATCGAGTGCAGTTATCTTGAGGGTGGATTGCCAATGAGGAAGGGTTGATGCGGCAGTAATTAAAGTTGGTGATCCCCTTCCGACCCGATTGTGGGCTTTCAATGATCATTAAAGGAATTAGCCGATTGCTTATTAATTTATTATTGTAATGAATAATTTTTTTTGAAAAAATATTTTTTATTATAGCTTGTCTCATTGTTCTTTTTTTTTGTTATTTCTGCGTATCTTTTACAGTTCTTTTTTTACGTTTTCTGGCGCTACATCGCCGTCATCTCCGTCATTCATTTATTCATATATGTATTAATTCATACATGTTTATTGATTTAAAGATATTCTAAGTTAGACTTTAGAGTTGAACGCCGCAATTCGTGTCAAGTATTGTATCTATTTAATACGACTACATTTTTTATAAACATTTTGTCTAATTACTTGAATCTATAATGGATTTAATAATTTTCTAAATATATCTTTTTAGTATATTTTTTTATTTTATAATCATCGATACATACACCTTTCCATTTTATACCAGATAATTATCATCGATTATTATATATAACCCATACTAAATTTTGAATAAATCTTGACCCTACCCAACCCTGAACTTGTGACTACATCCATTAAAACAATTTATCCACTGAGCTCAAACGACCTTAAGCTCCACAATAGTGTATTTTAAAGGATATCTCTAAATCACAACTTCGAAGTTGCCTAATTCTCGAGGAATCCACCGGCTTTAACTACTGCGGTTTTGAGATTTATTTTAAATTGGAAAGCGGACTTCGCTCATCAACGACGATCCTACAAACTTATAATTAATGAAAAATCAGATTATAAATATATCTTACAGGGAATCTTGGTACATCTTAAAGACGTTGGAATTATTGTGGGAATGATAAGATGTTTTTTTTTAATATTTTTTAACATAACTATAAAGAACATAATATTAGGGCAGCTTATGTCCTAGTTTAAGAAATGTGTATATTTTCTTAGGAAGATAACTCTTCAGTACGGTTTGAAATGGTTCTAAGCATGTGGAGGGATTTTAGAGTGATATCGCCAGGGAAAGACCGTACTACTTGCAGAATACTTGAAATATTCCTTTTAAAAAAAATTTCGCCACATAATTAGGCTCACGCTAAAATGTTTGGCTTCATAACAACGTACGTGGAGAAAACCTATCCTCTCCGCTTTCCACCCAATTGCACATACGTGTTGACGGAACTCAACGCCGAGTTTTGTCATACAATATAAATATAGGAATCTCCAAACAAGTTTCTCTAGAAGAAATTGAACCCAAAACCATCATGTGTACACTAAAACGCTATTTAACCCATATAGTCCCACGTAATATATTTTTTTAGCTTCCGATAGACACGAAGTTCCTAGTGTCAAGACACTCCGTAATCGGCTTTCCACAGAATTGAAGACAGCGTGTAGAATGACAGAACTCAACGCCGCTCTTTATCTTACCAGAGCGTGGAATTGAAAAACAATTAAATATCATTCCCCCAAGTGGGATCGAACCCAAAACCGATCGCGTTCACAATCAGACGGTGTCCCACTGCGCCACGACCGGCCTATTACATAATTTGTGCTTGCTAAACAATCATGTATGTACTTGCAAAAGGCAAATGTCAAACATCATAAGGACTCATTAAGTTTCATACTCAAACAATGGAATTTAGCGAAAAGATGAGTTAATATGAACAAAGAGTGTTTAGTTTATGATTTTATTAAGCCTGTCTAATAACTGTTCCTGATGTTGACAGAATTGGTGTATAATATCTTTCATAAGGATATATATATTAGCGTAGTGGGATGGTATTTGAATGTAAACGCGGTTGGTTGTAAGTTCGATTCTTACATTTGATGATTATATTTAAACTATTTCCATTCCTGCTCTATAGTATAACAATACGCGGCGTTGAGTTACGGTGGAGTATCTTCAAAATATTGCTTTTAGTTTTCTTTTAATACCCTATTATGGAGAATGAAACACGAATTAAAGTCTTACATAGTTTGTTTTGGGGCAGCCTTTTGTTATTTCCGCATAGCAGTGTAGCCAAAGGAACCCCTTCTATACGCGAATTTCTCTCACTGTATAACCTTTAAATTAAAAATCCACCCACATCACCAGTCAAGGTAGCCTTGTGCCATAAAGTCTACAAAAACCCAGTCCACATAGAAGTAAAACAAAAAAAAATCCCTCAGTAATTAATAAAGTAGGTAAGTACGTAAAAATTTAACCGCGCTTCACGCTCGGCGGCCCGAACTCATTAGCTTCGCTGGTTTATTTCATTTGCCGTCAACTTTTGAACGGCGAAAACGGTGAACTTTTAAAAGAATACGAAATTTCGGCTAAAGATTTTATTTAAATACTTAAATTAATTTTATATTTAATTCTAGTATATATTTAAATAATTACTTTAAATATATATTTTATTATATATATATTGAAATTTTTTATTAAAGTCCAAAATTCTTTAGATTCTTTGGTTCTGGTAACATTTGCTTTTATTTTAACGAAATGAAATCTGCGTCTATATTTATTTTGTGGTTTCGTCCGTCCCGTGTTCTCCCTTAGAATATAAACTTTGTTCAAATTTGTCTTTTTTATATATAGCATCCTGTATATTAATGAAAAACGGCGTTTAATCCTTTATGTAGTTTGAAAGATCTAAGCGAATAGATAATGGAAGCGGCTTCAATGTATGTTATAAAATAATATTTTTTTCAGTTACGCGCTTTTGACCCGCTTTCGGGACATTGCATGCTGAGTGGTGGAAGTCAACGCCCTACATAGTCTTACCAGAGAAAAGAAGCAAAAATAATTTAAATATTATCACTCCCCCGAGTGGGAATCGAACCCACAACCGATCGCGTCTACCGTCAAAGGCTGCCCCACTGCGCCACGACCGACGTCAATATTGGTTGTCTTTATTCGTATGTAATTGAAAAAAATATATAGACTTGGCAAATTTTTTTTTTAATATATATTTAACCTAAGAAGTATTATTATAATTTGGTTGACATATCAATATCTTCAATTTTTTAACAGATGTGTGTACTTTGATCAATGAAATATTATTAAAATGTAAAATCTGTTGTTTTATACTTACAGTATTAGTGTAATTTTCTTTCTAATAAGTACACAAGTAAGTTTAGTTTAGTAAGAGATGTATATTTTTTCAAAATTTCTTATACTAATTACTACTGAATATCAAGATGAAATTATCAAATACGGTGCTCCAGACAAAGCCAAAATCTATTATTTTTTATAAAGGTAATACAGACAGACAAAAATTCTACTAAGTGGTTTTTAGGTTCTATTACGGATTATATTAATTCCCTCGAGTGGGTATCGAACTTACAACCACTCAGGATAGATCATATTTTAATTATGTTAAATTCTTTATTCTAGTAAGACGAAGCTCGCAATTCTGAAAAGTAGGGAGCAAAGCGTCTTGAGGTTATTTACTACATTGAAATAAAAAACACGGAGTGCCTTGACACTAGGTACTTCCCGTCTACCCTGCTATGCGGGATAAAAGCGTGAAGCTGAAAAAAAATGATTAATTCAATAAAATATCAAAAAAGCTCCATGTTATTTAATAATACATTAAATCAGATCACGCTCATCTACCAATATACCGCATACTGTATATAGTATATAGTATACGTATACAGTGTAAATACGGCAAATGAACTAACGCATGGGTCTGGCTTTCTAAACATATTTATGTAGGTGTGTTTGCTGAACTTATCGCTTACAGCTCGCCCATATAATGCAGCTAAAGTAATATTAGAACGGTGATACCATATGTAGGCATCGTCAGTCGAAATTGTTGTTTTTTTAATATTTGGATTATATATGGTCAAATTCAAAGTGCGGCGTTGAGTTACGTAAATCAACACGCAATGTGTCTCTCGAATTCGGTGGAAAGCGAAGTATGAAATGTCTTGACACTAGGAACTTTCTGTCCACACTAAAGCAGTGTGTTACGAGATAAAAAGCGGGAAGCTAAAAAAAATATGGTTATTGAGAGCGCTTAATAATCTATATCTATATATTAATATATAAAAGATTAACTTTCGAACGACGATCCATTTGACGATCCTTGAGAATAAAATGTGCGGATATATGAATGGATTTTTAATGAAAGTAACAAAATTATACTGTATGTAGTACTGCGCATGACTTCTTCTTCTTTTCTTTATTCTTGTTCTTGTTCTCGACTTTATGAATTGCACGTGTCAGCAACAACGTTATGTTGTTTTAATTATTAAACCAACATTCAACCTGATAGAGGAGGAATTCCAATACAGTATTACTGATTCAGGAGGAAAGTCACATAAAAGAATGGGGACAGCCGATCAAGTAAGTAAAAGACGGGACTGTTTGACCTTCTGTTCTCTTCTTTGCATAAAGCTTAAAACTAGAAGAAACGGGCACAAGCATTTCCCAAACACCAACCTGAATGGGTGACCCAAAATTTAACCACCATTTAAATCCACAAATCCTCAGATATAAAAAAATTGGTATGTGGCACCCAGCCAACAATACCCCTAACCACTAAAATCGCGTTCAAACAATCGCGCGTCAAATTGGAGGCCTCACAAAATAAATTGTATGTAAATGAACGGGTGATTAGTGAACGACGGTGATCGAATTATGGCGTAACGAGGCCGCTCTGATTGTAGAGTTAATATGCATGTCTATGAAACTTGGAACCGAAATGATTTAGATGCGACATCCGACGTCAATACGGCGTGATGGGCAAGAATATTAGAAACAGACTTGCAAAATTATATTAAATATCTTTTTTATGCACATATTTTCATAATTCTGTACCTGAGGTTCTTTGTATTTTATTCTTTGTTCACTTAATGCAAAGTAGACAGGAAATCTAGAATCGAGATCATGAAACTTTCACTTCTTTGTAAAAAATCATGTCTTTGTAGAAAACAAATAAATCACAGGCGAGTGTGGCGCAGTTAGACAGCATACAACTGTACGTTAGAACGTTTGAAAATAATTTGTTAAAATAATTATATTAAAAAAAACCTTATTTAAGATGACTGCCATGGCGAGAGGGAAAACTCTCTTGCCATGGCTATCATCTCAAATTATGATAAAAAGTAGAGAAAGAAGACAGTAGTCTCAGCCTGTCTTATACGAGAAACATCGTTAGACTGAAACAAATAACCCTCGACAAAAACATGATCCACATTCTCTAAGCCACATCGACCTCATCTATTCACATAAACAGTAAAATAAGACACGCTCGAAGATACCTTGAACCTTTACTGTTGATCTCGATTTAATTATAATTAATAATTAGTTGATGATTGTGGGAAGCAGTCAGTCGGTAACGATATTAATCACGTGGAAACTGTCAATCGCGTATATTTGATTAATTAGCCATATCATTACTGCTGTATTATACAGGATAGTTGCTAGGATTTGAATGTGTACCCTATCTGGTACATAGCCATCCAAAGGATTGTATTGGTTGTAACATTCCTTACCTAGAGTGGAGTAATACTTCATTATTAGTAAGAAGAAAAAAAAATTTGTAATTATATGTTTATATATAAAAATATTTGCTTCTTTACACTTAGTCTCTTTTAACAATGTCTTTCAACAATGTTCTATAGAGTATATGGATTAGATTTTAAAAAAAGGCTCAATTTTATTTAGTTTCTATAAATGTCATTTTAGCAAAGTCATCTGGTTAACGTCATCAGGTCAAAAGAGATGATCTTTTGATGCATCAGGTCTGGACACAAAATATATTGGCAAATCTTTAAGAAAATTCGACAGTAGGAAATGCGTAACTTAACTTGTCCTTATAAATATTCAAAGCCAATATTCGATTTTCATATTATTTTTATATAAACAAAAATAATATAAAGATGTTATAAGCATTAACATTCATATTCTTTTTTAGCTCTACGTTTTATCCCGCATAGCAGGGTAGACAAAAAGTACTTAGTTTCAAGACACTTGGCTTTCCACAGAATTCGAGACATTGCTTGTTGAGTGGTGGAACTCAACGCTGCACTTTGTGTTACCAGAACGAGTAAGTGAAAATAATTTAAATATAAACGCTCCCCAGAGGAAAGATCGAGCCCACTGCCAATCGCGTTTACAGTCAGACGCTGTCACACCACACGGCTTCAACATAAAAATTACTTATCTGGGATTTGAACCGGTTATACTGGCCTTACATAGTCTGGCGCAAAACCAGTGCGTACCTGCGATATATGTATATACACAGGTATCAAAGAGAATTGCTAGGTGACTAGACTTGTAGTAACCAAGCGTCAATAACGGTATTAATCAATCTAGGACATAGAATATTATTAATTTATATATACTATATTAATAACAATTTTGTAAGTAAGCTTTTCTGTACGTTCATGCATTTCGTTAGTTGTCCTGATTTTTGAGATCGTGGTAAGTTATTGCCGGTCGTGGCGAAGTACGACAGCGTCTGACTGTAAACGCGACGGGTTATGGGTTCGATTCTCACTGGGATTGATTTTAAATTATTTCCTATTCCTCGCTCTGGCAAGACAATGTGTGACGTTAAGTTCCCACCAATCATCACAATATCTCAAATTCACAGGAGTATGGAGTGTTTTGACACTAAGTACTTCCTGTCTAACCTGCTATGCGGGATAAAAGCGTGAAGCTAAAAAAAATAATAATTGACAGTCAGGAAGATCAGACCAGAGTATAAAATGGTTTATCAGCTTCACGCTTTTCCTTTTATAGCAGGATACACAGAGAGAACCTAGTGTCAGGACACTCCGCTCTGTACTTTTCTTATAAACTCATGATATTCCTAAAGCAGTCTGCTCACTTAAGAGCATACTAACTGCAAAACTAAACATTTAAATACAGTTAAAAAAAAAATAAATAAAGGTATGAATGAATTTATTTTTATTGACAAAAATAATATAAGTTCTAAATACAATTTTGTCAGTTTATAAAAAAAAATAAAAATTACATATTTTAAACGCAGTCGGTAGGATTCGAACCTACGCTCCCAGAGGGAATCTGATTTCTAGTCAGACGCCTTAACCGCTCGGCCACGACTGCTGTTACGCGCTGTTTAAACACGTAGTATTAGTTTATATTATTTCAAGCCAAAAGTGAAAGTCGAATCAAGGTTATAAAAAACCTGATATTTTGCACACATTATATATGATAATTAATATAAAAAAAATAATTAAAATCGATAATTTTTTTGCTTTTATCGTTCGATTGATTTGAACGTTTATACACGAGTAGTACCGACGTCAAGTTATAGTTTTGATTTGAACAAAATAACTACGTTATAAAATAAATGTTACCACAATAAAGTAAATGTTAAAGAAAGCTTACAAATAAATATGAGTGAAAACTGCATTTAAAACGGTTAAGCCATTTTCGAGATTTGCTTGTACAAACGCATGGACAAAATCTTAAAAATCATTGTTATATAATATTTATTATAAAATCTTTCTTGTTCTGGTAGGACAAACTGGGGGGTTGAGTTCTGCCACCCAACACGGAATTTACCGAATTTTAGTGGAAAGCAGGGTACGGAGTGTCTCGTCACTAGGTACTTCCCGCCTACTCGCTATGCGGAATAAAAAAATGTAGCGGGATAAAAAAATAACTTATTCCATGTACAAACATTAATCAATTTAGATTTTTATTAATTTTTAATTTTTAATTTTTATTAATATAGTTAAGGTCGGTTGTGGAGCATTATAACAATGTCTGACTCTAACCACGATTGGTCGGGGGCTCGATTCCCATTCAGGGAAATGATTATATTTCTGCACTGTAGTAAAACAAAGCTGTTGTGATGAGTTTGCCTCTCAGCAAAGGTGGTGTTGAGTTTGCCACTCAGCACGTAATGTCTCGATTTTAAGTGGAAAGTCCTTAACAGAGTGTTTTGCCACTAGATTGTCTAGATTGTCTGCGATGCGGGATCTGAAAAAAAATACTGAGCAGCTGGAAAACAATGTTTTTGGTAGCTATATATGTACTAAAATATTTATATTAATTATTATTTATACGAATTAGGTGGGAAGCGAAGTACGGATTATGTTGACACTAGGTGCTTTCTGTCTACCCTGCTATGCGGGATAAAAGCGCGAAGCTATAAAAAAATATAAAGTGACGGAATTCAACTCCGCACGTCTGATCCTGATCAGAACGAAGAAAAGAAAATATTTTGAATACATTCTTTTTCTTTTAAGAATATTTAGCCACGATCAATCGCATTGGTTTACGAATACCATGTCAGCCTAACAAAACTTTTTCATTTAAAATGTATAACAATATCATCGAAAGACAAGTTAACATTGATTAAAAACCGTTTGCCTTTAAATTTATAGAAAAAAAACCTAAATATAACCTAAATATATATACTTTACTTAATATTATATTATAAAAATTAAAATTTTTGCCTATTTCATATTTATAAAGCATGTAAGCAAGCTCTCAACTAACAAAATCTCAAGAAGCTATAACAAAATGGAGCAAACAAACATATTTGCGTTATGAATTCCAATGTAATATTCCGCTATGACGATACCAAGGTTAAGCCACAATACGGTCAGCGGTACAGTGTGAATTTCTCCTTTGACTTCCACAAACAGATACTTCCTCAGCCCTAAGCCAATTATCCGCAAAAGCCCAACCGACGCCGGTAGTTGTATATCCGGTGTTGTATTGGAACGTCCTACAGTTACTAGCTAGAGAACGAGTAAATTCTGACTGTAACTTCAGGATGAAGATTCTTGATTTTAATAAGATCTTTGATTTTTACACATTTTAAATGAAAGTCTTTTTTAAACGGATTAATCGCGTATATTTTGGTATTTGAAAATACATTTTTGGAGACCTCGAATACTACAGTAGTCCGTGGTCACAGGTAGACTGTGATTGATAAAAAAATTAATTATATCAATCAACTGTGTATCTCGTCTCTGAGAAATAGAATTTTTTTTTTCAGAAGTGGGTCTCAGGTAAACAGTTTCCAACCATCTTCTCTATGGAAATTAAGGTTTTTTATCGTATATAAATAGCCTCACGGTTTATTGTAGGAATGTATCTACTTTCTCCAGCAAACATATAAAAATGATCAAACCTGATGTAGTAGTTGGGTTTTCAAAAACTTAATGTCATTTAAAATCCTTTATATTTTAAAGTAAATGAGTTCTTAATAGGGAGGATCTATTCTCTAAGCCTCTCTGTGAGAATTAATGTAGTAAACGAGATTAATATTATAAAAAAATGTATAAAAATCTGAAGCCACTTCCAACCACGAGGTGCATAACATTTTAAAAATATTAAAAGCCTTTTTCCTGCCTATCAATAAATACCTATTATACAACCGAAACAAAGCAGAGTGATGAAAAAAAATATAATCATAATTCTTTGTACTTAGAAACGAGAAATTCGCTAAAAATAAAAAAAAAATCTCTAGAAATATTACTCGAATTGGAATATGACTCTGTAACCACTATCCTTATGTCAAGTATTGTCTAATTGCGACTTTGTTCGCGTGGAAATTAACATCTCTGGATCTTTATTTTACAATTGTAAAATGATTGTAGCTTAAGTTACTCCTTATTGAATCAGCTATCTGCCCCTGAAAGTTCCTTCAAAATTGATCCAGCCGTTACAAAGATTAGTGGGAACAAACAGACACACAGACAACAGATAAAATTTGTAAAAAATATTATTTTGGTATATATACAGTGCAAACATGAATATTCATGTAGCAAGAAGCCGTTATTATATTATTACAAACAGACACTTCAATTTTATTTATTTGTATAGATATTTATCTTTAAAAATATATATAAAATATATTTTGCTCCAACAATAGTATTACGCAAATTATCTTAGTTAATTAATGAATGTACTGGGATTACATTATCGAGTTTGCCAAAACAATGCCGCTAATATTGTATTTGTGGCCACTTGCTAATGCATATTGTGTTTTGTCTCAGAGACATTGACCTTCTTACTGTTTACATATATTCATCCATATATATATATATATATATATATATATATATATATATATATATATATATATATATATATGTGTGTCCTAAATATTAGTAATTAGGGGAAATGTCATTCTATCTTAATAGATATATATTATATAAAGCTATTGGAATAATAATATGGTTACAAAATATATGTTATTATATATTACATATTTGATTTAAAATTTCCCTGCTCTGATAAGTAAAAGACGGCGTTGAGTTCCGTTTTTTGCATCGCAATGTTTTTATTTTGGATGGATATTGAATGGAGTATCTTGACACTTGTCTATCGAGTTAAGTAAAACTTGAGCTAAAAAATAAAAGGGCCACGGTGGTGAAGTCGAAAGAAACTTAGAAGACTATGACAATTGTGGATTCAAATTTCATACAAATTAAGAATTATATTCATTTAATGATATGTAATAATTTAATAATTAATTTGAGCTAATTAATATAAAATAAATTTAATTTAGTTTTAACCCGCATAGCAGGGTAGACAGAAACTACCTAGAGCCAAGACATTCCGTACTTAGCTTTCCGCCGAATTTGAGACATTCCGAGTTAAGTAGCAGAACACAATTTATCTTACCAGAGCGGGGAAGTGAAAATAATTTAAATATAATCCCTCTCCTCTGTGGAAATCGAATCCACAACCGATCCCGTTACAGTCACACGCTGTACCACTGCGCTATGACCGACCTCATCTTTATATTTTTATGTTTTTACTCGAGAGAGTAATATAAATCTAACAAACTTTACAAACTTCTACATTTACTCGTATAATACCTGTGTTATTACCATTTTTCTTTTTTTTTTTTGACGCTGGGACATACCTTTCTGCAGACCTCCCGTGTAGAAGGGATCGGTACTGCGGACACTTCGGTGGCAGGTCTATTGTAGGCCAACTTCGCCTTCAAGGAGCTCTGGGATTATTATTATCATTTTCCTGGTTTATCTCTAAACATGTAATAACCCTACATGAGCCAAAAATGACAAACACACAGATAGTCCAATATAAGTATTTATCTAATTCAATTACTAAGCTTACTTACTTAGACTTAGGTCGGTCGTGACGCAGTGCGATAGATTCTGACTGTAAATGCGATTGGTTGTGGGTTCAATCCCCACTCGGGGAAGTGATTATGTTTAAGTTATTTACTTTCTCGCTCTGGTAAGACAAAGTACGGCGTTGAGTTCAACCACTCAACACGCAATGTCTCTAATTCGGTGGAAAGCGAAGTACGGAGTGTGTTGACACTAGGTACTTTCCGTCTACCCTGCTATGCGAGATAAAAAGCATGATAAGTTAAATGATTTTTTTTAACACGAAAATCATACTGAATAATTAATAACTTCATATTTCAAAATGCCTTACCAACCATTACTCAGGATAACTCATAGTTTTCAGTGGACCAAAACTTTGAATTAGTTATAGATTAGATAATTCTGACTGTCCAGAACTGCCACAAATCCGTTGACCAGCGGCTATTTGATTTATATGTCCTCACAACTGGAATCGCTTGTGCGACAGAGGTCAGTAATGTCAGTAATGTCAGTTATATCCACTTTGTTTATAGTTAAAACTGTAACGACGTAACCCAACTGCTTAGCAGTCGTAAATAAGGCAAATTACTTTGTAAGCCTACAATTAAAGTGTAGTCTGGTTTATGGCCATGAGATATAATGTTTGTTTTATATATTGAGCACAAAGAAAAGATAATTGTTATTTCTTACGCTCCTCTTCTCCTAAGACCCGTACTCTCTGTTTAATATCGAAACATTGCGTGTTGTGGCGGAACTAAACGCCGCTTCCTATCTGAACTGGAGAGGAGAATTTTTTTTAAATAAACTATAACTCCGAGCGGGTACAAGGGTCAAGGCTACAGTCAATCCCATTTACAGTCAGATAGTCCTTTTTTTATATCATATAGAATATATCATATAGATATCAAATATATATATATATATATATATATATATATATATATATATATATATATATATATATACATTAAGTAAATATTCTTTTCGACTATATAAACTACAAGCTATATTGAAATGTATTACAAAATCGCTACTTTAGTCGCCCAAACATAAGCGACATCTCTAATTTCCTGTATTTATTGTGATAGTGTTTTAGTTTGGCGCCGGTTTAAGATTAAGGAGTTGGGCCGAGAGTCATACAATTTGATGCTTTTGTATGCGAATATTTAAACCACCACAGTTACAGTGGCGATCATTTAGTTACTAAAAGATAGAGGATTTGTTGACACGTAAAATACGCGTTACCTTAACAACCTGTACGGTACTTTACACAAATTTTATATGAAATATATTTTTGATTTATTTTATTTTTTTTATAAGAGAAACATAATGTACAATAGATCACATAAATTAATATATGTTAAATAATAATATAAAATAGCAAAAAATTCTCCACTAACAAATTTATCGTAAAAATATTGCAGGTCAGTGTGAAATTAAGAAAATAAATTTCTCATATAAAATAATTTACTATACAACTAAACAATATTAATAATTGAATTAATAATAATTAATTAAAAATTGTTAGGTCGGTCGTGGCGCAGTGTGACAGCGTCTGACTGTAAACGCGATAGGTTGTGAGTACGATCCCCACTCGGGGGAGTGATTATATTTAAATTGTTTTCACTTCCTCGTTCCGGTAAAGACAAAGAGCGGCGTTGAGTTCCACCCAACACGCAATGTCTCGAATTCGGTGGAAAGCGAAGTACGGAGTGTCTTGACACGAGGTACTTTCTGCCGACCCTGCTAAGCGGGATAAAAGCGTGAAGCTATAAAAAAAAATTGTAGATATTCAAAAATAACAATGAGAATAGAGGCCGGTCGTAGTGCAGTTGGATAGCGTCTGACTGTAAACGCGATCAGTTGTGGGTTCTGTCTCCACTCAGGGCAGTGATTATATTTAAAATTATTTTCACTTCCTCGCTCTGGTAAGACAAAGTGCGGCGTTGAGTTCCGACACGCAATGTCTCTAAAAAAACAATAAAAATAAAATGATTATTTCATATAAATTAATTGACAATATTTTACATATAAAAATTTATTACAATGAAAATAAATAAGTAATAAATTAATACCTACCTGTGACCACGGACTACTGTAAAGTGTTCGAAACGTCAGGTGTCCAAAATGTATTTTCGAATACCAAAATATACGCGATTAATCCGGTTAAAATAGTTTCATTTAAAATGTATAAAAATCGCGAAAATCAAAGATCTTATTATATATTACTCCTTTAAATATGTCAAACTACTCTTTTGCTTCACACTCTTTTTTTTAGCCTTATCCCTCGCGAGATAGCCTGAAAGATATTGATTATAGATATATATTCATGCCTGTAATTTTGTATTGCAAATATGTTTCTAGTTATGAAAATATATTTTATAAAGCCACAATGTCTCAGTGGTGCCTCTGACTACAAAAGCAATGATAGTGAGTTGGATTTACACTTAAAATTATTGTATATTATATTAAAAAATTATATTAATTTCTCCGCTCTAGTATGATAAAATGCGACGTTGAGTTCTGACCACTGAACAAATAACTACGCAAATACGGACAAAAAGCGGATTACGGAGTGTCTTAACACTAGGTTCTTTCTACCTACCCTACTATGTTATATTAAATATGAAGTTAAAACTATATATATATAATTGATAAAATGTTTTTCCTATAACTAGAATCGTGAAAAATATACATCCATCCAGTATTCTTATCACTATGAGATAATTTTTTATTTGTGTTCGAGTGTAGTATGTAAAAAATATATAAAAAATATATATGTTTTTTTAAAAAAATATATAAAGATGAAGTAAGCAAGTATATAAAGATTCTTAATGTCACTGTACTATTATTTGGTTAACTATATGCAACTGATATAATAAATATTGAATTAAGCATTTTCAAACGGATTTATCGCGTATATTTTGGTATTAGAAAATACTTTTTTGAACGAAGTTTCGAAAACTTTACTGTATTCTGTGGTCACAGGTTGCGTAAAATTGTGTTATTTAAAATAAACAAGAATTGCAAAAATCAAGTCCAAATCAATTACTGATTTATTTTTAATTTTAATTGAGACCGATTGTGGCGCAGTGGAACAATATAAACGCGATTGGTTGTGGATTCGATCCCCACTCGAGCTCGCTCTCGCTCTGGTAAGACAAAGCGTAGCGTTGAGTTCCGCAGTGTTCTGTAGAGATGGATAGCCGAGTACGGAATGTCTTGACACTAGATAAAAAAGCAAAGAAAAAAATTATGATTATCTTCTCTATCTATTATAATTAAGACAACAAGTAAAATTGTATACAATACAAACGTTTCCTCTAGGAATTATTATTAAAACTTTGTACTGTGCCCTTAATGATAAAATAAAAAAAAAACTTACTTTATAAGAGACATTTCCGATCAAGATGACCATTTCCGTCCAAAATCGAGACATTGCGAGCGGATTAATGATATTAAATCTTATAAAACCATTCTCACAAATGGAAATTGAATCTACAACTAATCGCGTGTACAGTCGGACGCTTTGCCACTGCGCCACGACGGGCTCAATGACCTAAGTAAGTAATATGTTATTGAAAATATGTATAAAAATTTGAACGCAGCGGGAATTGAACCCGCAGCTCTTGGATGCCATCCAAGAGGCGCGTGCAATATCCAAGAGGTGCGGGTTTTTCTCAAATATGTTTTCTAATCCTAAGTGTGAAGTAATACTTTAAAAATATTAAATATTAACTAATATGTGTACATAAAGACACTATGTGGACACAGTTGGTGTGTTGTAGAGAATTATACCTCAATTATATTTCTTTATGTTAAAGAACAAATAAATCGTTAATATTATTTTGTTATTAAAATCCTTTGTCTCTATACGAGCCTAACGTAAAACTCTATATAGGTTTACGTTGGGCTTCTGTTAGCATGAACAGAATGTAGGGAAAGCAGTCACTTCTTTAGATATTAAGCTAGATCTCTCTACTTAAAGAAAATCAAACAAGGCGCGGAGTAAAATGTTATATAATAGAGGATGAATGAGAAATTAAAACGCTTCAAATGATTCGAAAACAAGTATTTGTTAAAACACGCAATATAATAGTTAGAGAACTACATCCTGCCTATGATGCTATGCGAGATGTAAGCGTGAAGCTAAAAAAGACAATGTTTTTGCTCTGGTCTGGTCTATAACAAGGTGCGGCGTTAAATGCCGTCACTTAACACGCAGTGTCTTGACACTAGGTTCACTTTACTATTAAGGATAAAGCGTGAAGCTAGATTTTCAGTTATTTTCTTGAACCTACTGTTTACGGCTAAGATTTGATTCAAAAACTAATCTACTTCTAAAGTATGCGAATTTAAAAAAAGCGTAGAAATCTTTAGTCATTTAGACAGTATATTTATTGTTATTACTATTTTTAAAGTGTTATTCTACACTAAGGATTAGAAAACATTTTTGAAAAAAACTTATAAAAATTCGAACCCGCACCTCTTGAATACCGTCAAAGCGCTCTGACCGCTAAGCCATGCGTTCTATCACCAGCTGCGTCGAAATTCTTTTCAAAAATATATTCATTGTAATTACAAAGAACGTACAGTTGATTCTGTCTGAATATTACAGTAAACTACATGAGGATTTTCGTACAAATCCCTTTAAGGGAAATATTTATAATTTCTTTGCATTTAATGCCTTGGTTTCCAATACCCTACAATAAAAATCTAGACCGTAGAGGCATACAACTAAATATCATATATAACATACCGAAATAGAGAAATTTCCGAAAAAAAAAACTACGAAAACAAAGAAAATTAGCAAAAGTAAGCTTTGTTCTTTTCATTTGGGGCAAAAATCTTAGCCTTGTACGAAATTCTCATGACGGCGCAACAAAGAACTTGCCAACTGTTTACCAGCAAACTAAGTTATTAATAAGTTCCATATAACTTTCTAGTTTTGCAAAAAAAAATATTATTATATCTTTATTGGTTATTAACCTTCTCGGTTTTTGTGTTTCTTTGGAATACATATGTATAGCTTGAATAGTAATATAATGTACATTGGAAGGTTGTAGCGCAGTGGGATAGCGTCTGACTGCAAACGCGATCGGTTGTGGAATCGATCCCCACACGAAAGAGTGATTATATCTAAATTATATACACTTTCTCACTCTGCTACGATTAAGTGCGGTGTTGAGTTCCACCACTCAACACGCGATATCTACAATTCGGTGGAGAGCGAAGTACCTAATGTTCCGTACATTAGGGACTTTTTGTCTACCCCCACTATGCGGGATAAAGCGTGAAAATAAAAAAATACATTGTAGATGATTTTTTTGTGATAAGTCACTTCAACTTGCTGCTCGTTTTAGAGGTACTGTAAAAATCAAAATTAAAATTAAAATATTCTTTATTCAAATATGCTATTTACAAACACTTTTCAATCAATCAATACAAGTGTCAGTACTGTTTGTCCTACAGGAAGCTACCACTAGTACCACTGTACTCTCAATGGTACAAACCAAAGTGGTTTTCCTTAGAAAACCCACACCTAGGAAACAATTGTTCCGTATATTAAAATAACCCGCTTAATGCAAGATGAACTTGGTGTTTAAAAATATGCTTAAAAAGTCTTATATATTTTTTAGTATGAATTAACAGACAAATAATATTTCAGTCTACCTGTGACCAAGGATTACTGTAAAACGTTCGAAAAGTCGAGTTTTCAATAATGCACTTTCGAATACCAAAGTATACGTGATAAATCCATTTAAAATAGTTTTATTTAAAACTTACCTATACCTAAGTATTCATTTATAAAAACATGTATAAAAATTTTAAAGTAACGAGATTTGAACTAGCGCCTCTTGGAAACCGTTCAAGCACTCTGACCGCTAAGCCATGCGTTTTACTACCAGCTGCGTCGAAATACTTATACGTTTTGTTACAACTTATTTATGTTGTTAGCATCTCTGTAGAGAGATTTTTACAAATTTCTGCTACACAAAGATTAATGAGAAATAATTCTTTGACAAGATAGAATCCTATTTATTTTAATATTTTACTATTTTTAAAATATTTTCACACTTAGTATTAGAAAACATATTTAATAAACGTATAAATGGAAATTTTTATATATTTTTTAAAAATGTTTCCCATCCTATCCGTGGGATAACACTTAAACACAGTAAAATATAAGCGCGTAATTATAAATTAATATACATAATAAACCATATGGCCTCTAGCTAATATAATGAAAGCCGGTTAACTAACCACCAAACTAAAAAGCCGGCCAGGCGGACGGACGTGAATTGGCAAACAGATAAACAAAAGAACATCACCAAACAAAGCTAATATATACACTAAATCTAAATTAAAATATAAATATATTACATTACAAATGGCCCGCCGCGCCGTACAACCACTGTTTGACGTTTGGAGAATTAATTATATAGATAATTATTTGCCTATTTTAGCGTAAAATTGTGTGATAAATTGTACTAGGCAACTCTTTATAAATGACATTTGAATAGATCATTTAATTTTATAGTTAATTTTGTTCACGATATATTGTTTTTCGATTTAAAGAAATGTAGGAAATCTGAGGTCGTGGAGCTATGGGACAGCGTCCGACTGTAAATGCGATCTGTTGTGGGTTGGATTCTCGCTCGGGGGAGTATTATATTTAAATTATTTTATTAAGGAGGATTATATTTAAATTATTTTATTAAGCTCTGGTAAGACAAACAGCGGCGTTGAGTTTCACCACTCATGCAGTGTCTTGAATTCGGTGGAAAGCGAAGTAGGGAGAGTCTTGACACTAGGTACTTCCTGTCTACCCTGCTATGCGGGATGAAAGCGTAATTTGATATATATAATTCAATTCATTGTAAGAAACAATAAAACAACTACACGTAATCATGATCATCTCAACTAAATCATAACGACGTGAACATGATTATGTTCACGTCGTTATGATTCGATTAGAAATCAAGTAACTAAATTATTGATATTGAGACCAACTTGCCCTTAACATTTTCACGCTCTAATCCCGCATAGCAAGAAGGAAGTACCTAGTGTCAAGACACTCCGTACTCGCTTTTCACCGAATTCGAGACACTGGCTGTTGAGTGGTGGGTCTCAACGCTGCGCTTTGTCTTACAAGAACGAGGAGTTATATATAATCACTCTCCCGAGTGGAGAGAAGTGGTGGTCATCCACAACCGATCGCATCTACAGTCAGATGCTGTCCCAAGCACCAAGACCGACCTCACCTAAATTATATATATATACATATATATATATATATATATATATATATATATATATATATATATATATATATATATATATATATATATATACTTCCTTATATAGATAGAAATAAATTATAGATACAATCTTTTTGTTTCAAACTAAAATTGCAGACGTCGGTTAGCTGTCGACATAACTCGGCCGTAATCTTTAACCGACGTTTACTAATATAGTACCACAATAAATACTGTACCGAATTAAGGGATGCTTTCGTGAACGTGGCCATTGCAAAGGCGATGTAAATTTTTTTTAATAATAAAAATGTTTGATTTACGCGCTTTTTACACATTTTAAATGGATTAATTGTGTATATTTTGGTATTCGATAATACATTTTTGGATATTTTACTTTTCAAACAATTTAAAATAGTCCGTGGTCATAAGACCACGTGTCCTACTCATCTACATATCTAGGTCTACCTGTGACCACGGACTGCTGTAAAGTGTTTGGAACCTCAGATTTCCAAAAATATATTTTTAAATACCACAGTATACCTGCTTAATCCGTTAAATTAAGTTGCATTTAATTTTTTTTTTATTTTAATTGTGTTCTTCTATTTGTAGTCGATGGAAATATCTTGTTTGAATTTTCATATGACTTCTGTAAAAGCAAAGTGCGGCGTTAAACTACGCTCCACTAACAACATCTCAGATTGGGGTCGAAAATTCTCACTATGTTCTCTCTGACTACCCTTTTCTAGGAGGGAAATAATTTTGTAATACAACTAAACTATGAATTAGGCAAGTTGTGATTTTGAATTTCATCTCAAATTATAAATTTTAGCAAAGTAGTTATTATTTAATTTCCGTTTGATAATTTTCAAAAAGCTCGTTCAATTTTAACATAAAAATATCACCAGTGAAAAAGTTACTCCATATTTCTAGTATATACCTTTTTTTGATACACGCTTCTCATACATTTTTTGTTTTTTTTTAGCTTCACGCTTTTATCCCGCATAACAGGGTAGACAGAAAGTATCTAGTGTCACTCCGTACTTCAATTTCTACCGAATTCGAGACATTGTGTGTGGTGGAACTCAACGCCGCACTTTGTCTTTTACCAGAAATAGGAAGTGAAAATAATTTAAATAATCACTTTTCCGAGTGGGGATCGAACTCACAACCGATTATCATTATATATGTATATAATTTTAAGAAAAAAAAATAAGGAAGCATTCCTTTCTCCACTTTTCACCCATTTTCTCAACTAATCTTTGAAACATTACTACCAATAGCGCATATTTTAGTATTAGAAAGTACATTTTTAAAAATTCAATACAGTAGTCAGTGGTTACAAGTAGATCTGTTTATCTGTATACCAAAATATACGCGATTTCTTTAGCTTTACGCTTTTATCCTGACTGTACTTCCTGTACCTAGTGTCAAGACACTCCGTACTTCAATTTCCGCTGAATTCTAGACGCTGCCTATTGAGTGGTGGAACTCAAAGCCGATTTTAATTCGCAATTATATCGTTTAAAATGGTTATTCTCAAAGTAGATGTCAACAGAGCCATCTCCAAGTGTCAGTACAAAGTGGTATGGCCACACATTTAAGCACACCTTGATACTGGGCTTAGTGCAGCTATTCAAGTAATTTACGAGGACCGTTAAACAGCTCGTTATTACGCACTTTCAAGCTATTCTAACTATTGTATAAACATATATATTTTCTAAATATTAGTGTTACCACTGGTACCGTGGAACAGTGTTTGACTGTAACGCGGTTGGTTGTGGGTTCGACTCCCACTAGGAAGAATAATTAAATTTGAAATATTAAAGTGGGGAAACAAGTTTAATTTATAAGTAAAGCTATAAAGAATTTAGTTGTTTGCAATTTTGCTTCGACTTTCACTTTTGGTTTGAAATAATATAAACTATACTGCGTGTTTAATATGCGCGTAACGGCAGTCGTGGCCGAGCGGTTAAGGCGTCTGACTAGAAATCAGATTCCCTCTGGGAGCGTAGGTTCGAATCCTACCGACTGCGAAGATTTTTTTATATTTACTTTTTTTATGAAAATATTTTTTTTGTTTACAATTGATTATTATATAAGCAATTTTTTTTCAAATTTAAAGCTACCCAAATATACTGCCAAAGCGATTTGAAATATTATTTAAACTTAATGTTTTCTTCTTATTTTCCTCTAAAGATGGAGATTACTGAAAATATATGCCATTTCTGTCTTTTGCTTGATCTAGAAACATTGTTTATGGAAGTGGGATCAGTTTTACACTATTTCTAGCTAGACCGAAAAAAGAACTTTTTTTATACATTTAACATTTCATAACATAATTATTCATAATACATAAATAGCAACGATATAAAGAGACAGTCATAGAGCAGTGGGACAGCGGCTAGCTGTAATAGCGATTGGGCGTGGGTTCAATTTCCACTCGTCGTCGTTACTATGGTAAACAAGGGTGGCGTTAAGTTTCGCAACTTATCTAGCAATATCTAGATTTTGGGTAAGCAAAGTGTTTTAATACTAGATTCACTGTGATTCTGCTAAGCGGAATAAAACGTGAAGCGGAATTCAACTGCCTATAAGACTGTTCGGGGAAATGTGTTTAATAAGTCTCACCGAGCGTCCCGGTATTGTGAGATAAAGGTATTATACACACCGTTATTCTGATATTGAAATATTCTCTTACTAATTTTCTTTTGAAGCCTCTAGATCGTTTTAAGCAATTTGAATAGAATACATTTTAATTGTTATTTGTAAATTTTTTTTCACTTAATTAGACAGATAAAAGACCAGTTGCTTTAGAAACGTGTATGTCATTTTATACAGGCGTCAGTGTATGGAAATATACGGTAGTGTGTATCACATTTATTTATTAATATAATGCATTTTTTAAATATATATATTAACATTCTGAATTTCTCTATATAAACTATAATTGTGCCAAATTTCATACTCCTCTATTCGCGTAAATGGTAAAAAAAATACTTACTTAATGTACCTTATTTTCGTCCAGATTGTATGAGTAAACAACTTTGAAAGTGTTCTTCACAGCAGTCGTGGCCGAGTGGTTAAGGCGTCTGACTCGAAATCAGATTCCCTCTGGGAGCGTAGGTTCGAATCCTACCGGCTGCGAAGTTTTTTTTGAATTTATATATTATTATGTCACTTTTTGGTTTAATATTTATTATTGAATATTTTACAGGAAAGAGCGCTTCCCAAGTTTTACCTAATTTTGGTGTAATTATTAATATATTTTAAAATAATATGTAATTTATCGTTATTTAGTCTACCTACCTGCCTACCTGCGACAGCGATTGGTTATGGGTTCGAATTCCACTCGGGAGAATGATTATATTCTAGAAGATATTCATTCTCCGCTCTGGTAAGACAAAGCACGGCGTTGCTTTAACCGTCAACGAAGTGTCTTGACATTAGCTTGTCTACTTTGCTATGCGGAGTGAAGAGTGAAGCGTAAATGTCTCGATTTTGGGAGTAAAGCTGAAAAAGGACTTGCCACTTAGATTTCTAATGACCTTTCTGTAAGGGAAAAGGTGTGAAGCGACTTTTTGTTTTTTTTGTATACCTCATTAGTTATCTATTGAATATAATCGTCTGTTTGAACCTTGTTTCCTTTCCTTGTTTCCTTAAAAAACACGTGATGGGGTTTACAGTGTAGGACGTATAAGGCGGAATTAAACTTTTATTGAGTCTAGCACTGTTATTCTTTTTATAATCAATATTTTTTTTAAGATAACTAATTCACAATGACCTCTACTTTTGGATATGGCTTAAATGATATGTCTCTCTGTTTTCTCCACTGAATGTCTCGATTTCAAACGGAAAGTAATCAACAGAGTATCTTGTCACTACGTTTTCTCTTGTCACTCTGTTATGCTGGATAAAACATGAAAAAAAAATTAAAAAACTCATTTCTTTCTTATAAATCCCTCAAAACCAAAATATTCGCGTTCAGTCAAGCACATGCCAATGCCTCCAATACCGACAAATTAATAATAATTTCGTGTAATCTCAAACGATTCTAACAGGTGAGGTACGGGATTCGATTAAAAATGAGTGCGATGGTATTTTTAATAAAGCTTTACGCTTGAAATATGCCTTTGTACGGGCACCCTCGTCTCTTAGGAATTGCTGCCATCTGACTCGGCCGAGTTTCATTACCTACATTTTATAATAGCGGATACATTTGATTTTGTATATTAATTTCATGTTCGTAATGTTTGAGGTGATATTTATAAATATTTATATATCTGTAAATAGAGAAGATAGTGTCTTGACACTGATCTCTTTGACTATGCCTGCGATACCTGGGGAAGAGTGAGGATAAAAAAGTTTATATTTCTACATATAATTTATATACACCTGTTTTAATAAATTATTTGTTTTATATACACATTGTGTATGGCAATTGCGTTACTCCTGCAGTTCTTTTGTTTTTAATCATTATTAACCTTGCCATGCTTTGCAATGAATAGCAATGGTGGATCAGATTGTAAACGCGATCGGTTGTGGATTCAATTCCTCCACGAGGAAATAAAAAAGAGTGTATTGACTTGGTTCTCCCTGACTATCCTGATACACGGGAAACATATATATCCTATCTAAGATTCATATTGCATTACAAAGAGAATTTAGTGTTTAGACACTGTGTTTCGAATACTGGCTTGAACAAACAAATTCAACGTACAATATAGAATTAAATTTCACATTATAGCCGAGCGTGTTTACTCATAAAAATAATAAATATGTGTCTTACATAGGCCATTTGAAGCCGGTCGTGGCCCAATGGGAGCGTCTGATTTTGTGACTGTGAAGGCAATCGGTTTTGGGTTCGATTCCTACTCGACGGAATTATATTTAAATTATTTTCATTTCTTCGCTCTAGTAAGACAAAGCGCGACAACAAGTTTCGCCATTCAACATGCAATTTTAAAAATTAAATGAAAAACGGAGTACGGAGTGCCTCGACACTAGGTACCCTGCTATGCGCGATAAAAGCGTGAAATGTAAAAAAAATCCATTTCCCACTGAGATTCAAACTTACACTTATCAAATTGAGTTATTGCTAACATTTGAATCATTCAAACCAAAACTAAACTCCTTCAAAAAGTGTTTAGCAAAGTTGAATTTTAACGCCAGCAATTAAAAGGCGTTGTTAGAGGAGTTATTTCGGAATAACTCTATATTTATTTAGCTTTAAACAAACGATGATATCATGTATTGCGTGATCTCCCACAATTTATCGCGGTATCGCGCAAGATCGCGAGCCGACGATGCTCATTCGTATCAACGGTTCACCATCTAAGCTCTACAACCATCTACCCGTAATTATTAGCTAACAAACACTTACACCCCTTTGTTGTATTACCCTTGAGTTGTTGGGAATGTATGATTTGAAATTTACATAGGGTGTTCGTGAAAACAATAAATCTGTAATGAAAACTGTAAAAAAATATTTATTAAATATATTTAAGCAAATTTTATATATTTTTTTGAGTAGGCCGTGATAATCTAGTGTTAAGATATTTCGATGCCCGAGTTCTGAAAGAAATGACGGAGCACAACGCCACGCTTTCTTTTACCAGAACGATATAATGGTAATAATTTAAATATTATTATTCGCATAGACCATGACGCTTATTATTTTTATTATGATAGAGCGCGGTGCTGAGTTCCGCCAGCCACAACACAACATATTTAAATTCAAATAAAAAACAGAGAATAGAGTAAAAATAGAGAGAGATTTATAATATTCATTATAAATTGACATTTAACAAAACGATCTAAGTAATTAGTTAGGTTATTAATATCTTGGCATATTCGTACACCTCTAAGTGACAAGGGACAAGCTACACGACAGTATCTATAAACGTTTCAAGCGATGACAGCTGAGGCCATATAACTTGTTAGTTTGGTAAACGTAAATACACGAGTTGGAAAAGTAAATATTTATTATTTATATGAATTATTGGTAATTATAGACAGGTCTTGGCGCAGTGAGACAGCGTCTGACCGTTAATACGATCGGTCGAGGGTGGATCCCATTAATTCGATCCGTATTTAAATTAATTTCACTTTCTAGCTCTGGTAAGACAAAGTGCGGCTTTGAAAACCGCTACTCAACACACAATGTCTCGACTTCGGTGGAAAGCGAAGAAGCGGAATGTCTTGACACTAGGTACTCTTTGTGTATCCTGCTATGCCGGATAAAAGCGTGAAGCTAAAATAAAACTGTTTAAATTAATAAATGAGGCCATTTGTGGTACACTGAGACGGTGTGTGACTGTAAACGTGACCAGTTGATAATTCGATTTCCACTCTGAGAATTATAATATTAAAATTATTTCCAACTCCTCGCTCTGGTAAGATAAAACGAGGTATTGAGTTCCACCACACAACACGTAATATCTCAAATTTGACTGAAAGCGAAGTACGAAGAGTCTTTACACTAGGTACTATCTACCCTGTTATGCGTGATATAATAAAAGCGTGAAGTTAAAGTAATATATACGTACATACTAGATAAGATAAACAAAATCCTTTCAAAAACACTGTTCCAAAAACCTATAAAGCTAGAACTTGGTTATCTACTTGACTGAATACATTGTTAGCATCATGTATGTATGTATGAGGTTGGTGCACGCATTACCATACGAAACGTGAACATGGCCTCTTCAGATTGTGAGTGCAACATTGAGGACCTCAATAAAGACACTTATGTTGGAATATGACGCTATATGACGTTATATGACACCGTCATGACGCAGTGCGTTAAAATGGATGTACAGGCGTTAGTTGTGGGTTTAATTTTGATATAAAATTGTACTTTATTTTCATATAAGAAAGCAAAGTTTCACGAGAAGTAAGTTGTCGAAATATATTAGATTTTTTTTCTAATACGAGTGAGATATAGTTAACAAGGACTCTTACAGATCAAGTTAAGGAACATTGATAGTATTTAAAACTTAGATTGTTAAGCTTGACGCAATGAGATATTTACGAAATAAACGGGAAGTTTGTCATGTTAAAAGATTATTTAATTATTTTTAAAATGTTATTCAACAGATTCGTTAGATTATACTAGAATGCAAGGCATATGTTTCCAAAAGGCACGGATTTCAATTACACTGCATTCAAAATTTTTATACGTTTTTTAAAACAATGTAAGAATATTTTTTATTACTAATGACTTTTTTAAATAAAATATATTAATTACTAAAGTACGCTTTTATTCCAATACGATCAAATGCGATGTTAATGAATATAAACTTAAAACTTTTGTAACGTTAAGCATGTCTCGGAGTAGAAGAGAAGAAATAGTGTTAAGATGCTTCATTCCCCATAGAACAAACATATTTTAGACACAAACAGCCCCCAGAGTGAGAATCTAACCCACAACTTCTTCTTCTGAATCTTCTTCTTTAAAACTCAGATCTACTTCTTTTAAACTCAGATCTTGCCATATTCCGTCTAACAAATTCGCTTTTTAATAAAAAAAATAACTTCCTCAAACTGTTCGGCCTGTCAGTTCATAGATAATACATATCATATTATACTGAAATTTCCTCAAATTGAGTCACTACGTCGGTATCTGTTACCAAAGAGCTTGCTTTACCAGAATATCACACAGATTAACAGCATCCTTTCTTGTCCTGATTCTTTTATAGCTTTACACATTGATATAGTTTAGAATAACTGATATTAACGATGTATATTGAACGATACATTACAAGAGCGACCTAGTCTAAAAACGCCAAAGCTTTATAATTAATAGGAAATAATTAATAGGAAAAAAACCCTCGCAATTGCAGCCAGACACAGCCAGAGCATCACCATGATCTCATACAGCAAAGAAAAATACAGAAATATCAACTATACAATACAAACAGCTTCAAATTCGTATGAGCGGTGCAAACAACGTTAACATATAAGTATAACTTATACCCAAGTGTGAAGTGCCGAAACTGAATGTAGTTCTGCCCAAAAGTTGCATACAGAATTTCACAACTACTTTCCGTTACGAGTAAATTTCTGACAAAACTTTTAAAGTCGCACACTCTCGCCAACGAAGTCGGCAAATTTGATTATGGTTCACCTATATATGTATTTACAGAACCCGGTACTAGGGTCTGGAAAACTGTCTGGAACATTTTATGTATATATTGATGTATATACATATATGGATGTATATTTTTTTTAACTTCACACTTTATCCCTTGCGGGGTAGTCAGGAAGGGTGCTAAACGCAACGGTCCCTGCATACCTCTTTCGCCTCGTCCACAGTCATTATATTCTTCATACACGCCCTTTAGGAAGTCCTCATGCTTTTTACGTGACCTTACTCCAGTATCTTCAATACTGTGTTTTCGAAGGTCAACCGAGGTCTCCCTCAACCTCTCGGACCACTCACTTTGGCTTCATAGATGTTTCTTACTATTTTTCCATCACTTATTCCCTCAATATGCCCAAACCACCTGAGCACGTTCTTCTTCATTCTTACTGTGACATTCACACTTACACCTGCCATTCTGCCTATCTCCTCTCTGCATATCCGACGAAGAGATCTCATCTTTACTGCATTCACCTTTCTTTCATTTTTCTTTTGACACACCCACGTCTCGCTGCCATATAACAATGTCGGTATCAGTATTGCATTGTGAACAGCGAGACTTGCTGGTACGCTAACATTTTGCCGTCGCATTAATGCAGCAAGTGCACCGTTAACCCTGTTACTGGCAGCAATACGCCTTTCCACATCCATTTCGTATAGTTCCCAGATGTGTATAGCCTATCTAGTGTCAACATAAAGGCACTCTGTACTCAATTTCCGCTGAATTCGAGACATTGCGTGTTTAATGGCGGAACTAAACGTCGCACTTTGTCTTCCCAGAGCGAAGAAGTGACAATAATTGAAATCTAATCACTCCCTCAAGTGGTGATCGAACCCACAATCGATCGCGTTTACAGTCAGACAGTATCACACTGCGCCACAACTGGCCTCAAGTCAGTATGTATTTATTTGATATCTTCTATATAACTTTATATTACGAATGACATATTTCTTAATTAAAAAGATCTTACGAATCAAGTTAAGAAACGTTGTAATTAAAACTTACATTCTTATTTAACTTGTCGCAATATGAATTGTTAACACGAAGACGTAATCTTGTGAAGTAAGCGGAAAGTTAAAAATCAACAAGATTAATTAAAAGAACATAAAAAGAAATTCTAATGACATTTTATATATCACCAACGCAGCGAACACTAACATATATATATATATATATATATATATATATATAAATACAGAGATCCGCTGCAATTGTAGTTGATGACGACATGCGTGTGATACACCTACAATACAAGTGGTTTAATATTAGACACAAATAATATTAGAAAAAATATTTGAAAGAAATTATGTAGAAAATTATTAAAATTATATATGGCCGGTTATGGCGCTGCGTGACAGCATCTTCGATCCCCACTCGGGGAAGTGATTTAGCCGGCGCCGCGAAAAATATCTTTTGAAGAAATCATAACGAACGTTCAGGACTGCTTATATAAAAACCAAATTTTGAAAGAAGGTTCAGAGGCTATTCGTCAAGATATTTCTGCCATATTACGCCGTAGTAAACCACCCCACCGTATGGGCTACCAAAAATACACAAAACTAATGTACCACTTCGTCCAATCGTTAGCCAAATCGATACGCCGACGTATGAACTGGCTCAACATGTCGCGAAGGTACTTTCTCCCCTACATGGTCACACAACATCTTATGTCAAGGATTCTTACCATTTTACTTGCGGACTGAAAGATCTTAAGTTAGCTAACAATGAAACCATGGTCAGTTTTGATGTCCAGTCGCTGTTTAAGAGTAGTAAAGTACAGTACAGTGGAAAACAAGATGCCTATTGAATATCTTGAGCTTTTAGAACACTGCCTTACATCTGGATATGTAGTGTTCAACCAAGTATTCTATTTGCAAGTATGGCATTGCTATGGGTTCGCCGATTAGCAGATACATACATAGAGGATTTCGAGGAGATGGCTCTTGGCTCTGCACCATGTCTACCTAGAATATATTAGCGGTACGTAAATGATACTTTCACAATTTTACCTACGGACAGTATTTATATATTCCTAAACCAATCTATTAATAACAGTATAAAAATTACAATAGAATTACAGGCAAATAACTCTTTAGCTTTTCTTGATGCATTAGTAATAAAGAATTCCAATGGCACATTAAGCCACCGCCAGCTTTGTATGAAGACCAACCCACAGTTGAGAGACAGCCAGCACCTCTACCATATGTGAAGGGAGTTACAGGATTGGCAACATATTACGAAGAGCTTCTATCGTGCGCCAATGCTTGAGACCCGTATAATGTAATATTCCTTTGCAGTGTGCATGTATATAATCTACATTGTGGCTTATCATACATTGATCAAACAGAGAGGAACAACGGGGTTAGGATGAAGGAACACATATTCGATGTCAAGAATGGGCGTGTATTGCAATCACCCGTGTGTACAATAATAAATAAATACAATGAATAAATCCAACCAATAATTGATAAGCCACATATCCTCGCTAGGGAAAGTAGATATATTCCTAGAATGATCCGTGAGGCTATTGAAATTCAAAAACATCCTAATTTCAATAGGAAAGATGGTTTTAAACTCTCTACCGCCTGGGACTCACTTATAAAAAATTTAAAGTCTCAAATCCACCACTTTCTGTGTTTTTCTGTATTTAAAAAAGGCATTTGACAGGGTTGTAAGAAGGAAGTTATGGGAGATACTACCCCAGTACCATGTGAACGGACCCTTGTTGCAGGCTGTAAAATCTCTTTATCGAGATCACTCAGCCTATTTACGATTAGGAGCTGGCATTTCGCCTCAGTTTGATATTCAGTCGGGTGTCAAACAGGGCTGCGCTATGTCAGCTTGGCTGTTCAATTTGTATTTGGATAGTTGACTACAAAGAGTGAAAGATAATGTCATAGGAGTGAAAATTGCTGATTTGACAGTAAACTGTCGTACGCAGATGATGCAGTGCTAATGGCATCAGCAGAATGCGAGTTACAAGCATTGGTCACCACTCTGAAAGAAGGGTGTCAAAGTAATGGTCTACCTGAATTTCTAAGAAACTAAGAATGTAAAATTAGGGTAGATAGAAAGATGTTAGAACAAGTGAATGAGGTGGTATATCTGGGAATATTTTTAGCAAAGATGGAAGATACGAAATGGATGTGGAAAGGCGTATTGCTGTCGGTAACAAGGTTAATGGTGCTCTTGGTGCATTGATGCGACGGCAAAACGTCAGCGTACCTACACGCCTTGCCGTTCACAATGCAGTACTGATACCGACGTTGTTATACGGCAGCGAAACGTGGATGTGTCAAAAGAAGAATGAAAGAAAGATGAATGCAGTAGAGATGCTGTTCGTCGGATATGCGGAGTCAGTTTCAGGGCAGTACTCGAGGCATTAAGAAACACATGGCGGTAGATTTATATAATATTTTTTTGTATCAACTGTCAGATGAATACCACCTCAGTCTAGCTGTGACCCCAGACTACTGTAAAGTGTTTAAAACATCACGTTTCCAAAAATATATTTTTGAATACCAAAATATACGCGATTAATCCGTTTAAAATAGTTTCATTTAAGACAAATGACACTTCAATCTCAAGGACTTTAATAAATTGTGTTGGAATTTGTGCTTTTTGTCTTTGAGTTTCATTTCAAAATAAAGGAATATATTATTAACTAAAATACGCTTTTATTAACAATTTCAAATTATCAATTAATATAGTATAGTAACATTCATACAATAACCTACTGGCTCAGACGATAGCTCTCCCGAAAGCTCAATAGAGAAGCTCAACAGTTGCTCTAATCTTTTCATCACAAAATCATTCAACAATGCTTTAGAAAGCTAAGCCTCAGTACTAAATGAAATCGTATTGAACGAACATTCACATATATATTTGTACTTTAAGTGCATATATATATATATATATATATATATATATATATATATATATATGAAACCAATATTTCTAAGTTATCAGTAAAATATTTAATGTTTTATTAAACGAAGCCGTTATTGTGGGGTAACATATACTGGTATAACATATAACTACAGATACGACGGTCGTGGATTCGATTCTCATTGTGGAAAATTAAAATTTGCCAACTCCAAGTTGCATTAATTATAAAAAAGGCAAATCAAATCACGCTTCTTGTGTGGGAGTCTCCTTGTTTTGTTTCATTTTAAATTAATTATTTTTTTTTTAACTAAACATACTAAATATTCTGTGGTTATTTTAAGCGTCCAGCTGTCTAGCTTTCTAAAATCTTTATTTTATTCGAATTCTTAGTATTTCTTTGTTTAGCGGCCACAGAAAAACTAACTGTGAAAATTTCAACTATCTAATTATCACGGTTCCTGAGATATAGCATGTTGACAAAACATACCGATCGACAGACAGTCAGAGAGATCGTTCTACCCTTAACGAACGTACGGTACCCTTAAATTAGTACTGCATTCCATCACTAAAAACGCATTTTGTCGACTATGAACGCAAAGCGATTCAGAGTGTCTTAATGTCAAATTCTCTCTGCCTATCTGATTATGTTGAAAAAAATATGAAGCTAAAAAAAGGATTTAATCATTGTGACCTGATTTTATAGCCAAAAACAAAGAACTTATCAAAAGCTATTATAGATGCTTTAACATGATCATAGTTTGATATTTGGTGTATTTCAGAGGCGATAATGAGCGCCGCCCGCCGCGCCGCCCGCCCTGCCCAAGAGACGTGCCGATAACAACGCGTTAGCATTTGTATAGAACTGTTTGCCGCCATATCCCATAGTTGACAAACTGATAATGCGAATACACTTATTTGATGTGCGTCCTTTGAATATTATTATATGGATAAATATATTTTTTTAATATATATATTTTTTAATATATTATATATATATATATATATATATATATATATATATATATATAAAAAAATAGTCGATTTAACTTTTGTAAGAAATCTTGGAGCTGGCCATTATTTTCTTCGAGAACCTTGGTGGTATAGAAAAATCTGACATGTTAAATGGAAAAAAAATCGACCAACATTTATTAGACACATCCTAAAAACCGGAAAAGTAAAATTACCTTCATCTACATATGTAAATTATACTCACACTCGTCTCAATTTCGAACAGAAAACAGTCAACGAAGTGTCTTGACACTAGATTGTCTCTGACTACCCTGCTATGCGGGATAAAGAGTGAAACAACATTATATTAAAAAAAAATCTAAAACACACCTGTCTTTAACAAACCGCCTGTACAATGCAGTCAATGCAGTCGATGTGGCATGCATAATGAGGACACGTAACGAGTTACATTGTCACCGACACCTGGCGTCGCTCACGGCTGCAGCTGGGACGTTAGAATGCATCGTTTAGTGTATGAAAGATCAATCTAAGTGATTTATCACTATATATCTATATGTTTTGTCTGTTTATTATGTGAAAATTTACATGGTAATAATAGTTCCTATATCTATATTACTGTATGTATTATTTTATATAAATCATTAAATATGTTAATACCTTCGTTATGTGAGTGAGTGGAAAGTGAGTGTAGAAAATAAACTTTGCTCTGGTAAGACAGACTGTGGCGTTGAATTCCGCAATTTATTAGGTAACGTCTCGAATTTGGGTGGAAAGCAGCGAAATCAGTGTGTTCGCACTGTATTCTTTTTACCTGCTGCTGCTGACTGCCAGAAGGAGGATTATGGATTTTCTGCGTATTTGAGTTTGTATGTGTTCGTTTTTTTGTTTCTTGCATCTGCTAAACCTATGAACCGATTTTGACAAATGATACGTCATTAGATTCTTTTTAAGCCACGCGAGAGTCACTGAATATATTAAATTATTAATAAAAAAAACTTAATTTTAACTGTACTGGGATTTTTAATTTTTATTGACACCCTGAGCGATGCGAGACAAAGCACAAAGCTACCTTTTTATATAAATGGTTTTATTTGAAGACTAGAGTCGCGTTTGAAGTTTTTATAATTTTTTTATGGATTATTATAATATATTTTATTCTGTTACTTAAACTGGGCTTGGAACTAAGGTAAAGTAATATGATAGATATAAGTACATATGGAATTTTAAATTTTTCCATTGTCAATAGGTATGGTTTATTATGAACATTATCATATTCCTGAAAATCTTTGTATAATAAGTTCTTATTGTCCATGGTTCTCGTTAAAAGAATCAGAATGTCTCCTTTACTGATATTCGAAAAAAATAAATAATCTTGAAAATCTTTTTTATTATTTCGAATAACAAATTATACGCGATAAATCTCTTTAAGCTGGAAGTACCTAGTGTCAAGACACTCCGTACTTCACTTTCCACCGAATTTGAAACATTGCGAGATGAGTGGTGGAACTCAACGCCACATTTTGTCTTTACCAGACCGAGGAAGTGAAAATAATTTAAATATAATCACTCTCTCGAGTGAGGATCGAACCCACAACCGTTCGCGTTAACAGTCCCACTGCCCACGACCGCCCTCAAAAGATAAGTTATATTATAATATTATATTATACATAACTAGTGATAAATATACTCCCTCTTACTAGCAACCTTTAGAAGCATAATAAGATCAACAAAGCCATCACAGCAGATTCACGCTCCACAATAATACATACATACATTATATATTATAACATCTAAAAATAAATGAAACTGAAGCAAAAATCAGAATCTCTTTTATCATATTCTCTGAGAATATCTTGGTAATGGGATTGTGGGGAAGCTTTTGTTCGCTGATTGACTGCCGAGAGCGGCAACTTTCAAAAACAATAACGCTATAAGAAACAATTTGTCAACCAAACAAAAGGAATAAATTATTTTTTCTTCACTCTATATTATAGTACGTATATGGTAAGTTGCTTGTTTTTGGTTTTAACTTCATTTAGCCGTCTTTACTGGCTCAGTTCTACGTTCGTTCGTTTGTATTGAGAACTGAGACATATAAAGATGTTTGAACAATATTTTTATTTCACTATTTTAAACTAATAAACTAAAATATTGTTTATTTTTAATTTTTTTTTTCACATCCGATTAGCAGAATGTGTTTATTCCCGATCTGATTGAACAAAAGCTTAACATAAACGTCTTTTACCCAACACGCAATATCTAAACATGAGTAGGTAAGTAACAATACCTGTGACATAAATGTAGTCGAAATTAAAAAAAAATAGCCTTTTAATTTTCAAATGAAACAGACTGAAAAGCAAACAAAGCGAAATACTGAGAAATACTGTCAGCAACGAAACATTTCATTATTTTGCCAAAACACCTGATTCAATTAGAAGGTACCTAAATAAGTTGTAGACGCCGAGGAAATGCGTAATTAAATTTAGTTCGGACTCCGACTAAGCAAATGATATCGCCCTGTGATTCATTAAGGACAAAACGATTTATAGGTTGTTGTTTATTTACAGGGAACTGAGTTTTTCAAGTTTTGATTAAATATTATACAATTATATTTTGTTGATTATTTCACCTTTTAGCTTGTGTTATTGAGTATATACGGATTATTTTCACCAAGAAGAGTTTATCCTCTTCTAATTATAATAAAATCATTCACCCGCTTGAGTATTGAACCGAAAACAATCGTATCAGAGACTTTGTTGAAAAAAATCACAATTGCTTGAATCAAATATAGTTTATTAAACAATAAAGCAACAAAACTTAAAAACTCTCCAATCTTCCTTATAATACTGAGCATAAAATGGAGAGAAGTGGTTTAAGACACTACTATGTTATATTCCTTCGCGCTTGAGTAACACATTCAAATGAAAAAATGGGCGTGCCCCAATAAATACTTCAGCCGCTATCTATTCTATACGGTACTGCTTTTACAATACTAATAGAATTGTTGGAAACTTGCGCTTGGAAACATACTTGATACTAACAATAGCTTTTAGTATTAAATATAATAGAGGCTTTATTGTGCCTAATATTGTATCTAATATCTATTTCTAGGAGTTCGATTCCTATTAGGGGAAATTCTTATACTTAAAACTGTTATTTTTAACTTAAATATAAAGTTCATTAGAGAAATATGGGCGAGCAAACAATACGGTATCGCCAAGAGAAAAAAAGACTTGTTTTAGGAATTCATAGATCTCTTATAATCTAAATTATAAGTAGCAAATAAAAATATAATACATAAAACTAAATTCAGGCATAAAATACTAACTTTATTTTTAAATTTTGTTGATATTTTTGAAAAAAAACGTATAAAAATCTGAACGCAGCATTCAAGAAGGCATGGCTTAGCGGTCAGAGCGCTTGGACGGTATCAAAGAGGCGCGGGTTCGAATCTTACTGCGTTCAAATATTTATACGTTTTTTCAAAAATGTTTTCTAGTCCTAAGTGTGGAATAACACTTTAAAAATAGTAAATATTTATTGATTTATTGAAATAGACAAATGGAAAATAAGACAAACGGAGAACGGAATGTTTTGTCACTATGTTATCTGTGCCTAACTTACTAAACGTGTATAAAAAAAATAAGTATTAAAAATCAAAGATACTCGTAAATGCATGTAAATAATTACAAAATCGGAAACAAGGATATCGTGAAACGTTTCTATTTGTAATAAAGGATAATAGCGGCTTAGATAAGGAATGATGTATTTTGAAAGTTAAACCGCCTGTGCATAGTTTTGGCCTAGATTAAGTTTTGCTTTATACGTACGTATAGTATATGAATATTTAGATATAATGGCTAAAATTTTTTTAAAAATATAAGGGTTTTGTTTTAAAAATGTTACGTAATAGTAAAGTAGGTAAATACTATGATTTATTACTACCACTTATTAAGAGCTTCGCGGTTTTTCCCTTGAAGCAGTCAAGTCAGAGACAATCATGAATAAAGACAATCAACAGTGTCGAGACACTCCATGCGTGCTAATTGGCGAATTCAACGCTGTGCTTATTTTGTCACAATAGTGAAATAATATTTTTTTTTCTTTTTTTAGCTTCACGCTTTTATCCCGCATAGCATAGGCAGAAAGTACCCAGTGAAATTATATTTTTCAATAGTTGAATTCACTTCTTGAGTGGAAATTGAACCCATAAATGACTTTTAACACGTGATAGACAAAAATCTTGAAAATGAAATGACTATGTGAATTTAGAAACATAACACTTTGTTCTTCCCTTTCCAAAATGGAACTGAAACGTTTGTGTAAATATATTTACCATCTTAGATTTCCCGAAATTTCTAAAGAGACATTATAAAACGTAACGCAAACGAGACTCAAATTAGTTATATAAAACTCAATATAGTATATTTATAAATATTTAATGTAATGACCTCCCAATTATTTATATTTATTTTCTTTATATATTTAGAAAAATCCTTAAAATACAAACAATACAATTACAACTTTAACTTTGGTTTAATAAATAAAAACGACAAGTGTTAAAAGAACAAGCAATGTATGTACAAGAATAGATGACGCGATATAATTTGTAGAACAGAAAACGCGAAACGCTACCCTCATACTAAAATACCTCACTCAATCATTTTTTTACTCACTCAAAACATACATTGCGATTCGAACATAGATATTTCAATATCCTTAAAAAGATTTCCATAGAAAACAGTCAATGTATATTGTTTTAAATGAATTATCATAAAGTTAAAGCTGTAGAAATGGTAGGCGCGACGCCACGTAAGATCTCCGGCGATACCAAGCACGCGAATATTCAAACAGACACTTTCATAAATGTTATAGTATACGAATGTATCAACTAGATAATTTATAACGCAACGTTTAATGTTATTTATGGTATAAAACTACCGGTGTGTTAGTAAGTAGGCTACTGATAACAGTGCAGAATGCGGTACTGACAGAGAACTGAGAATTTTTATTTATATAATCTTACTAGATTTATTATTTAAATAATGCATTAAATTTCTTTATGCTTGCTATATAAAGAACATCAATTGCTGAGATAACGTAACCAAACGCTGCGTTATGCCTAACTGGAACAAGAGAAATGAAATAAAAAAAAACAACAACCATGGCGTTTACAGTCAATCTACGACGAAATGCGCAACTATGACGTCATAAAATACCTTTAAGTACGCTTAATAGATTACACCTAACGAAATTAAACGGCCGACACAAAAATAAGTACAGTGCTACAGAAAATTAACGATTCACCAAACGGGATGGTATTTAGGAAAAAATATGAGCGCCGGAAAGAGAGCAACGGCGATTTATACCGTGCATCTGGGGCTCCGCTTTGGTTACTTAACATTTTTAATTGCTCTATTTCAAATGAATCAACTTTGCCGTTTATTTTTTCGCGGACCAAGACCAAAAGCAAGTAGTTTTCCGTAAAGCAAGCCACCGCTGAACTTAATGAACGTGACATTAATAATTTAAATTAAAAACAACTTTGAGGTATATACTCGTATATTTAAATTTTAAATTGTTAAAAAATTAGTATAATATAAACATTTTTGAAATATTACTTAAGTTGCCTTTATAATTTGCCTTTACTATTAAAATATTGAAGAATCACATTTAAATTATAATGAATTAGCTTTTAACCCGCATAGCAGGAAGACAGACAGGAAGTACCTTGTGTCAAGACATTCCATACTTCGAATACCGTCGCGCTTTGCATTACCAGAACGAGGAAATGAAAATAATTTAAATATAATCATTCCCCGAGTGGAAATCAAACCCACAATCAGTTGTGTTTACAGTCAGACTATGTCCCACTGCGGCACAACCGGCCTCAATGTTAAATAATAGTTAATTTATATGTGAGCTTTAAAATATCATTATTAATTCTATTCTAGCGAAGTACGGAGTGTCTTGACACTAGGTACTTTCTGTCTACTTTGCTATTCTAATATGTATAAGTTTAATTACAGTAAAATTATATAGTAAAGTTATATTATATTAGTGAAGAAGTAACATCCAATTCTCCTCAAATACTTAATTATATTCGAGTTTATAATACATATCGTTTAATACGTAAAATAATTTTGGTCCACCCTTTAAATTAATAAAATATTTTTTAATCATACATGGTACTGCAAAATTTAAAATGTGTGGTAAGAAATCACGTAGCAAAAAATGATTTATCATATTTTTATTATTATAAGATAAATATTACTGAAATACGTGAATATACATTAGCCTCTATATCATGGACTATCAAGGAACGTATAGAGACGCTAGGGTCTCTATGAGTTAATTGTATTGGAAAATATAACTAAAATAACGATCAATGTAATAAAAGGTGTAAACTTGTATCCATAGTGTGAATTAAAAAAGTATATAGAAACAAATGTGAACCAAAAAAAATTCAAAATTCGTAGAAAATTGTAAAAACAATTAAAAACTTATCTATATGAGATCATTATAGATCAATGAGTTAACGTCTGACTCTAAACGCTTTTGGTTGTTGGTTCAATTCCTTTTGGGATTCATTATTACACTTAAACATACATTTCTTTATTTTGTTAAAAGAAAACACGGCGTTGAGTTCCGCAACTGAACACGTAACGTATCGAATTTTAGTGTATCGAATTTTATATCTTGAAAATAGGTTGTCTTTTAATACTCCGTTATGAAGCTAAAAAATATTTAAATACGAATATATAAACCCCTTTCAGTTAGTTTACGTGAAAACTTTTAGATGTAAATTAATTTTAGATAAACTACAATAAATAACGTAATGTTCTACTTTTCTCTCTAAATTTAACTAATTAGAAATTATTTCGCTTCTGACTGTAAAAGTTTTTAATTGCGGGTTCAATTCCTATTAGGAGTTATTATAGTTAAATGTTCATTTCCTCATTTTATTTAGATGAAACACGGCGTTGAGTTCCACCACTCAACACACAACATCATGAACTGATAACGGCATGTTGATAACGACATGTCTTGAAAGTAGATTCTCTCTTAATTCTCCGTTTTTAAGCTAAAATATATATTTAAATATCTTTCAGCTTTTATATACACGGTATATAAATAATTGAGGTAACATATTAATTTTCCCTAAACTCATTAACTAAATACAAAAATCCTTCCCAGTCAGTGGCGATACTCAAAGCATAACAAGCACTTAGTCAAATTAAAATTCGTAACGCGATCTCGTTATCCAATATTCGAAATTATGAAAATTTGTTTAACCGCTACTTTAATTTCTTAAGCGCCCGATTTTACTTATTTCGAACTGTATTTAAAAAAGACCCTTCGAATTTTTATTGTTAATGACAGTGTAATAAAGTTATTTTTAATATTTTATATTCATTTCTAGCTTCACAGAATGTACCTAGTGTCAAGACACTCCGTACTTCGCTTTCCACCGAATTCAAGACATAGCGTATTGAATGGTGGAATTCAACGCCGCACTTTATCTTTTCCCAGAGCGAGAAAGTGAAAATAATTCAAATATAATCAGTCCCCCGAGTGGGTATAGAACCTACAACCGATCGCGTTTGCAGTCAGACGCTGTCCCACTGCGCCATGACTGCTTCTACTTATTATATGAGGTAAGAGACGTAATCTGAAATCTGGTCTAGATTTTAGATTATATTTAAAGACTAGATAGTCTTACCCGTATCTTAAGTTCTGTTTTAGTAAGTATTTTCATATGTAGCTTTACGTTTTTTCATGTACAACAGAATATATATCAACAAAACACAACAAAACACTACACTACTTACTTTCCTTCCTGTATAAAATCTAGATATTGCATGCTAATGTGAGGAGCTTAACGCTGCAGATTCAGTCATTCCAGAGTGAAGAAATGAAAACAATTGTAATAAAAGCATAATCACTTCTACAATTGGGAATTGAACCCATAACCCACTATGCCATGATGTCCTTAATAATGTAACTCTAAATTGTACTCTCTACTCTACTAATCTAACTTTAAATTGTAACTCTACGTAAAGCAAGAAAAGTCTGTAAAGAAAATCTAATATCAAACATCAATTATAACCATCTTAAGGAATATATAGAGACAGTATAGGAATCTCATTAACCTAATATTAAGTGATCATAAATAAAATAACGGACCAGAAAAGGCAAGAATCAAATGGGCAACTGTCGTGGTACTTACTTATTTACTACAAAACTCATATTAGTCACCCTAGTATCTACTTTACCCAGGAATCAAACCGACAACCCCATGACAGTAAAGTCAGGCATAAACATTTCAAACGGACCTTCCAGTCAGAAGAAGTCATCTCTACATTTCTGTTTATCCTTGCAAATTTCACAAAATAATAAGAAAACAGCGAAAAGGCGGGCGTCTAAAGCATTATAACTTCATCAGACCCCATTCAAAAATATCTCTTAATAAATCCTCAATGTTATTCTTTAACCCCTTTTATACAAACATCGCAACATTGCTCTGTTTGTTATAGTGTTACAAAATGATTTATATAGCTTATTTACTTTGCTTCCATATTGCTTGCACAGTGTTTTGGGGAAAACTGTTTAATGCTTTACATTGCGTTATTTTTTTAAAACCTACTTAAAATTAACTTTATTATACATTAATGTAAAGGGAAGCTAGAGCTAAATCACTCCATCTCTTCTTTTTCTTTTAATTTGTAAGACATGGCGTTTATAAGAGCTCTTGAAAGTTTGACCACCATGTCGTTTATCACAATACATTTAAGATTTCGTTCGTCTTGTTAAGCAGGCAATGTATAACAAATTGTTTAATAAATTCGTATCATTTCATCCATAATCTTCCATGGTACAGGGCTAACCACGCCTATAGTTATCAAGCCAAAATCAGTTTGGCTTTTTATGTTAGCACCCCTTTCTACGTGAAAAGTTTAACAACTAAATTAATTTTAGTTTTTCATTAATAAATAACGTAATGTTCAAGTTTTCTTTCTAAATTTTGTAAAATTAGAAATTATTTCGCTAAGTTTTTGAATAACGAGTGTCTTATTAATTAGAAATTTGAAAGGATATTTTTGAAAAGAACAAGTAATTTTTGGTTTGAGAGTAATGTACAAAATGTACAATGTACCTTCAAGATCTCAAGAGCACTCTTAACAATGCTTTGGACCGGGAGCGGCATTTATTGCATTTTTGAAGACTACCAATATACGGGACACATATGCCTCATATTCATACAATGTAGCCCACTTTATACTTGAATTTGCCGTCAAATTTTGCTTCACACTACAATATTTGGGATGATAAAGCTTCTTCTTGTGAAAAATGCTTGGAGTATAGTTTATTTGTTATAGCTTCACGCTTTTATCCCGGATATACCAGGGTAGACAGAAAGTACCCAGTGTCAAGACATTCCGTACTTCGCTTTTCACCGAATTCGAGACATTGCGTGTTGAGTGGTGGAACTCAACGCCATACTTTGTCTTTTTTTACCAGAGCGAGGAAGTGAAAATTTAAATATAATCACTCCCTCGAGTGGGTATCGATTCCACAACCGGTCGCGTTTACAGTCAGACGCTGTCACACTGTGCTACGACCGGCCTCAATTTATTTCGCCAGAATAATATCAATTTAACACTCAAAATATAAGAGTAACAGTAAATAAGGGTGAATACTAGTAAAAAATTGTATTCATTATAACAAGATAGTAGTATTTTCTATATTGTAAGTCAACGTGCGACGTTGAGTTCCGCAACACGCTGTATTGATGTTGTGAAAAAATGGACTCTAGAAGATTTATAAAATAATTATATTTAACATGTCCATTATAATTTTTTTATTTTTAAAACAAGACAGGGCAAGTCTTAATTTTTTTCATTATATTTTTTTTTCAATGGTCTATGGTCTATCACATAATTACAGCTATAATATTATAAACTATAATTAGAACATTTAACATACATTTGTAAAAATAATAAAATAACGGATTATTTGTTTGTTACTATAGACACCGCGTGCACGCTTTTATCCCGCATAGCAGAGTAAACAGAAAGTACCCAGTGTCAAGACATTCCGTACTTCGCTTTTCACCGAATTCGAGACATTGCGTGTTGAGTGGTGGAACTCAACGCCTCACACTCATCGACAACTCAGCACTCAACGAAATAAACAACACATTTAATTATAATAAAAATTTTGACTATAAAAATTATAAAGAAAAACAGATTTATATATATTATAGTACATTTAGAGGGTCCAAAGTAAAAATTTACGAAACAAAAATAATTTTACAAAATTTTTACAATATTGCATTAGCTTTCGCTTGATATGATGCAGTGATTTCCAAAAAAGGTCCAGTCTACTGGAATTTTTATTAGCTAGGCGACTCAAACGGGATACTACAGAATTTGAACCTAACACTGTACTTCGAATTGAAGATTGGAAAAGATCTACAGGGTTTCTAGGGTAATTTTATAAATAAATAGACATAATAAGCCGCCATTATTGGCGGAACACTTAATTATGCCGTTTAAATACAAAATCTTCGAAGACAGGAGTTCGACAAAAGAAAAATAATTTTTAAAAGGTGAACCAAAAAAATATGCAAGAAATTAACACTAACTGCCCATAACTAGCGGGTTTTTTTTTTAAATGAAACGCTCAGAACATTTTTACTTGAAATTGAATTATTTGATACAATTTTTATCGCGGCTTTCGATAAGTTCGCCGAGCTTTTGTGTGGACTTCCTCAACCTCCAGATAGACGTTGGTCGGAATTATATTTGAATGGAAATGTGTTTTTTTTATGTCGAATATTTTATTGTTGAGAGGAAATCTTACTTTTTTTATGGTAAATTCTTTTTGTTTTTGTAATTTGTGTGACTTTTATATCTTCTATAGAGATGTGTGTGTTGATAAAAGTAACACAATACTTTGTTGGTCTTGGAATACAGAAATTACACATTATATGGTCTTATAGGCGATGTAAATATTCTATTTCTAAAAATATTCTTCAAGTATTTAATATACCGTATTTTAAAAACCAGACGTAACTCTAACTTTGCACGCGTGGAATTTAACATCTCTGGATTGTATAATACTAAAATAAAATTATACAATCCAAGGACTAATATTGATATATTAGTCCAAGTTTTAAAAAAATTAGCCGGAACAAACAGAAAGACAGGCAAACAACGTTTTTAAATGTATTATTTTTGTATTTTTAATGTGTTTTATCAATATACATTAAGTAAAGCTGTTATTTTAATATTACAAACAAACCCCCAATTTTATCTGTTTATATAGATATATCTAAATGGTTCTCAATATGAGTAAATAAACAATATCTTTATCACATTTTCATACAAATAACGTATTATTCACAAAACTAAGAGATATATCACTTTAAGACAACAAAATCATTATTGTACTTGCATTTATACCAGTAAAGTAAGTCAACTTGCTAATTCCATCCTTGAGTTTCTATTAAAATAACTGCTGCATTTGAGATTTTCTTCAAGGAATAGAATAAAGTGTAGAATAGAATATTCATGTAACTGACGAGTTCTTAACTTTTTCCTTAACGCCGTCTCTCAGTATTTTTAATCCTCGCTCCGAATACATGTCCAATGATGCTGTGAATTTATAAATTACAATTTCTTTGTTGCTCTTGTACGTGCTGGTATTGTGGAAAAGGAAATTTACTATTGTTGTTGTTTTTTCTACTTGTTTTCACTTTTCTCTTTTTTTCTTCTCTTTCATGTAAGCAAAATGAGATTCTCTTATCACGTGGAAGAGTCTCAAGACTGAGTGTACAGACACTAGGTGTTAAATAGAATATTCAAAACCGCATTTTGTTTTATCAGAATGAGAATTGAAGCCATAATTATTGTGCATTATGTAAGAAATTTTTCCACTGAGCTACTACAGATTTAGTGGTTACTTCTACTCAATACATATAAATCATATTATATAATCAATACATATTTTATAAATACATACATACTAATTTTAGATAAAATTTATTATCAATTTCTACCGTAATAGGGGTTACATAAGGTCGACATTACCTTAACCAAGCAAACGCTCAAGTCACCTATAAAACAGCGAAATACCAAATCTAAAAATAACCACCCAAGCACATTCGGTACGTAAAACGAACAAACCAGTCATTATCCTGTTTCCTAATCCCAAATCTCAGTCAGGGTCGGACTTTTAGCAAATTACTCGTAAAGCTTTTGTGAGAACCGATCGGATAGTTAGGAGTTGCCAAGTACGGATAAAGCCGGTCAAGTTTCCTGCATCTTCGTAGTCTTGGAAGTTTACTCTTGGGGGATGAAAGGGGTGGCCGCTACCCCTTTTGATTTTGTCCTAGCGCAAGTTTAATTGCCCTAAGAAACTCGGAACTGGTCAATTGGTTCGATTAATACGATTAAGGGAAGTGCTAGTTTTCAACTATGTTAAGTGTTTTATTAATTATGCTTAGATTTACTTACGATAGTGTCAAGTTTTAATTTTGTTCCTATAATACGATCTTAGATTTTGTCGTTTTTTTATAAATTTTAAATGAAACTATTTTTAAACGGATTAATTGCGTATATTTTGGTATTCGAATACATAATTTCTTCTGTTTGTTTATCTGTGTTCCTGCACTACTGTAAAGTGTTCCAAATGTCGGGTTTCCAAAAATATATTTTCGAATATCAAAATATATCCGACTAATCCGTTTTAAATAGTTTTATTTAAAATATGTATATTTTTTTCTTTGTATTTACTCATTTCTATTCAGTTTACTGTAATTTTGTGGTACAATTTGTTAAAGCGTATTTGGTACAAGAGTAAAGAAAAATTAATACGTCACATTCTTTCTGCTTTTCTTTAACTCTCCACTTTTCGCTCGAAATTGACACATTGCATGTCGAGTGGTAAATGCTGCGCTTTTGTATTTCGTGATATACTACCTATACGTGTACGTGGCATACTACCAGGTGTAATACCAGGTACACTACCAGGTATACTACCAGGTCTACTACCAGGTACACTACCAGGTATACTACCAGGTCTACTACCAGGTCTACTACCAGGTCTACTACCAGGTATACTACCAGGTACACTACCAGGTATACTACCAGGTCTACTACCAGGTCGACTACCAGGTATACTACCAGGTACACTACCAGGTCTACTACCAGGTATACTACCAGGTATACAACCAGGTACACTACCAGGTATGCTACCAGGTATTAGTATACCTGGTAGCTGTGACCACAATTTTCCTTTTTCATTAAAATAAGTAAAAATTGGGAAAATCATAGATCTTATTATATTCATTACGGGGTTTTCTTTGATTTGCCGTATTAGTACCTCATTATAGGTCGAATTGTAAGAGTCTTCTCAACTTGATTAAAATAAAATACATTTACAATAAAAGTTTCGACACAAAATGACGAATTACATATATTTTGAATTTGAACATCAAACTAAATGTATTGAAGAGTTTAAAGCAAGATCAAATCCCAGATACCTTCAAAGGCTTGTTTTTACATAAAATAAGGCCAGTCGCGGCGCAATGGGACAGTGTCTGACTGTAAACTCGATTGTGGCTTCCATCCCCACTCGGGGGAGTGATTATATTTAAACTATAATCACTTTCTCGCTCTGGTAAAAGACAAAGTGCGGCGTTGAGTTCCACCACTCAACACGCAATGTCTCGAATTTGGTGGAAAGCGAAGTACGAAGTGACTTCACACTAGGCACTTTCTATCTACCCTGCTATGCGGGCTGCTATCCGACTGTAACGCGATCGGTTGTGGGTTCGATCCCCACTCGGGGAAGTGATTATATTTAAATTATTTTCACTTCTTCGCTCTGGTAAGACAAAGTGCGGCGTTGAGTTCCACCACTCAACACGCAATGTCTCGAATTTGGTGGAAAGCGAAGTACGAAGTGACTTCACACTAGGCACTTTCTATCTACCCTGCTATGCGGGCTGCTATCCGACTGTAACGCGATCGGTTGTGGGTTCGATCCCACTCGGGGAAGTGATTATATTTAAATTATTTTCACTTCTTCACTCTGGTAAGACAAAGTGCGGCGTTGAGTTCCACCACTCAACACGCAATGTCTCGAATTTGGTGGAAAGCGAAGTACGAAGTGACTTCACACTAGGCACTTTCTATCTACCCTGCTATGCGGGCTGCTATCCGACTGTAACGCGATCGGTTGTGGGTTCGATCCCCACTCGGGGAAGTGATTATATTTAAATTATTTTCACTTCTTCGCTCTGGTAAGACAAAGTGCGGCGTTGAGTTCCACCACTCAACACGCAATGTCTCGAATTTGGTGGAAAGCGAAGTACGAAGTGACTTCACACTAGGCACTTTCTATCTACCCTGCTATGCGGGCTGCTATCCGACTGTAACGCGATCGGTTGTGGGTTCGATCCCACTCGGGGAAGTGATTATATTTAAATTATTTTCACTTCTTCACTCTGGTAAGACAAAGTGCGGCGTTGAGTTCCACCACTCAACACGCAATGTCTCGAATTCGGTGGAAAGCGAGGTACGGAGTGTCTTGACACTAGGTACTTTCTGTCTACCCTGCTACGCGGGAAGAAAACGTGAATGTAAGAAAAAAAAAATCTCATATTTCACTCATTATTTTAACTTTCCCCTCAGACGTCGTCTTTGACTAATTAAGTATTTCCGTCTAGAGATGTATACATTTAAGATTTTGATATTTTATTACTGTCTTACTGTAACTAATTGAAGTTGTAGTCGCAATCGCTTTTAGCGGATGTTATTCCAAGTTTTTCCTTGCGGTAGTATTTGAGTGCACGCTGAAAGTAAAATTACAACGCTCTTCCTGCATTACTTAGTTTTTAAGTAAAATGAGTTTTCTTAGTTTCCCTGATTGTCTCTTAGTGAGGAGACCGAGTTTCAGCATTTATAAAGATTTAATGCAATTTAATTGATTTTTTTTATATAATATTTTTTTTTGGTGTTGGAAAATGGTGTTTAAAATCTGTTAGTAAAAAAATAGAACTTAAGATGCCATAAAAAATTGAGATTTAAAAAAAAATTAAATATGAAAGTTGAGAACGGAGTGTCTTAACTCTTACACACTACCCTCCTATGAGCAAAAAGCGTATAAAATACATGTAAAATGTATAAACACACTTAAACAATAATATTACATTAATATAATGTAAATATAACTTTATTTACTGTTCTAAGTGACAATGTTCATTACAATATTCTTTACTTAAATGTACACAAATTACCATATTGTGCAAGGCATTGTACACGTCTTGTAAATAGTTAACAAAATTTGTTTAGTATTAAATAAAACACAATATAAAGTAAATTAGGAGACGTGATTGTAGTGCGGCTTTAGGTTCTGCCAATCAACGCGCAATGTCCTGATTTCAAACGTAAAATCGATAACGTAGTCCAGAAATGCACATATCAATAACAATGTATATATATATATATATATATATATATATATATATATATATATATATATATATATAATTTCAATCATTTGAAAAATAATAAAATATTTTTTTTAATTATAATAATAGTCTACCTATTAAGATATCTGTCTGTTTATCTGTTCAGATATTCTTTTCTCCAGTTTTTGATAGCAGAAGGAGTGTCATTGCAAGCAAACCCAAACAATAAACGTAATAGCAATCCTTACAAATAAGACTACATTTTAGAAGTCTTGTTTAAAATAATAAAAATGTATACAAAAATAGTAATCCAAAACTATATTAATCAAATGGTAAGCTACTCGCTTTTAATGTTCAAAATGTATACATATATATAAATAAATATATATATATATATATATATATATATATATATATATATATATATATATATATATATTCAAAAAAAGCGTATTGCGGCATTATAAGTTATCAATGGTAATTTCCCTCAGGTATCGAATTGACTGAAATTGTTACGAGACGGGAATTTTAAGATTCATCATTTCACTGGAGAGCTTTATGGCCCACTTTATAATACTCGTTAAGATCAAACGTCTTGTCAGTTTAATTATTATTGAACTTCTACAGGTTGAATGATGAAGATTCGAGGTTTTGGGGGTTTTACGTTGAAATAAAAGTTCTTACCGTTATCACTTGTGCTTTTGTAAGCTCAAAATTATAATTTCGATTTCCACGCTTTGATTTGATATAGTGGTTTGTTAGAAGTATGTAAAATCTAGGGCACTTGATCCATGGATAATTATTAATGATATAAACGTAATTGCTTGTGGGTTCTATTCACAGTCGGAGGAAAATTATAAGTAAATCTAATTTCATTTCTCTTCTCTTATAAAACGAAGCGTGGTGATGAGTTTGCCACTTAACGCAATATCTTGAGTTCGGGCGGTAAGCAGGCAATGGAGTGTCTTCATACTACATTTTCTCTGACAATCGCTCTATCTAGGCGTGATCTGTATACATTCCTATGTATTCAGTAAAAAAATAGTATTAATATAAAAAAATAGCCTTGAAATGTAATACAATAGATAACTGCAAAATTAACTTTAACTAAATAGTTAATTAAGAAAAAGCTCCATGGTCTCAGTTCTTAGGCTTACATACATTTAGAAATGATTTCTTACGTTTAATGTAAAATTAATAATTTTTTTAAATTTAAACTTGAATATATAGTGAAAATAATTATAGTAAATAAGACTTATCAAGGTGCAATAGCCTGACTGTAAACGCGATTAGTTGTGGATTCAATTCTCAGTCGGGGAAAAGATAATATTCCAAAATTTTATGATTTCTCTGCTCTATTTAAAATACTGCGTTGAGCTCAGCACTTAATACGCAATATCTCGATTTTGGATGGAAAACAGTTATTAGTGTTTTGACATTAGGTTATCTCTGACTTCCCTGCTAATTGAAATAATCCTTTATCGGTTTTATACATAACCTAGTGTCAAGACACTCCGTACTTCGCTTTTCCGCCGAATTCGAAACATTGAGTGTTTAGTGGTTACTTATATTGTTACAACAAATTCCATTGCCATAGTTTTCCATTTTATTAAACTTAAACACAGAAATAAGAAGAGAAAGAAGGAAGAAGAAAAGGAAAAGAGAGTGACATGACACTTTCTCCCTATATATCACACGTGAATATGTAAAACGTTATATATAAAATATTCCAGTATATTAGTTTACCACCTCGCTGGTCACGACAAGATGGCGTTCGGGTCTCAAACTTTTTTAATTTCACCCGAGCTTTCAACGCCTCGAATAAAGATTAAAAGTCCTCATGATCAGGTATCGGGGAATGATTGGCGGATAATTTTTGAAAGGGATTTCTAAATTATTGCCCTTTGTTTTTTTTTTAATTCACGCTTTGTTTCTAGTCTAGTGTAAGAGAACGAAGCGGCTACAGCAAGTGTAATTAGAAAAAATACACTCAGGATCTTTGATCTTCGTGATTTTTTTAACGGATTAATCGCGTATATTTTGGTATTCGAAAATATATTTTTTACATTTTTGAAACCTGACGTTTCAAACACTTTACAGTAGTCCGTGGTCACAGACCTGTGATCAATCTGTATATAAAATAGTTTCATTTATAATACACTCAGAAAATTTGACTAAAATATGTTTTTTTTAGCTTCACGCTTTTATCCTGCATAGCCGGATAGACAGAAAGTACCTAATGTCAAAACACCGCGTTTCACCGAATTCAAGACATTGCGTATTTAATAGTGGAGCTCAACGCCGCACATTTATCCTACCTGAGCGTTAAATTGAAAATATAATCACTCCACCGAGCGGGAATCAAACCCACTAGCGATCGCGTTTACAGTCAGACGTGGTCCCACCGCACGACGAGCGACCACTAAAATATGTAATACGTTATGTATTCATTAAAAAAAATAATTTGTTACTCTATAAAGAGAATTTATTTATTACAAATTTTTCTAACAAATTGAGTCTAATTGCAACCACAAAATAATTCTAAATTTATATATCCTTAAATATTAACTTGTAAAGAGAAACAAAACCAAAAGCTATTGCTTCAATTATTTTAGCTACAATCAAAACTATTAATTTTCATCAGCAATCGCCATTATAGATTTTTTTTCTTTTTTTTTAGCTTTACGCTTTTATCCCGCGTAGCAGGGTAGGCAGAAAGTACCTAGTGTCAAGACACTCCGTACTTCGCTTTCCACCGAATTTAAGACATTGCGTGTTGAATGGTGGAACTCAACGCCGCAATATTTATATTTACGTTATAGTTTTATTATATAATAAAAAATACAAAAAACAAAAGACAATATTTAACTCTAGAACAGGCATAGTATAAAGTGCTGCCAATATACGTATTTATTATTAATTAAATGAAAAGTACACCAAAGGCGATTGCGAAGTAGTTTGTACTGTACTGGCACGCTTGGTGCGTATATATAAAGAAGCTGAGTTAAATAAAAACTTTTAGGGTTTTAAAGGAGGCCTACGAGCCGAAGGGTCGGAACCACTACACTATGAGGGAGAGGATGGGTGGTAGTAAGGAAAGCTGGTTTACATGAGATCGTACCGGAACACATCATTAGATATTTGTCACGAGCTAGTCAAGGGATCTCCTACCACTAAATTACTCTACCCAGCAGCGGAGGGGAATTGTATTGTACTCTACCATCACAGGGATTTTTTTAACTATCTTTTCTTATCGTGCTACACTAATACTTTAAAATGTAAGATCAAAGTAATCAAATAGGTAAATATGGGCATTGTACGCCTTTTCATATAAATTTAATCATACTAATAATCTATCCGCAAAATTTCACGTTTTAATATAACGCTATAAATGTATAGATATATAAATAATTTAAAACAGTGTCTTAACTTAAAGTTATTTCTAATTAACTCACTAATAGCTGTAACCAAAAGTAAACATTAATATATTTTAGCTTAAAAATATATCTAGCTATCCTAGTGAATCTAGTGCCTAAACACTCCGTTCACCGCTTTCAAGGTCGTGTCAAGGTCAAAATCAAATAATTTTATTCACAATAGTTTTATATGTGCTTCATTTTTTTACCTGACATAACCTGAAAATACCTGAGAAGAACCGACACGAGAACTCAGTGGGACTTTATTTTTAAGCTAATATTGTTAGATTTATATATATTTTTTTAGTGACAATGATATTGAGGCCGCTCGTAGCGCAGTGTGATAGCAACTGACTAAACGCGATCGGTTATGGATTCAATCCCTACTCGGGGAGTGATTTATATTTAAATTATTGTCACTTCCTCACTCTGGTAAAGAAAAAGATAAAGAGCGACGTTGAGTTCTACCGCTCAACACGTAATATCTCGAAAGTGAAAAGTGAAGTATGGAGTGTGTTGATACTAGGTACTTTCTGTATATATATATATATATATATATATATATATATATATATATATATATATATATATATATATATATATATATATATATATATATATATATATATATATATATATATACATTAATACCCTAGAAAAGTCTGGAACGAATATTCTCAAGGCATGTGATAATTTATAAAATAATTAATATGGTAATAACTTTGAACACACAAACGTGTTTTCGCAAATTTATTAAATTGTGATTTAAGACATTTTTGGGCATTCTGGGATCCTATTGTAAAATTGTACACATTGTCCCATAAAGGAATTATGGACTCGATCAGCCGGCGCTTTAAATATAAGCTTATTTCTTCTACTAATATTATGTATATAACTGATTAATTTAATATATATATATATATATTATTTTATATATATATATATATATATTATTTTACAAACATTATACTATCAAAATAAAAATATTTAATTCCTTAAATTGTTACCTTAAGGAACCTTGTTCAATTTCGGGGCACAACGCCGCACATTGTCTTACCAGTGCAGAGAAATGAGAATAATTTAAATTATGAAACCTAATAGACCATTAAGCCTGTAGATATTCGTGCATTATATATTTTCATTTGCAAAGCATATTTTGTTCCACTGTAATAATTTACATTCAATTTGACGGGCGTCAATGAAACAAGTTCGGTTATTGGATTGGACACGCACACTAACTGCCAATATTGGCTCGCGATATAAGCGTTTGTTTGTAATGTACACGGCGCAGTGTTTTATGAAAAATCTAGTGTAGAGTTTTCTGTTTATATTTTAGTATGTGTTTTTTTTTTATTTTAAATAGCGATTGACTGTAAAAGGGATAATTTCAAATATACAAGTTAACAATGTCTACTTAACTCAGAAATTATATTTCTTTTTTCTATTTTCATAACTCTACCTCTCTAGTTTAGAGAACAAGTCGGTTCAGTGGGATAACGTCTGACTGTAAACTCTATCAGTTGTGTGTATTATATATTTAAAAAATAGTTTCATTTCTCTGCTCAGGTAAGACATGCTATGTCTTGATTTCAGGCGGAAAGAAATTAACGGAGTGTCTGGACACCAGGTTGTTTCTAACTACACTGTAAGAGATAAAGCGTAAAACTGCTTTTTTCTCTATTATCATAATTGCACCGTTATCTATCTCGCTGTTTACACTCGTTCACTTGCACGGTTGGCTGGAAGATATCTCTTAAAGAGATAACTCCAACTTTATGCACTAAACTATCTTTTCTTGTGTGTGTTTGTGTTATTTTTAAGTTTCACTCAACACACGTCTCGTATCCACTATATATCGAATAGAACAGTGTGTCTTGACACTAAGAACCCTTTGCTTGATGTACTAAGAAACAGCGTAAAGCTGTTTAATTCTCTATCTCTTAAACAAATTGAATGGGTAGAGGCGGATCGAAATACGCTTTATGATTTATTCCTTGCGGTTAGTCAGAAACGATCTCTACCTCTACCTCTTTCGCCTCGATCACAATCATTAACCTTGATTTATTAATTCACGCCTTTCATAGCATGAAGACCCCCCGGTCTTCATGCTTTTTACGTGACCTTCTTCCAGTATAATTGATATTGTGATTTGAAGGTCAACTGAGTTCACCCCCGACCTCTTGTACTGATTATATGTATTGATTGATAAGTAACTACAGAAAAAGCTAAGATTTTTTTTATTTTATTTTTTAAACATTTATCTAAGATAATGAGTTATATTATAAATCCAAGACATGCTATATAACTAGAAGGTAAAATCGAATTGAGCCTACCATCAGTGCTTTAAGACAAAGCCGTATTTACCAGTCACTAGAGACCAGACCTATACAAATTTATAACCTCGATTCACACAACAAAATCAATAGCATCTATTCCAATTATAAGACTGAGAAGAAAATTAATTGCATTTCAGTATAACGAAAGTCCAAAGAAAATATGACAAAGGCTCTCGTTAAAGTTAATGACCGATTTAACGCCCCTTTCTAGACGATTTGATTAAAAACGTTCTTTCATTTGATTTCCTTTTTACAATTCATTTTTTACTAGATTTCAACTTATTATGTCTATTTTAAATACGATTATAGATATATTTATAATAAATACATATTAAATTCTGCTTAACATAAAACATCTTGAAGCGTTTTCGTTCATAGTCAGAGAACTGAGAGTAAAGACACTCTGTTTTTTTCGTTCTTCATCTGTAGTCCAGATATTCCATATTCGGGTTGAGTAGTGAACTTGATTGCTACTTTTTGTCTTATCGGAGAATAGAAATCGTGTTTACAGTTAGACGCTGTATCACTGCGCCACGGTTACCTTTGTATTAAATTACTTACTTCACTCAATTTTCTTTACTGCTAAATTTTTGTGATTTGACAGTTGTATATGGATAGTTAGAGACAATTTAGTGTCGAGACACTTCTTTGTCCATTTTTGACTCGAAATCGCGACATTGCGTACTGATTCAATCTAAATTCAATCATTCTTCCGAGTGGGAATCGAACCACACTATTCACGTATACAGTCTAATGCTTCAGTAGTAAAATACTTCGCTTTTCACTTCGTGTTCATGAATTATATGCATGCATGCGTATTGCATTTCCTAGTGTAATTTTAATTAACAAATCAGTTAGTCCTTTAATGTCAATCAGTCATGCATTAAAAAGCTATCTGGGTAAACAAAAAGCCGCATTTAGTGATACTAATGGCCTTGTTTACAAGTAAAACATATGTAACCATTGTACCGCGTATGTTATTAACTAAATGTGCTAATTTAAAACACATAGAGACTGTTTCATTAATTTAATGTATTTCTAAAGCATTTGTGCAAAAATTACACACTTTCAGCTTTTCTTTTATAGACCTATAAATTTTAAATGTTCTAATTATATACCCCTGTGTATCTGTTTGTTTTTAACGAAATTTTATAATTTAAACATGGCACGTAAAAATTTTGAGCCATACAGGAATCAAACCTACATACACCTAACTAAACCTCAATTCACCTTTTCTACCTACGAATAGTTATCGTTACATAAATAGAATTTCATTTCCGTGAGAAATAAACTAATTCAAGTAACAAATATTGCCTGTAAGAAGTACTCGTAGTCTTGCATCATTTTTCCAGAGGCAATTTACTCAGTCCTCTGGGGAGACGCAGGTACCTACTTTAATACATATAAATACTATATTTTAATAATACCATTTTAATGTGAAATGGACTTTATACTCATAGTTTCAAAAATATTTTTACTATTTTAAATACTGTCAGAGGACTGAGAACTTTTTTTAGCTTCACGCTGTATCCTTGACGGGGTAGAGTCGGAGACCACGGAGCGCCAATTTCATAATATTTTTTAAATGTTTACTTAGTATGACTAAACAAAGCGCGGCGTTGAGTTACACCACCCAATATGTAATATCACTGATACGTTAATGACAAGAGAAAGGAGTGTCTTAACACTGAAATCTCTGTATTTACTAAACTCTCTGTAACTAGAGTTAAAAAAAATATTTAAAAAAAGCAGTCAGTGGCAGTAATTGAATTCATCTAGCCGAGTGAAACCCTAAACGTGTTACTAACTCAATGTCGCTTTATTGGAGGGATATACTGTCTCACCAAAGTACACAATTTAAACTGCACCGAATTAAATTATAATCTTTTGTTAAAAACTTCTAGTTTTTTTGACCAAAATAGCTAATTAGATATGACTACTAAATTTACATAGTGTTACCGGTTTGAATTTTATTCGGGTAAAATTGTGTTTGTAATATTCTCATTTCCCTGGTCGTGCTAGATAAAAAGCGGTGTTGAGTTACGTACAATGTCTCAATAATATTCAAAGCCACGTCTTTCAAAGTGAAGAACAGAGTGATTTGGCGTAAGTCTTTCCCCTACAAAAGTTGTGTAACAAAATGTTTCTGGTCGCGGTCAGTTACAGACAGTTCCAATTAACAATACCATATCAGATTAAAACCGTTTCGCTGTAACGTTCAAAAGAAAATATCACAAAGCTTCTCGTTAAATTTAATGGTCCATTTTTGATTTTTCTAGTCGATTTGATTAAAAAAATGCTTTTCCGCGTCAATTGATTCACGATTCACGTTGTTTTCTAACGAATTCATCTCTATAGAGTGTATAAGGGCTTTTGCGCCCTTGAGTGTCTTATCTCATACTCCCTTCTTGTATCTCTCTTTGGTTGAAAACCACTATATGATGAAAGGTGTCTTTACTAGCTGTTAGTTTTCCTTCTATTCTTTCATGTAATAACGTTTTGAGGTTAATTTAGAAAAATCTCTTAAGCCCCTATGAAATAGTTCTGCCTGAGGTTTAGTCAAATTATTTTCGATAGTTTGGTAGATTGTAGCATGTATGAATAAGCGCTTCGAAATAGATTCAAAATCTATTGCTAAATGTGTTTTAGTAATATAGCTGCATCCTTGATCTATCAAACACAACACAGTGTTATGTTCCGCCATTTAAGGAGCTATCCATAAATTAAATTACAGATTATGAAGGACATTATGAAGAGTCGACAAATTCCGACATTGCTTGAAAACGGTGGTCTCAGGAAGACAACCAGCTGTTTCAAAGACGGGGTAAGGGTCAATGTCAAGGGGATTTACGGATGACCCCCAACAAACTACATACAATATCTTAAAACTGGGCAGATAGAAAATATGCAGTGTTTTTTCACTTAACACAGACCTTTGTACATGTGGACATCCCGGTAGAAATACTTAAAAAAATATTTTAATAAAGGCAACCATTCTATACTATCTAAGATATCAATACAACCGATCAGAAGCAATCAGAGTAAAATCATTCAAGCGATAAAAATGAAACACTGAGACTACCGTGCCTTTACCGCGATGCGAGATGAGGTCGCGGCATAGTGTTCTTGCATTGAAATTTTCAAATCATTTACTTATATTTCTTTTATATCTATATATAAACGTGATGCCATGTAATGGTCTGTATGTACGTTGAACATTTTTTTATAATATATAAATTACAGAGCCTGTAATAGATTATTTTGACGAAACAAATAATTTGAAAATTTACTAGTTAATAATATCTTTGGTTTTTGCAATTTTTACAGATTTTATAGAAAACTATTTTAAACATATTAAAATTTGTAAATTTGTCACTTGGACTACTGTAAAGTGTTCGAAACGTTACTTTTCCACAAATATATTTTCGAATACCAAAATATACGCGATTAATCCGTTTAAAATAGTTTCATTTAAAATGTAGTAGTTAAGTAAAATAAAACGATAATAAAGAAAGTGCTCCCTATGCTATTCGCTAATATTAATTTTTGTCATCATCTACATTTTTAATAATTTTATGTTATAATTTAATTGAATGGTAATATTAATTTTTATCATAATTTTATTATTTTACTATGATTTTTTTTATATTTATAGTTGGACTCTCAAAAAAAACGTGGTTTATGGTTTTGGAAAGTACATACATATTCATTTAAATTTAAATTATGTGTTTGTAATTCACCTGTCTTGGCGTCGACGGTGTTAAGTTACACCATCCATATGTCTAAATCTAACACTACATTCTATTCTGAATAATATATGAAAAATGCGTAAAAATTAAAAATACATACAAATATTTTCCACGTAACAAGCAACGTCGGAGGCGCCTCAGTAAGCATCGATTGTTATTTCTGTATCGATGCAACTGTATTCAAGTTACAAAGTCCATCCAGTATTAAAATGGGAACGTTGATTGTTACTGAAATAGTACAGCACTTGCTGTAAAGTTTTCATTTAACTATTATTGCCCAGTGGTAGTGACTAACTGTACGAGAGTCGTGGGTTCGTTTGGTACTCACGGCGTTGGTTTACGCAACTTAACAAGCAATGTCGCAGTCGCAATCTAAACGGAGTGTCTTAACAAATACAGTTTCTACCAATCAAAAAAAACAAATTGGGGTGGATTCGTAAGCATTTTTTTTAAATTAACAGCTTCATCCTACATATTTGACGGCTATTTTCCCAGATTCGAGACATTGCTTGTTAAGTAACTGAACGCCACGCTTTATTTAATACAACGAAGAAATGGAAATAAATTTCAAATATATTTCACATTCTCCATAATGTTAAATATTATTTCAAAAAAAAAAAAATTTAATAATTCACATGTTTGGTTTGCATATTAAATTCATTATTTCTTCGCCTTATAAATATAAGAATCATTATGTTAGGATTTAAGAAATACTGGTATATATGTGCAAGTCGAATTAACAATTTATTCACGCTTAAAATTAAAATTATTAAATTCTATACGAATGTAATATAGTTTTTTTTAATATAGTTTTTTTTTTCTTTTTTTTTAACATCACTTTTTTTTAGCAGTACCTAGTGCCAAAACATTCCATAGTCGGCTTTTCACTGAATTCGAGACATTGCGTGTTGAGCAGCAAAACTCAACGCCGAGTTTGTCTTACCAGAGGAATACATCTTACCGGGGGAATGAAAATCATATAAAATATAACCATTCCTCCGAGTGAAAATCGAGCCCACAGCAATTCGCGTTTACAGTCCAACTCTACCCCACTGTGCCTCGATCGGTCCTATACTTTATATTTATTTAAATTTTTATTTCAGACATTAAAATTGTATTTTATCATGTAACGAATTCATCTTGAGACTTACTTGCAAAGCACTAGTCGCTCAGTGACCCAGAATTGTTAAACTCTTCGATAATGTAGGTTGATTGATACTTCAAAACTGTTAAATTCTTCTTAAATGAAGTCGCTAGGTGCGCTACTTGCCAAGTTACTTCCATTTAGTTTGTTACTTGAACTTATAGAGAGTCTAATGTGAACTTTGAGGAACAAAGTCTTAGTGTGTATGGGTGAGATCATTGTCGAGTTGAAACTTGAGTATATTTTAGTATAAAAATAAATAATTTTTCATATAAAATAGTAGAATATAGTGAGATGTTTACATCGTTAACGCTACTGTATTGACTGTTGGTTAGATCTCCTAGATATATTGGGCGGAATAATTGTATTTATGTGACTTGTACGCCATATTGAGACAAAATGTAGAGTTGAATTCAACAAATATACATGCAATATTTCGGCCTAGGACAGAATTTATAGAACGGAGTGTTTTAAAGCTAAATTCTCACTGATAACCTAGCGTCATATTCCCGATTTGCTTTAAGTCGTTGTGTTTCGTCACCATGAAGTCTCTTTACTGTAGTGAGTGAATTAGCACTGATAATATTATCACAAATAATAAATCAGTCTCTAGCAAAAGCTCTATTTAACTCTCTATCTATGTAGATAGAGCAAATATAAGAAGATTTTTATCTAAATATAATAAAAAGGCTAATAAACGAGTTATTGGCGCGAGTAATTTCATAGTAATGCCGGCTAATGCCTCAATATATTACATTTCAATACGATATTTTTTTATATGTATAATAAAAACGAACAGTCTGTTTTAGGCTTTGTATTCGAAAGGAGAGCCAGTTTTATTGTGAATATGGTTAGAAAATGTAAAGTTTGTACAGTTTACAGGTTCGAATCTCGTAATATAACTAGGGTTCGCCTTTGGTATAAGATCATTTATGGATATAGAAATTTATTATGTATATTTATTCTATCTTACTTATTAAGTGACAAATCACTGTAATTAAAGAAAGACAGAAGTCCTAGTGTCAACGTAATATGAAGTGTCTTAGCACTACGAACTTCCTGTCTACCCTGCTTTACGGGATAAAAATGTGAAGCTGAAAAAACTAGGAAAAGCAGCTTCATGCTGCTTTATCCCACACATCAGGACACTTAAAACCAACTTAGTGTCAAGACACTCCGCTGTCTGCCCAAATAATATTGGCACTTCACAGTTCTCTACTTTTCCACGTTTCTCCTATTATCATATCTCCTCACCATATCCAAATGATAACCAAAAGAGAAGCTTATTTAATATAATATTAGATTGCTTATAAAAGACCGTACATTTAATATCGCCTCCAATTCCTTTCAAGATCATTTAATTTTATTGTTATTGCCTCAACACAACCTGCGCGGGCCTTAATGCATCGTATTTGTTCTATTTCGTATACTATATGAAGACAATTTTGTTTTTGAATAACTCTATCTAACGATAGTGGAGCATTTGTTTGAATTAATTGAACCGGCCAACGTGACGCAGTGGGAAAGCGTCTGGTTGTAAGTGAGATGTGTAGGTTCGATTGCCACTCGGGAAAGGGATTATTTTCGTGACCTCTATAACATAAAGCGCGGTGTTTAATTCCCTAATCGAGCAGTTTAAGACTCTATCATTATTTAGAAGAAAAACAAAAATAACATCTTCAATTTGCCAGTTGAAAAAATAATGCTTTGTTACTGAGTTTCTCTGATACGGAGACAATGATTGGCGAAAAATTAAAAAAATAAAGAAAAAAGAAACATAAATTGATTAAAGCGTGGGGCAAACATCAAAAACATAATAAAACACCATCTTCTAGAAAGCTCATTTGAACTTGCTTCCCCCAAATAAACGAGTAATATTACCAAAATAACCCAAGGAAAGCAATTATAAGAATCACTTAACTATTAGAAAACGAAACCAAAATTAAAATAAGTACATCTTACCCTCGAGGGGTTTCTACCCCTTCACTTTAAGGTAATGGATTTATTCAAATATTTTTTCGGACCTTTAAAACGTAATAATCTGGCTCGTCATTAAGCAGCGGCTTCATTATCTATTCCGTCAGGCGAGTGCGTGGCTCGCGATACCGGATTAGGCCATTTCACATGACCAACAGATTATTCAATTAAAATAATTTAAAATCACTTCACTTGCCGTCTCTATGTATATATATCTTACCTGCTTCATATGCAAACAGTGCCATCGCATATTACGTAACGAAACTTAACGCCGTGCTTTATTATAGACCCTTTAGGGACAAATCATGATACTTGTCAGGTCGAATTATAATTGCCTGTCTTTATTAAAAAAATCAATGACTTGTATTTTGTAGAAAATTATCGATTATACTAAACTTAATGGAATTGAATGCTTTCAAAATATTCATATAGAGAAGATTAAATATTAATTATATATACTATTAATATTAATAATAATTAAAAATAATTAAATATTAATAGGAATAAACATAACAATGAAAAATAAACAAAATCAGACCACGATGGAAACATGCAATAGTGTTTTTGTGAGGGCAAGTGGTTGTGACTTCAAAACTCACTCGAGGGAACGCTCATACCTAAATTGTCAAAAATCAATTTTGCCACGAAACAGAGAAGAGAGAATTAACACTATATTCTCTCTGCTGATCCAGTTATGTGGGAAAAGGTCGTAATATTAATTTTATGACGTAAATATATATACGTGGTATCACAGTGTGGATTAGACCTTCCATAGCTTACCCAGCCCTCTCAGTAATTTATCCGGGATTCGACTTAACCGCTCTACATCTGAGTGGGATTTAAAATAAGGACAGCATTAATATGCATCTAGCAAATAGCAACAAGCAGGGCACAGACTATTATTGTATAGACACTTTTTTAATCGTTTTTTGTTGTATATTGTTTTAATTTTATTATAGAGCAAAAGTATTTTAATTCTGACCTCCTCCTCGTACTTTTCCTAATTTCTGTTCTTTGTGCTCGATAGTTTCGACTACATATTTTAAATCAGACACACAAACTGTGGATGCCATTTTATATACCTTGTCGAACAATTTAATCACGGCGTTAAGTTCCGCAAATCCACACATAATCTTTTCTGAGAGGAAACGTTAAGCACGTCACTAGGTTTGTCTACCTCGATATGTTAAAATAACAAATAAAAGATCCTAAATAATACAATTTTAAACGGATTAATCACGTATATTTTGGTATACTTAAAACAAAAAAATCCAATTCCTTATAGCATTGCATGGTACAACTATACCATGCAATGCTATAAGGAATCCTTTAAAATGTGTCAAAATCGCGAAAACAAAAGTCCTGATCAAAGATAATACATATATTCTGTCACCACTGCATATTATAATCTATGACACGTAACGAGACGTCTCGTGGATGTGAAACCTAATTGTTTGTCTGCCACTCTAAAGCAGCGCCATAATTATAACAAAGTTTGCTTATTCATAAAAAGTTATATATATATATATATATATATATATATATATATATATATATATATATATATATATATATATATATATATATATATATATATATATATTCTACTGTTATGGCTCAATTGAAAATGTGACCTGTAATTTCTTTATTTATTTGGTTACTAAATTGACCAGTTTTGTCTTATTTGACGAAATTAATGACTTTTGTCGAAATTAATGACTAAAATAAAGGCCTGTCGTGGCACAGTGGTACAGTGTCGGTCGCCCCCGAGATTGATTATATTTAAAATAGTTTCATTTTGCCGCTCTGGTTAAGACAAAGAATGTCAGTCCACCACTCAACACGCAAAACAAAAATGTTTTTAAAAATGTTAAAACAAGTGTATGGATACTTATTTCAAGTTTTTATTTAATGCTAGTGTAAAGCACACAGTCTGTCCTTTGTATATTCTATGTAATAGCGTCTCAACGCGGATGCAGATCTAATTGTTTTATTGCCGCACTAAACCAACGCGGAATCGCGTCGCGTCGCGTCGTTTCGCCTATTACTTTACTTTACTTTACTTTACTCTACTCTACTGTACTGTACTGTAATCGCGACATTCGTAAACACGCGCCACTCGACGTGCCCTTCGTTATCTTATGACGTTTTAAGTAGTGCCTTATATATTTATATTAAGTAGATATATATTTGTATCATTTTTACGTAAATTACGCTGATTCAGAGCATTTAAACGTTTAAATAAACAACCCAACCCCACCCATTCTTTACGCATCAACGAAGCATCTCGACAGTACTAAACTCTACCAATCTGTGTGTGTATCTGTTACTCTTTTAAAATAAACAACTGTTTATCAAGGAGTGCTTATATTTTAAAATAGTTTTATTTCCCAAAGTTCACATTCTCAGATATATGTCAAATAATGAATATCTTAGTGTATATTAAGAAGAAGACGGCAGAAAAAAATCCCTTGTCACCTTTTGTACACTAGCACCAAAGACTAACTAAAATGATATCATTCTAGAGTAGAGTAGTGTTCTCACTAGACTCCTGTTATCAAAGGGCTTCCCAAAATGACTAGAGTATATTAAATTTGGTGTTAAACTCCGCTACCCAATAAAGTGTTAAATATACATAGTAGAAAAATATTGCAAAGTTATTTTAAATTCATTAAATAAACGTGAACAAAAATAATTTAATCAATAACTTGATAATTATAGATACACACAAACAAAGCTTTAGCCTATAATCCCATCATGTAACAGAATCACAAAAGCTCACACCAACTGAGCTTTCAAAATATATCCAATCAATAAGAGGCACAAGAGCAGTTTTAATTACCATTTACCGTAACTATGTATGTATTAGCTACCGTTAAACCGTCTCTCCTAATTTGAATCTGCTTTGGAAATGGTTGGAATACAGTATAATTTCGATACCGAATTTGAGAATCACAACCGTACTGGATTATTAAAGCCTGGACTGTTGTGGAAATTTAAAACTATGTTAGTTTATTTTAGACCTAAAGAGAACTAAAATTATTTCAAAGCTCCAAGTATGATAAAGAGCAGCGTTGAGTTACGACACTTTGATGCACATCACATACAATGTCTCGTATACAAAGAATGAAGTATCCCTAAAATTATCTGACTACCCTCCTATGTAATATATAGGGTGAAGCTAGAAAAAAATAATATGGTTTTTTTATGGGCCATGCAAGACAAACGAATATGTGGGTGTAGATTAAATTATAAAAAAAGATTTAGTTTTACAATGATTTTAATAAACAGTATACAGATTCGAGTTATATGGAGAACTCATAAAGAACATATATTTATTACTAGATTCTCTCTTCTCCATCTTAATAATAAACAACTTATACATTATATATTTCAATAATATCGCAAAATCGCTGGTTACCATAAATAAATAAATAAATAGAGACACTGGGTGATTTGTTTTGTGGCCCTTTATGGCATCATAGCGATAAGATATTTGTTTATTTAGATCACTAACGCGGCGAAAACTAACGTATATAAAAATACAACAATAACCTAATAAAACAATTAACATATTAACAATAAATAAATTCATATACAAGAAGAGAGAATCGATATATTGTTATTTGATTTTGCAATAAAAAGAAAATATTAATAAAATAAATATAACTTAGTATACTTTTGATAAATACTTTTGTTTTTTTATAAACTTGCTAAGGTAACGCACATTTTACCCATCCATGGAAGATAATTTCATAGCGTTGTTCTTCCAGTGGAAGTGTAACCCTAATTTATAGAAACATGGATTTGGTTTCAATAGCAAAGGATTATCCTTAAAAGCACATCTTATCCACGCTACGACTTCTATTACTAGAATCACAGTAAAGGCTCAACTATTGCTATCATTATAGCAAAATTAAAAAAAAAACATTTCTAAACAAAATGCAATTATTGTACAACTAATATTAAAAATTAAAAACTATATTTTTATTATATTACCAAGAGAACAACCAACAACAAATCAACAAATCAACCTATGAAATACTAGCTGCGCCCGCGTCTTCGTCCACGAATGGAATTGAACATCTCTAAATATTTATTTGATAATTTTTAAACATAAGTATTAAACCACTCCTTAGTAAAATTAGTTCAGAAATTTTAGAGGTTACAAGGAACAAACATACAGACAGGCAAAAATAAAAAATATATATAATCGTTACCCCCAAATGTAAACAGTACCACTACGCCACGATGGCCTTATAAATGTCTCTTTGGATGATATTCAGTTTAAATTCATATATAACTTAAGTAAATACGAGGTCATCCTAAGGCGGATAAGGACCAGCCTCTGTTAGGGCCTCAATTAATTCTCTTCAGTTTTAATGTTATAGCCGAGTTTGATTGTCGTTCTACTAAGTGTATTAACGTAGTTATATATATATATATATATATATATATATATCTTGTAAGATTTTGTCTGTCTGTACTCAGAAAAGTCTAAGTGATCATCATCATCATCACTGATGTTCACAGCTGGACATAGGCCTCTTCCACAGCATATCAGCTGGACCAGCTATTTGTCTTCTAGCAGTTATCCGAAATTTTGTCAAGCTCGTCGGTCCACCTTGCGGATTTAATATTTATTTATTGTTATTTCGAGGCTTGTCGCGCGATCGGTTGTGAGTTTGATCCTTACTCGGGAAAATGGTTATATTTAAAATTAATTTTACTTCCTCGCTTTAGTAAGACAAAATGCGGCGTTGAGTACCACCACTTAACACGCAATGTCTCGAATTCCATGGAAAGCGAAGTACGGAGTGTCTAACACTAGATACTTTCTGTCTACACTGCTATATGGGATAAAAAGCGTGAAGTTAACAAAAAAGAAAATAATATTCACTATTAAATATTTATTTACACCTTGCTAATTTCCAGCTCTATGTCAGTGACTTTACTTATCAGGAGGATTTCTTCATTTCAAATTTAGTCACTCAGGGACACACGGTACACTCTCCCTCCCATCCTTAATCTAATCTTATCAGCCAAAAGAAATATGTATGTATATACTTTAATTTATACTTTGCTTATAATTAGGATTTGTACATACATCTATCAAGAAAATAGACGTCTATCATTACACACACAGATACATACACATGCACACATTCAGTCATACACACACACACACACACACACTCATAGACACAGACTTGTAACGGTTAATAACGATTTTATTAGTATAATTTAATTATATAGAAAAAAATCTTGACAGATTTTATTTACATTGAGGTTATTTTATTTCTTGAAAAGACAATTGTGACTCAGTTTCATACTGAAGCACTTATTATCGTAATAAGATGCTATAAGTATGTATCATACGTTATAATTAATAAATATATTATTATTATTATCTACTATAGCAAGTGCAAGGCATCAAAAACTATGCAAATAAATGATTTTATCTGTTAACCACACCTCCTACTCTAGATTTATTTATAGTACTAAATTTGAAAAGTTATATTCTATATATATAACGTTCTAACTCTAACCTTTGTTCCTTAATAAAGTAACTAAAAGAAGGTTTAACTTAAACAAAAATGTTTAATTACAAAATCTAAGTTGATACTGAACAAAGGAACAGCGAAATCTCTTTCACAGGTCAACACTCAAGAGGCATTCATCCTTTTAGGTCTAAGTAAATCTGGCAATAAAGTGTAGCGTCAGCAAAAAAGGCTAAGCATTAAAAAATAAATAAATAATACAAATATTTAAATAAAGTTTATTGCATTTTAACTAATTTATACTGTAAAAAATATTGTAAAAGTAATATTCTGTAAAACAAGCATAAATGTGAAAATGACAGCCAAGTTCTTTGTTAAAAATATGGAAAATAAAGGAGATATATCAAAATAGGTGCTAATTTATTTATGATTCGAGATAAATGTTTCAATGTACTGACTTGAACTTGAAATTACTAACCAGGAATGGAATTAAAATTGATTTATACGTGATATAAACGTTAGCTAGAGGTAACAAAACTTAGCTAGCTCTAAAAGAACTATCATCACTCTATTTCAAGTAATATTTCGAAGATTATTTTCTTGTCACTAGGTACTTCCGGTCTACCCTGCTAACGGGATATAAGCGTGAAGCTAAGAAAAAAAGTTATATTTACCTCTGTTCCTTAACAAACATAGTATATAGTTCTTTTAGGCATATGATTGGAAATTACATTTACAAATCCCAAATTCCAAAAGTCCAAGGTTTCTTGGTATAAAAAAAATCCCAGCACCCATTAATTTATCTTAGTAATGTCTGTAGCTAGGCCACGCCTTTTTTAGATCTGCTTAAGGGAATCAAGAAATTTAAAATGGTAGAATTTTCTTAAGCGTTCGTCCGTTTCACAAATAGGGGTGATTTACTGGCGGGGCCTCTTCCCCGGACATGATGGATGCGGGCCACGCCTCAAATATATATATTTGGAATGACTTTTTGTTAATGAAATATATATTTTTTTAAACCATTATTATAGCAAAGTGGTGTAGTGCTTAGCTGAAAGCCATGGTCTTCAGTTTTATTTTCGTTGCCTTGATTTAGTTTAGATATATTATATAACTTCTTAAAGGTAAAATTTTAAATTTGTGAAATTTACTAAATGTACTTATTTGAATATTTTTTTTAAAACACTAAAATATAAATATTGAAGCATAACACACAGAAGTGCTATCTCTCTGTATTTGTATGACTGCATTGTTTGTTGTGTAACTTAACGCCGCGTTTCGTCTTACAAGAATAAGAAAGAAGAACAGTTTTAAAATAATCAAGAAGGCATTGAATCCATTCTATTCTAGCTCATCAAAGTAACACTAACATCATGGCACTTTTCTTAAATATAAAAATACTAAATAAAACGATAGAGTAACATATACTGGGACTGTTTACGCTGCAATACATTATCTCAGTAACAGCTTAAAAGCATCTGAATACAGTTATAGTTACAATTCACATGCAGCTTGTATTACCCACGAATATATCATATTTTTAAATGGTTTAATAATATTAAAATAATAAAATATATATTATACCCCTGAAAGTTTAACTGGAGGCCGATCGTGGCGCAGTGGAACAGCGTCTGTCTGATCGCGATTGATTGTGGGTTTGATTTCCACTCGGAGGAACGAATATATTTAATTTATTTACACTTCCTCACTCTGGTAAGACAAAGTGGTGGAAAGCAAAGGCCGGAGTGTCATGACAGTTGATATTTTCTGTCTACCCTGCTATATGATATATATGGATAAAAGGTGAAAGTAAAAAATAATAATTATTATATCTTAAACTTATTATATAATACTTAATTTAAAGTTAGCTGAAAACTTTCACGCTGGTTTCGAAGACGAACCACCCAAACGTGTATACAAAATTTCAGCTCAATCGGCTGAGGAACTTGTTCAAAATTCAGTTCCGAGGTTTGTCTTTCCCTAACAAACTAAAAAACCTTTTAAAAAGCAATTTATTTAAAAATATGAAAGTCTTCTTTTTTTGAGGCCGGTCATGGCCCAATGTCACAGTGTCCGACTGTAAACGCCAACGATTGTGGGTTCGAGTCCCACTAGGACTTAATCGCTCCACTCTATTTAAATTATTGCTCTTCCACTTCCTCTTTCCACTTTCTTTCTTTCTTTCTTTCTTTATATATATTATAAAATATTTTTTTACCAGTAGATATGTGAAAAAAATAGATTATTGAGCTTTATGTCATCGTGGTCCTCAGGAAAATGGAAGGAAAATCCAACTGTAAATTTTATTGGTATTCTACCGCTATTTACTGACTGTCACTTCGGATGCAATATCTAGATTATGGGAAACCAGAGTGCTTTGACAATAACTTATTTGACTACCTAATTGTGGGGAAAAAAGTACGATTTTATAGATAATGAGATCTGTTATTTTTTAGAATTTTACACATTTTAAACGGATTAATCTTGTATATTTTGGTATTCATAAAATACTTCTTTGGCGTTTCGAATCCTGAAGATAATTTACAAAATCTTGGGCTTTAAAATGATAAACAAGAGTACAAGAGTATATGATAAAAAGAGAATCAACAGGCAACAGAAGATTTACACGTGAATTCCAAACCACACGTACATACTTTCTCACATTTTAAAATGGTATAAAATAATTTAATTTTCTTTTAGAAGCGAGCTTAAGGATAACGCTTGCACTTCAGTACTCGACTTTACATTTTTGTTATAGGGCTTGTTCTATTGGAAACGACGCTCGGCTGAGATTTTTGTGTGGCTATGAAAGTAACGGTCTTTATGGAGCCTCACGTTTTCTCCCCCATAGCAAAGTAGACAGACACTCTTTGCCTCTCAAACTCTCTGCCTCGCTGCATCTCTGCCTCTTATTTTCAAGACATTCAGTTCTCCACTCTCCGTTTGAATTAGAGAAATTGCCTGTTGAGTGATAAGTTCTGATATATCATTGAACTTAAATTTAAACGCTATATATATATATATATATATATATATATATATATATATATATATATATATATATAGTGCAATTGTAAAAGCAAATTTTCCAAACCTACCTTTTCATACCTTTCAATTGTATTGACATGTAGGCATAAAATGAGCTATTGATTTCGAGAGGACAGGTTACAGTAAGAGTGTATCTTCGCCAATTTCATGAATGCATGAATGAATGAATGATAAATTCAGAATTTATAAACTAGCAATATTTGCTTCAATTTATTTTGCCGAAATTCAGAACG